>VZSZ01003192.1:277039-350928 GCA_013398815.1 Ibidorhyncha struthersii | reverse complement strand
GAAGGCAGAGTTGCTAAATGACTTCTTTGCTTTCAGTCTTTACTGCTCAGGCCAGCCCTCAGGAGTCCCAGACTTTGCAGGTAACAGAGAAAGTCTGGAGGAAGGAAGGCTTTCCCATGGTTGAAGAGGATCAAGTTAGAGATCAGTTAAGTAGACTGGGTATCCACAAGTCCGTGGGTCCTGATGGGATGCACCCGTGAGTGCTGAGGGAGCTGGGGGAAGTCATTGCTAGGCCACTCTCCATCATCTTTCAAAGGTCCTGGAGAATAGGTGAGGTGCCTGAGGACGGGAGGATAGACAACGTCACTCCAGTCTTCAAAAAGGGCAAGAGGGAAGACCTGGCAAACTACAGGCCAGTCAACCTCACCTCCATCCCTCAAAAGATGATGAAACAGCTCGTTCTGGGTGTCATCTCCAAGCATCTGGAGGAAAAGAAGGTTATCGGAAGTAGTCAACATGGATTCACTAAGGGGAAGTCATGTCTGACTAATCTGATAGCCTTCTACAATGGCATGACTGGATGGGTGGATGAGGGAGGGCAGTGGATGTTGTCTGCCTTGACTTCGGCAGGCTTTTGACACCGTCTCCCACATCACCCTCATAGGCAAGCTTAGGAAGTGTGGGTTAGATGAATGGACAGTGGGGTGGTTTGAACAGTGGCTGACAGATAGAGCTCAGAGGATTGTGATTAGTGGCACAGAGTCTAATTGGAGGTCTGTAACAAGTGGTGTTCCCCAGGGGTCAGTACTGGGTCCAGTCCTGTTTAATATATTCATCAATGACGTGATGAAGGGATAGAGTGTACCATCAGCAAGTTTGCTGATGACACAAAATTGGGAGGGGTGGCTGACACACCAGAAGGCTGTGCTGCCATTCAGCATGACCTGGACAGGCTGGAGAATTGGGTGGAGAGGAACCTAATGAAATTCAACAAGGGCAAGTGTAGGGTCCTGCATCTGGGGAGGAATAACCCCATGCATCAGTACAGGTTGGGGGCCGACCTCCTGGAGAGCAGCTCTGTGGAAAGGGACCTGGGAATCCTGGTGGACAACAGGATGACCATGAGCCAGCAATGTGCCCTGGTGGCCAAGAAGGTCAATGGCATCCTGGGGTGCATCAAGAAGAGTGTGGCCAGCAGGTCAAGGGAGGTCATTCTCCCCTTCTACTCTGCCCTGGTGAGGCCGCATCTGGAGTATTGTGTCCAGTTTTGGGCTCCCCGGTTCAAGAAGGACAGGGATCTGCTGGAGAGGGTCCAGCAAAGGGCTACAAAGATGATTAGGGGACTGGAACATATTTCTTATGAAGAAAGTCTGAGGCACTTGGGTCTCTTTAGTCTGGAGAAAAGAAGACTGAGGGGGGACCTTATCAATGCTTATAAATACTTAAAGGGAGGGTGCCAGGAAGATCAGAACAGTCTTTTTTCAGCAGTGCCCAGTGATAGGACAAGAGGTAACGGGCACAAACTTGAACATAGGAAGTTCCATCTAAACATGAGGAAATTCTTTCCTGTGAGGGTGGCAGAGCACTGGAACAGACTGCCCAGAGAGGTGGTGGAGTGTCCAACTCTGGAGACATTCAAAACCCACCTGGACACCATCCTGTGCAACCTGCTGTAGGTGACCCTGCTCTGGCAGGGAGGGTGGACTAGATGATCTCCAGAGGTCCCTTCCAACCACTGTCATTCTGTGATTCTGTGAGTGCAACCAAGAGCAGATTTGCCCCTCATTGTGGATGTAGCACTCTTATTTGCCTTACACATGTCACTGACTGTATTATTAAGACTGAGCAAAGTTCTGATCTCAAAAAAAATTTCTCTGAGACAAATGTTTGTACAGAAAAATCAAAGTGAGGACCTGTGAAAGCTAAGATTTGGTATCAGGGGAACCAAAGCAGGGGATTTGGAAGAAACTCAGCACCTGGAAGGTCACTTCTGGAGAGTTGTGGTTTTTCCTCCCAACACACAGGCAAAGCTGACATGGCCAAAGGTCGCCCTGCCTGGCCAGGGCATGGGCATGCCTTGCCAGTTGAGTCTTATCTGGAACATCTTTGATTCAGGCATACTTCCACTGGCTTCATGGGGTTTTGCATCAGACCCCAGTTTTCCAAGGGAATTAAACCCCTAAGCATAAGTCCCTCCAAGGTCCAGCACTCAAACAGCATGTAAGCATTTATTCTCTTGTCTGCCTTGGTAAAAATTTTCAGAATTCTGACTGTCCATATTTTTTTATTTCCTTCTCTCCTGTCTCCTTGCCCCAAGCTGCTATTTCTCTGCCATTGGACCATCAGTGCAGTTGCATGCACCTCTATTAATTCTACTGAATTTCTCTCTCACAAGGAGTGTTCATATTCTTTTTCTTTCCCCCATCTTCTGAAATTTTCCTTTTTTCTACTACCAGCCTGAGAGTTGTTCAGAAGCTGCCAAGATGTATTTGGCTCTTGTATTTACTCCAGACGGAGACTTTTATTTTCATTCATATCTGGCATTAGGAGCTGTGACATCACCAAACACAACTTTTCACTGAGATTAATTCTTTTGACAATAGAGAATAACAAAATAATGGTTTCTTTTGTGTATGGTTTTTAAATTATTTCTGGTAGCAGACAACGTAGTCTAGCCTGTATCCCAAAAGTTCAACCAGGCTCACAACAGCCATCAGTAGTAGGATTTTTCTGGTTTATAACCCATCAAGAATGATCATCTGGATATGTATCTTTTAAGAGCCGAGGGTTATTGTTTAATAGTGAAGCAAGAAAATCTCTGAAATGAAATCTATGGTTAGAAACTGAGCTGGGGTAGATGTACCACCTCTTATCTCCACCATATCTGCCCTGTATGCATTAGATGTATTTGTAACCAATTTTGTCTTTGTAAAAACATTGAAATCCGGTCTAAAGACTCTATATAGGCAGAAATGCTGTCACTGATTTCAGTGCACATGAATGGATCAGGCCAAACAGCAGCTCTGGCATGTGTTAGAGAGGGAGGCAGCGCTCTACACCTCTTGTAATTTATGAGTGTAGGTCAGAAATCTAATCCCATACCCAGCTCTGCCACCGGGCCAGCTTTCAGGGATGGATTATTCAAGGCCCTGCAATTACGCTGCATTACATGCATCAACCCTCAGGGTATCAAATCCCTTACAGGGCTGACCCATGCATCTATTGACTTTTTAATTTATCCCATCTGCAAAAATAGACTGCTCCTTTTCCACTTTTCCATTGTACTTTGAAATATCCATTTGAAAACTTGGGACAATGCGAAGCCTGTAAATGACCTCTCTGATTAGACACTATGTTTCTGGTTGTTTTTCCTGCATCCTACATGTATTCGTGTCTGTCACTCCTTTGCTTCTATTAATTTCACTGGCATCCTTTTAGGCAATGGATTCAAGATGAAAAATATTCGCCTGACTTATTTTAGCTAAGAGGCTTCACATTTAATGGATTTGCTGTTCTTTAATGTCCCAGGTCACTCCTTGAGATCAGCAAATGCCGAATTCCTTATCGTCCCCAAATGTTATCTGAAGTCATGTCGTTATTTTGCCTTTAGTGAGTCTCTTTGCTCTCTGGCTTTGGAACCTACTGCCAAATGAAGTAAAGAAAGCTCTGACTGTGGGGATTTCTAAATCCAAAGTTAAAAGTTATTTGTTCTATTTAGCATTTTTAAAACGATTCTTGTAGGAATTGTATGTGCCTCTAAGCTAATTAACTCTTAATGAGCGCAAAATGCCCTGGGATGCAGATTTGGAGGGTATTCTAGAAATGCAGGCATGGATTGGACTGCAGTACTGCAGGAGGTGAAATGTATGATTTGATTCTTTTTTAAAATGGTGGTGCAGATAGTTTTATTCAGATACTCTTTTTTTTTTCTTTATTTCTAGTCTAAATAAAGCTGATCAGATTTTCAGTCCACCATATGGGACCCAGTTATATCAGTCCTGCAAATACACTTTAGTTTTCCGTTATGGATGAAGTCACTCTTCAGTAGGGAAAACAAGTTTAGGAGCAAACTTTCATATTATGAAAGACAGGCAGTGTTCCAGCGCTGAGCACTTAGCCAGAGCATCAGGAAATCAGAACACCTGGCTGTGCCCAGCTCCATGCTATTCCCCTGGACCAGTCCCTCTCTCTTTTAGTGCTTTCACTCATTCATCTGTAAAGCGACTATAATTGCATTTATATCACAAGGGTGCCTTGATGCTTGACAAATGAGAATTGACCCAAAATTCATCCTTCAGAAGCTCTGTATGAGCAATACTTTGCTCACATGGTGGATGTGGACAATTAGATTAGAAGAGGTATAAATGCAGTCAAAGTGAAATTCCATTTAGGAACTGTCAAACTGTTCTTGATAATTTTTCTTAGTTTTCATCTAATTCTAATGTAGGATTTTGCATGCATCTTCCAGAAAGGGTTTATATGCCTCTTCGCTTCTTTTGCAACAAACCAGCATATTTTATTCTATGTTATATTAAACTGTCTTTTTGGGCAAATGGTTTGTTCCCAGAGCAATACCTTGGAAAGCTGCATTTAGCAAAAACAAAGAAAAAATATTATGTCAAAAAAATCCTATTTCAGCAAGTTGCAATCAATTGCAAGGATTGTCCATGGAAAAAATATTCCGGGTTTTTTGAAAAGGATGTTGCCTATTTGTTGTTATGTTTTATTTAATTTGAGTTTTCATATTTGCTGTAATAATGTTTAAAAATTAAGCTGACTTTCTGCAACAAACTGTAGAAACATATGGTGTACAGCCCGCAGAGGCTCTCAGTGGCAGTAATGTTACTGATAATATTTGTGAATTAGAATCTGCTTTCCTCTGAAAAATAGCTGTATGTTCTCCCAATTTAAAATACCGTGTTTTCGCCAACATGTTTTCATCGACATTAACAGTTTTGGTAAAAAAAGAATGCATATGATCTTCTTAAGTACATTTCCTTACTTCTGCATGGCTCTGGATCTTTCAGGGTGAGGGAGGCTGAATATCAGACTCAGCCTCTCCTCCACGTGTGCCATGAACCAACTTAAAGAGACCAGGTGAATTCAAGAGGACCTGTTTTACCAGGACCTCCCTCAGGTAGCTTAGCCCAGCACCAGGAGGAAAACTGGAATTGTTGCTTGGTTGAGCCACTTTTCCTAACAAAGGCATGATCATCTAGGGCTAATAAAATTGCTGGATGCCAGGACATCTCCTGTCAGCACCCCAGAGTAAGATCCAGCCCCTAGGAACTGCTCCCAGAAGGGTTTGTAGGTACAGCTTGGCTTTCCATGGGAAATCATATGGCTTGAATTAAAAAAAAATAAATCCTTTGGATCTTACTTTTATACTTTCAGACTTGCAAAGCACTTTAAGAACAACTCATGCTCACAAACAGCATTTCTCTGACTTATCTCTAATGTATGCTTGAAAGGCTCTGTGCCAAACAAAGTGCAGAGATTAAGTAAATGAAAAGATACTAAACTTTGCAGCAGGGAAACGGTCCAAGTCATGGTGTTCTCAGGAGCACCAGAGCTGGTTTAGGTTCACATTCATCCATACGCAGTCCGCAGAATGCACTTTTAGACCTTTTACTCCGCTTGGCTTCAGTAACTGGCTTCCCAAGGTTCTCCCTGGTGACTGGACTCCCTCAGACCTGAGGGTTCAGACCGCACAGCCTCTAGAGCCCAGTTCATGGGCACATTTGACCTTTCAACAAAGCTGCTGTGCTCAGGAGGAGACCTGGCAGACCGATGCACCATCAATACTGCACACCAGTGAAGTCGTGCAAGCAACATCTTTGATAGGATGGATAAGCAGGGGTTCCCCTTCCTTTCCTCCCAGTGTCTGTCGAGGTGGAAGCAAGACAGACCGTGGTACTCCTCTGACAGCATTAAATACAGCCCAGATTCCTGAGCTGATCATTTTACCTCAGTAGCTGTGAGTTATTAAAAACTCACCTTGAATGCAGAAGTAAGTGGTCTTTACCTATAACCCAGGCCTCAGCTCAGCTCTCGGGCTTCATTGGGCTGATGGATATTTTCAATGGGCTCATGGAACTAAGTGGTTTGGTGGGGTATACGTTCACCTCTTCACTCATGACAATAAAATGCTTTAAGGACCAACAAATTTCCTGTGAACTGATTCTGGACCAAGGTCTAGGAGGCTGAAAAAAGTCAACCTTCAAATCTTCTCCTTTAACCACTAATCCTAGTCAATACAGGTCTCTAGCTTTAATCCAGTTAATTTGGCCATTTCTGAGGGTGATGTGGGTAGTCGACAGAGAGTTACTCCTTTTATCTTTGCTCGAGTAGGTGGTGTCTAATTCTAAAAGGGACCTCTCAGCAGTTGACAGCAGGTGACTAATCTGCAGAAACGCCCAAGTGCCTCAATCAAAGAAAGTGAAAAAAATCTTTCTGACTGTGTCTTTCAGGATTTTGCCGACTCCATATACCAAATGGTTGCACAGAAGTTCCAGGAGCTGACAGACAATTTCACTTCCATGCATGCACGTCACAAAGCTCTTGCAAGCATTGTGATGACCAAAGGTAAGATATGCTCTCATTTTTTTTCCTTTGGCATTTTTCATGACTAAGTAATACATTATTTACCTGGTCCACAGTACTGAAGGATGCCTTTACTCCCACACAGAAAAATAAATAGTAATGCAGAGAAAAGAAGCATTAAATATTTACACCTCAAGGAAGTTCACACAAAAAATATTGGCAACAAAGGTAAAGATTTATTCATAAATATGTCCCTACATTGCTTTGTTTACAGGAGAAAATACAGACCTGCCTGATTTTTCATTTCCTAATAGATGGGGTAGTTTTAGTTATCAATAAAAAGCTGTATTATTTATTAATTGCTTTTTTAGATCTTGAAACACTGAGTTCTTGTTGTACAAGGCCACCACAAACCTTGTTTTAGACTGAAAATAAAAGCAAATCTCAGCCCATTTCCTTTCCAATCAAAAGAAACAAGACGTAGACCATGCATAGTTTTAATTCTGCTCTGCTCTAACTGTGGGAAATACTTATCCTTATCAGCAGGGCCAAAATTTTATATGTGCTCCATTAAGACTTAACTGATGGACACATACCATACAGAAATCTTCAGCCCTTTGATGAAACTGTTGCATAGACAGTTTTTCTTTTTTGTGAGCACATCTCAGTTGGGGCACCTCAGTATTTACGAGGATGTCAGCAGTGGAGATGCTGCCATAAACTTCATTCTCACTCAGACGTGTGGAGCAGTGGATTGAGTTTAGAAATGAGAGGATAAGCTCAGAGGGGAAAGGCATGTGTAACTCATCCAGGCTTGTCTTACTCCTTCCTTTCAATAATTACATTAGCCAGATTCAACAGGGATATTTGTGAATATTGCGAGGCAGCGGGATGGAGATGGGATTATCTGCTGGATCTTTTCCAACCACAGAAGCTAAATACAGCTAAGAGTTCTGCACAGAGTAACTTATTCTCGTTTCTGATGTGAAAAGAGTAAGAAAGCTTCTCCTGAAAGTAGAAGTAGAGAAGGTGACTTAAAAGTCTTTTCCGCCTCTGGTTGGAACTGAACAGTTCCTCAGCTAAATTTGTTATTATTTTGCTTAATCTGTTATTTTTTTATACTGCTTTAGGATCTGGAATAATGGATGAGACTTACATTTTTTAAGTGCTGCAAAGACACAATGTTGTACAAACGAAAAACATGGTGTCTAAGACCTATAGACCACAGGAGGCATATTCAGTACCAAGAAAAATAAAAGGGAGTGTGCGATTGACTGGGATGTGAAAGATGCACACTAAAGACCCAGCATAGCAGCTGCTTTGCCATTGTTGGATTTCTTGACTGTGGCACTCATCAGACTTAAACAAAGCGCTATGGTTTATTTAGAGGAGCTCTTTCCAAGCAGGACCACAAGGAAGAGTGTTTAAATATGCTTTTTTAAAGAAGCTAAGTTACAGGAGCCAAGAATTGTTGCTTTAAGCACCTTTCGAGGGGAGACTGTACTCCGCTCAGTGTCCCTGTTCAGTTTTCTTCCTCTCAGTGTCTATTTTTCCTGTAAGAATTCCGTCCCATTCCTACCTTGCCAAGGTACAGTCTCTGCATCCTTTAGCCCAGGTCTAGACCTGCTTTAAAAAGCACGATGGAGCCAGTGAAGCCTCATTGCTGTATGACCAAAGAAGCAGTCTGTGGTGGGTTGACCCTGGCTGGACATCAGGTGCCCACCAAAGCAACTCTATCACTCCCCTCCTCAGCTGGACAGGGGAGAGAAAGCATAATGAAAGGCTTGTGGGTCGAGATGAGGACAGGGAGAGATCATTCAGCAATTACCATCATGAGCAAAATGGACTCAACTCAGGGAAATTATTTTATTTATTACCAATCAAATCTGAGTAGGATAATGAGAAGTAAACCCAAATCTTAAAGACCTTCCCCCAACCTGTCCCTTCTTCCTGTGCTCAACTTCACGCTGGACTTTTCTACCTGCTCTCCCCAAGCGACGCAGGGTCATGGGGAATGGGGGTTGTGGTCAGTTCATTATGTGTTGTCTCTGCCAGTCCTTCCTCCTCACACTCTTCCCCTGCTCCAGAGCGTGGAGTCCCTCCCACAGGAGACAACCCTCCACAGACTTCTCCAATGTGAGTCCTTCCCATGGGCTGCAGTTCTTCACAAACTGCTCCAGAGTGGGTCCTTTCCACAGTGTGCAGTCCTTCAGGAACAGACTACTCCAACATGTGTCCCCCACAGGGTCACAAGTCGTGCCAGCAAACCTGCTCCAGCGTGGGCTCCTCTCTCCATGGGGACACAGGTACTGCCAGGAGCCTTCTCCAGCACAGGCTTCCCACCGGGTCACAGCCTCCTTCGGGCACCCACCTGCTCTAGCGTGGGGTCCTCCACAGGCTGCAGGTGGATATCTGCTCTACTGTGGACCTCCATGGGCTGCAGGGGGACAGCCTGCCTCACCATGGTCTTCAGTATAGGCTGCCGGGGAATCTCTGCTCCGGCGCCTGGAACACTTCCTCCCGCTCCTTCTTCATTGACCTTGGTGTCTGCAGAGTTGTTCTTCTCACATATTCTTACTCCTCTCTTCCACTGCTTCCTCACAGCATTTTTTCCCCCTTTTAAATATGTCGTTCCAGAGGCACTACCACCATCGCTGATGGGCCCAGACTTGGCCAGCAGTGGGTCCATCTTGGAGCCAGCTGGCATTGGCTCTACTGGACATGGGGGGAAGCTTCTAACGTCTTCGCACAGAAGCCACCCTTGTAGACCCCGTGCCACCAAAACCTTGCCACGCAAACCCAGTACACAGTCATATGAAGGACAGTGTAAAACCCCACACCGTATGGGAAGGAAAGTCACCTAAAGAAGTCCTAACTTCCAACATCACAGCTGCTGAGTGCGTGCAGTGCTACGGGAGGGAAGGGGCACATCCAGAGCCCTGCTAGTCCTGCTGGGCAGCTGGCGCTCTCTGTGCCTCTTCTTTGGGGAAGGGGAAGGGGTGAAAGTGTCCTCACGGTGGGGTTTTATATGAGTCCTATGCCCTTAGTGAGATTTTACACATTTGTATTTCATATTTCTTCTTAGTCAGCATTAAGACAAAGTATAATTTTACTTATGTTCACAAACCGTTTCCCTCGGGGCTTCTTTTTTAATTTTGAATTCCCTTTTATGAATTCCTTCAATCTGTCAGCCATCCAATTTGTCAATATCTTACTGGTTTTGTGGAGCCTAGAAAAGAAACTCACAGATATGAAGTGATTCACAGAAGATGCAAAGCTAGAAACAGCCTTATATCGGTACATTTTCCAGGAAGATTTGAGTTCATTCCAGCACGAGAATGTCTGCCAACCACGGCAAGACGAATCATTTGCCATTTGTGTCATTATTTTCTGTACTAAAGTTGTAGATTTGTGGTCTGTTCCCTACCATCATTCACAGAGATAGCAAGGATCTTGACATGCTCTGTTCAAAGATGGCACAGACAGGTTTTCCACATTAAACACTCAGATAAGTACCAATTTCCTGTGTTTTTAACATATAATTTGGCAGAAAAACCCTTAGATCTCTGCAAACAATTTACTAATCACATCAACAAAAACAAATCTGGTAATGTCTTGTTGCGTTTGGTACCATACACAACCATAACAGACAAAAACTAATTTGTTTTTGCTTTCATTTCAATGTCATCCCGACTAGAAACATGTATCTGTTCTTGTACAGTTTTCAGACAAAGCTGGTAAAAAGCACAATGTGATTCTGTGATAACTGCTGTTAAGATAATACAAAATCTCTACAGATGAAACAGAAGTGTGCTAGATTGGTTTTCTTTTCCTGAACTCTGACATTTTTTCTGCCGTTTCGGTTTCCCAGGGAAACCAAAGAGACTTACATTTGGGCACAGTAATTGACTTATGCTGTAGCACCCAGGGCAAATTCCAAAGTAGGAGAAAGAAAAAAATGTAGAAAATGATGTTATTGACTGACCGTGAATGTTCCACAGTAATAAATTACCAGTCAGAAAAACAGGCAGTCCAATGTATTTAGATATGCTTTGCTCTGAATTGTGACGAAAAGTTAAAATCTCGATGCATTTTTGTGAAAGCAAGTTTTCAAAACATTTGATTAGTAGACATCAGGATAACCTTGAAAATATCTGCCTAGGTAGGAGCAAATTATCACGTTGGATACCAGCTGATGTGATGTTATCTGATGTAATATAATAATTGAATATAATAATAATTCAAAAACTAACAGATCTTGAACTAAACATTTCAAAAGATGGAATGGTTGAAGAAAATTATTTAACAATTCTCCAGTTACAATGTATTTGAAATCTGCCAGTCCTCTAACACATTCTAATTTTGTTGAAATACATTCAGAGAAGATTGTTCTATGAAAAAATTGTTTGATTGACTCTAGGAAAAATTGTTTAACAAGTAAGACATTGCATTAAAATCTTCCATGTACATCAAGCCATATTCCCGCAGAATGTCTTTAAGTAGAACAATAAGTATATTTGTTATTGTAGCATAGTACTAATATGAGGACCTAAGTTTTATTGCATACTGATTATTCACAGTAGTTCTCCTGACTTCTCTGAAGATATGATGGGTTCACATATGGTGAATTAAGAACACCATTTCATGTGTGGAAAAGACAGTCTGGATAACATCATGTCAAACACAAACCATCACCTCAGAAGGTGCATATCCAGTCATATGAAGGATGGAGTTAACTTTCCTCATAGTGTTTTGCATTTGTGGCTAAAACATGGTTGATAACACCAATGTTTTGGCTATTGATGCACAGTGCTTGCGAAGCATCAAGACTTTCTCTCTTGCTCCAGTCCTCATCCCTAGCAAGTAGGTTGGTGGTGGACAACCTACTGGGAGGGGACATAGACAGGACAACTGTCCCCAGATGATGAAGGGCATATTCCATGCCATATGACACTGTACTCATCAGTAAAATTTTGGGGAGAGAAGAAGAAGGGGGAGACATTTGGGGTTTATGGCATTTGTCTTGCCAAGCAACCGTGAACTATCATTATCTCAATCCATCAGTCTTCTTGCCTTCTTTCTATTTTCTCCCAGTCCCACAGGAGAGAGAAGTGAGCAAGAGGCTGGGTGAGTGTTTGGCTGTTGGCCATGGTCAACCAATATTCCATTTCAGGGTGTGCAACAACAATAGATGGACATAAAGTTTCTTGATGTCACAGATTCAGGTAACGTACCAGCTCACCCGCTTCCTATGCGACTCTGTCTCTCAGGTGCAATTGTGACGTCTTATTTTGACCCAATGTACCTTTTTATTGAGAAGTTTGCAGGGAGAAATAATTTTTATTGTTATTATTATGCCAGTCAATACAGTTGGACAAAATCAAGGGCAAGCAAGCTAATATTTTCTAACATAGGTCAACAAATGCAAAACCACAGTACTGTCACGTACCTCCATCCCTGATGCACGGAGTCACAGATTATTGGATCGCAGGAGGCTGAGGAGCTACTCATGAGAAGCAACTCTTGCAAGGCTTGGCAAAGAGCGTGGTCCCACCACGGGTCACCAGGCAGGGCAGGTGGCTTTACCAGTGCACAGGTCACCGAGGAGAGAGTGCCTGGCCCCAGCCCAGGGCAGCACAGGGTCGGAGGCAGAGGTGTGAACTGCACACTAAGTGCTGCAATCTATAGCCAGGCAGCATTCACAGTGTTTATTTACACCACAGAGTTTGCTTTTGCCAGCTCTGAGCCGATACAGGCATACATTTGTGCTCTACCTGAAATCACTGCACACAGTAAAGAATTCCTGTCACTCAGTGCAGACATGAGCTATTATTGCCGAGGTCCTTTTTGGAAAAAAAAAAGCCCTCCCATAATCATTACTGACAAAATGAGACTGCTATTTAAACACTATTTTCCCATTTGTGTTTGACAAATCTTAGCAGTTTAAATACTGATAGGAACTTTTTGTCATGCTTTCCGTTAAAAATTAAGCATTAAGAAAGTTCAGTCCTTTTCACAGGAGCATGGCATTCATAGAAAAAGGTTATGAGTTGATTTCTCACTTCAATTTTCTCTTCTATCTCTTTTTTTTAGGCTGACAATCATTTTGATGTTAAGAGCAAACTAGGAGGTCTTCTCAGTTATCTTGCATGAAATAAAGATGAACTGGACAAAAGAGCCCTAAATAGCAATTTCATGCTGTGATAAAAGATGAGAAATTATCATCCATATCTCATGGAACGGATCTTAATCATTGCTAAGTGGAATAACAGAAAAAAGTAAAGTTGACAACACGTCTCCATGGATCTTTACAGTCATACTATGACTCATAAAGCTTGACGTCTAAGTACAGTCAGGAATATTGATGGCCAATTGATTTCTGATCCTTAGTTTAAATAGGAAAGTTGTAACGTAGTAAAATACAGTAGAAAATTCAGGCCCTATGTAGAGTATCAATCTGCTCCATCTCAGGTGGGATTCAAGTAGCCAAACCACTTAGAGGAACTGTGAATAATTTACAGATTAGTGCCTAGGGGAAATTCCTTCAAGAAGAGTTACTGGAGTAATTTAAGCTCTTGGGTCCTATTTGCATAGTTAGATGGATGCTAAAAGCCTGGTCCCAGTGAGACTCAGGGTTTCAATGAGACTTAGATTCCCAAGATGGAAATTGGGTGCCCAATTGCTGACATGCTTTTGAAAATCTCATGGGGTCTCTTCACGTTCTGTTGCCTGATGCTCTTAAGGATGTGGCAGAAAATCATTTGACATTCCTGGAAACTTTATCCATTTCTTACACGTGCCCAAGTTGACACATCACCACCAGATGACAGGTTTTCTAAAAAATATTTTAAAATAAGTAAATAGATATGTAATTAGAAATCACTCCTTCTCAGAAACCTGTTTTCCTCTTGTCATAAACCTTAAACCAATAATCTTCGTATTCTCTCTAAATAATTTTGAACTTCATAAGAGCATCTCTTTTCCACAGCTGCAACTCTATTCCTGGATTTTGTAATGTGGACCTATAATGGGCAGACTAGGATGCCTGCAGCCCAACAGATTTCTGTTTCCAAATTTCTGCTCAGTGGATGTCTGAGGTTTTGCAGTTGAAACTGTGGCTCCACCAAGTCCATCACTTCTTTTAAAAGCGGCTGTCATGCCACTGCAAGCACTCCCCCTGTAAGAGCAGTGTTGGGTGTTTCTTCATCTCTTCTGTTAAATCATTGCTAAGGAACAGAAAATAGTGCAAGATACATTACTTAGAAACAGAATATATGAGATGGCATACAGCCCTGTAGCCTGCTGTACTTGCACAGAGTGCGGAAAAACAGGTTCAAGGTCATCTGTCCAGGCCTGATTACATATTTTACACTAAACAGAAATTAGATAACATGCATGCACCCACCAGCTGGGAGAAAGAACAGAACAAGGGCCTCACTTCTGGAGGTGAGCACCCCAACCAGCACATCGCACAGCCCCGCACTGCTGCTATTCGCGCATCGAACTCTGTCCTCTTAGCTGTCTGGTAGCCCAGGCTCAGCAAGAACAGGGGAAAACACCCCTCCGTATCAGCAGTTTGAGGCACTCCCATGGGAGAATGACCCAGCCTGGGAACAGAATTGAGTCCCCATTTTCCACCTGCTGCACAAGCCGTAGGTGTTTTAAAATTAGTAATTATCTATAAGCCCCTACAGAGCTCTGTTCCTGAGGAGAAAAGCAATGTTCCAACTCACATGAAAGGAAAAGACCCTCAAATAACATTGATTCTGCGACTATAAATTTAGGTTAAAAAAAATACTTCTGGATTTAGTATGGGAATAAAGCAGGAGCCTGGACTGACCATTCCCATCTCCCCTTCCAGATTCCCAAAGCCCACATTGAGGAAAAGAAGGGAAGGGAAAGGGCACTGGTGCTTACAAGCACAGCATTGTCTCCTTCCACACTCCTCAGAAGAAAAGCTGATGGGATTTCGTCCTTTCTGTCTGCTAAGGGGAGGAGAGAAATGGACCATAGAAATTAGAACTGGGAAAGACCACTAAGTCATCCAGTCCATTTCCCTGCAAGTGCAAGATTGTTCCCCGTGGTGCATTCCCGAGTGCTTTTTCCTGTCTAGATTTAAATGAATCAATTAGCAACGGGGTTTGCAACACTACTGTGGGAGACCATTCTAGTCTAACGGATCTCATTGTTGATAATTCTCACCACCTGATTCACCTCTGCTTTGGCCAACCTCCATTCCTTTCTGGGCTGGGAAATTCTTCCAGTGAATGAGACTTACTGGAAAGACCTGCATAGAAACATCTTGCAAAATGGATTAGTGCAAGAGTCTTTTTTCAGGCATCTGACAATGTGATCGAGCAGTTCAAAACTGGCTTGTGTCAGGAAAGGGATTTTTCTTCTGAAAGAACTGAATTTGGAATTTGTTCACAAAGAAAAACCCCGTAGTATCGGGGGAAGTTTCCCGTGCCTGGCTGTGAAAGGAGAGCCACGGCCGCTCTCAGACAATACCCTGCACAGAGGGATCAGAGATCAGGGTAGAGAGGACTGCGCCTCTGCCCCTGCTTGTTCACTGACGAAGATGAAGAGCACTGCAGAGAATAGCCTTCCCTAGGCAGTGCAGTCAGAGGCAGGATTACCCAACACATTAATAAAGGAAGAAAACACAAAGCTCTCAGAGGCTCCTTCTACACCCTCTCTTCCCACAGGAATACAATATATTCACTTTCACATAACCCACAGTTTGACGTCAGGAAAAGAAATCCCTGCACAACTCCAGCATTTCAAGGCCTACATTCCATTTATACTCCTAAATATCTTTAACCTCACTGTTAGCAATTTCTTTTTTCCTAATATGTGCTAGCTGTATATTTGTCTTTCAGACTTCTGCTATTACAATTCATAAGCCTTTAACATGCTTCTTCCTTCCCGTTTTTTTGTTCAGCCACTTCTGCAAATCAGCTGCTCCCATCCATCTCAGAGCAGCTTCTCGGGACACCCAGCTGTGAGCTATGGGATACCACCAGGGTGCTCACGGAAGTCCCAGACTCTTTGCGCTAAAATGATCACAATTGTCACCCCCGGTACAGCAGAAACTGAGGGGATGGGACTCAGCTACAGCACAGTCTTTTTGGCTGGCAGATAAATGCTTGCTGTTAATAGCTATATGCATACTGTTACTCATGCCTGCCCTCCACATTTCTTGTCTTATGGCTACATATTGATTTTTTTTGGAGTTGTGAGTGTGTTTTTGTTCTCCGTGCTGGGGAGCTGGGGACAGCAGAGCTCCCTGTGACAGGAGTGCATATTCTGCACTGAAGCGGAAGGGCAGGCTATGCCATGCAACACACCCTCGGCTCCCTTCTCCCACATGCATCTTCATTTCACTCCTCTTGAAACCTCAGAAAAGAGGGGGGGTGTAGATGCGTCACCAAGTTACGGGGCAAATGGAGAGAGCCCAGGCTGACGGACCTGGGTAAACACATCCCTCGCTTCTAACCTACCCCTATGCAAGCATTAACAAACAGGGACAACTCCTTTTCAGAGAAACGTGTCCTTTTCCTGCTTTTTTTTTTCAGGGAGGAGATGGGGAGAATAGCTCTTTGCCTCTTTTGCCAGAAGTGTTTTGCGCGGGACATTGCCCACAGCCGGGGTGGCGAGCACAGCCCGCAGCCTGGCAGCACAGTACCCCGCGGGGCTCTGCACCAGCTCAGGGACCTGCCTGCGGGCAGTGGGGCACAGGACTGTGCCCACGGCATGTGCCCACAGGCAGCTTTTTGACCATCACTGCTTCATGTCTTGACTGTCTCTTATTACAAAATTAAAACCATCCTAAGGATGTGGCAGAGCTGCCAGGGAAGAAGATAACAGAAAATAATGTGGGACTTGTCAGTGCTATGTAACATCAAGAAATTTTCCTTCCCTAAACAAACCTGAAATGGAAACCTGAACTTATTCAGCTATGAGTAGAGGGTATTAAAAAAAAAAAACAAAAAAAAACCAAACCACTCCTCTGTGATCAGAGCTCTATTAACTGCCTTGAAAATTATTCCAAATACACTTTTTGCAGATAACAATAGACAATCCTTTTGACTGATTTGTTAAAAAAGGTAAAGAAAGAGCATAAAATTATTGCTTATCAGAGAAAGAAGCAGCACCATTTAAAATAACATGAAATTGTACCCCATGAATTATTCACAAGGGCTGATGTTACACTATCATTATTTCTGGCTTTCTTTTTACTGCATAGGATTTTGTGTCACTTGTCTCCAACCCAATAAAAGAGGTGGGGTTTTTTTAATTAATCAAACCTGATTTTTCTGATTATATTTTCTAATTTAAAATGCATATATTCCAAGCAGTGAGTTGTCATCATGGTGTCATGTTGAAAAAGAAGATAGATTTCATTACCGCTAGCAGGGTCTAATACATGCAGCGAAATAGACGCTTGCACACTGACTGGTGTTTCTCTACGTGTTGTGCCAGCTGCTGAGAAGCCAAAGTGTGATCCCAGTTGTATGCTGGCATTAGCAGTTGCAAACGCCATCCTGTTCAATGTGAATTAAGCTCACTGAATTTCACAGTTCTCCCATATACATCCAGTGTGGTTCAGATGTCGCGTCAGCAAAAGCAGTTTTCTGATTGCACGTAACAGTCAACACCTCTTGCAATTACCTAGTGATTTTGATTTTCCTTTTCCAACACATAAATATGCAGGGCTACAAATCCTGTATTATGGAAGGTCTTAATGATCATAGCGCACTAGAAGTGAGAGTAACTCTATTAAAGTCAGGAGAAACATTGATTAGACTAGCCAAAACTCTCTGGTTTTATTGGTAGAGCTGTGTCTCGAAGCAGATGGGTGTAGATAGTTTGTGTTTATGGCCATGACTGCCTTAAAAGCACAGCTCATAACTGTACTCCGTAAGAAGTCAGCCAGTTCTCCATACCCAACTTACTTGCTGAGCAAACCTTCATATTTTTTCTTGCTTACTGTCTCTTCTGTCAGCATCTTTCTGAATCATTTCTATTGCAGGCTCTGTGGCTGCAAGACTGATGTTTTGGGAGATCATGTAGGGAAGGCAGCATTGTTTGCTGTATGTGTGTAATAGCCCAGCTCAAGGCAATATGACCATCCATGAATATATTAACATTAATACAAACAATTATCCATAATTGTTGTGGGGGAAAAAACTGAAAAAATATAAACATCAGGAAAAACTAATTTGAAAGGCACTAGATTTGCTCTGCTTGCCATCTTATGATTTGGGGAGTTTTGATTTGCATGCCGTATTTGATTCCTTACCGTGAGAGAAATCTGCCCACAAGCAGCTGTCCACAGAAAGCTGTACTTCTGCTGGTTGTCTACAGGTCTTCAGAGTTCATGAAGAGAAGGTGGCAATACTGAGGTGTAATTCAGACAATCCAAAAGCAAATATCTAAAATAGGCCAGATGAATCACCTCCCAGTAAAGTTCCTCTCTGTTGACTATAAAGAGAGTCTACAGCAATTAGCTCAGCTACAGACATCTAAACTGTAGTTGTCCAGAACAGCTGAAATGAAACCCACCGCTGGTGTCAGCAAACTGACAATGGCTTATAATAAAACCCATTTGGTTTTCAGCGGCTCAGCTATGATGTGAAAGTCTGGACTGTCACTGGCACACAAAAAATGAACATTAGTGGGGTCGAGGTCCCCCCTGCCTGGCTGTGAGAGGAGACCCTGCCTATGGACCCCGAGGGGAGCTCAGGCTTTCAGCGGAGCACCAGAAAGACTCGTTACATCACCAGATCATTAGACTGAATCTGTGATCAAAGGTGGTGTGTTGTTTATGGGCATATTTTTGTTCTATAATGCAACTAGTTAATTGGCAGAATTTTTGAAAATAAAACATTGTGAATTCTCTTCCCGCTTTCCCGTCTGTTCCCGTCAACATGGCCAGGACCCAACCGGTATGCTGACACAGCTGCCCAATTTCCTTTCCCCTGCTCCATTTCCTTTTCAAATTGAAAACTATTAGGAGCCTTTAGGCAAATAATCGAAACCTAATGCAGGTGCCTGCTATAAATTGTTCACTAGTTACTTTTAACCTAATGTCTCCTCAAACAGTACTTTGCAGAAGGTGGCGAGGGAAAGAAATGCCTCATGAACTCTGACAATCAGTGGGTCAGGAGTTAAGGTCACAGTAATGTAGCCCATTTCTTCTTGTTTGTCAGATGACCTGAACACAGTTAGAACCCTGGGTCTTCCGTCTGAGATAGGCTCCTCGCCAAAAGAATGTCGGTCTTACCAGGAGCAGTCCTCATGTAGGATCGCACCCTGCTGTGCAGCTCGAGGCAGGGAAGGTGCCCTGTGGCTGGAGGAGCCAGGTTAGTGCTAGTTTAGGATTTTGCCACACCCAACGCTATAGCTTTCCAAGGCACAGCTTGATGATGTGCTCGGTCTAGACCTGCCACATGTCTGAGGTTAGATTAATCAATGTTTGGGAGGTAGCTTGACATTCGTAAATAGAAATCACTTGAGAAATTTGAAGTATTCTGCAGGGAAAATAAAATAGGAAGTACACATTAATAACGAGTTAGTAATGACTGTTTTTTATGCAAAATAGACAAATGTACAGAAGTGCCTATTAATTCTGAATCACTGCACCCAGTATCTAGGCTCAAGAGTTGGAAATGCTGCCTAAAATGCCAGTGTGATCAGTCAATGTTAAAATTTGCCTTCATCATCTAGGCATCACGTGTCTTATTCTCAGAGGCAAATTCCTCCTCTGTTCACTGGAAATAATACCAAGCATTTCACAGGGGATAAACCTCCAGCTCTATGTATGTACAAAACGAGGCATGCAAGAGGACAATCTGTTAGCATATATGCTCCTGAATACATCGGGCAACTGTCACGCTGTTGGAAGTATTTCTTATCATGCTGGGTGCCCTCACATGCAGCATTGAATGGTGCTGCGTTGGTCACAGATCACTTTCCCTGTTTGGCTCCCCAGTGAGGTGTAAATATTTCAAAGCTAATGCATAAGTCATGTACACCTGTGTTTCTGAGTGCCGTAGTAGTGAGACATAACTCTTGGGCATTTCTGAGCGTGGAGGAACGTGGATTATTTTCCATCATTGCCAATGGAAAATACATGGAGATTTTTAATGTTTAACACTCAGACTGGTTCTGCAAATTCTTGGAAACCATTGCCTCCAGCCCCAGGCAACATCCAAGTGATGTTCTGCAAACACGTGCACCTTGCCAGGACTGGCAGACACCCCAGGCTGTGTCCACACGTGACTACCTACTGGGGCCCCATGTCACTGAAAGCCAACATATGGAGTTAATTCACTCAAAAATGAACACCCCAAGCACGCTTGCTATAACTGTGTGAGTGAACATTGTGATAGCAAACAACGTCAGAAGGATTCATATCATTGCTGCGTCAATAGGTTTTGGGTGCCTTTGTGTTTCATTCGTGAATAAATCCGGACCTCACAGAAAATCCTGGGTGCATTCATCATCTTATACTCATGCTAGAAAAGAGTTAAGCTTATTTATGGATAAAATATTTGAAATAATAAAATGCATCACACCACACACTGGACTGATTGGGAGGGGTGGGTAAGGTATAACTCCTGGAGAACAGGATGGCTTCCCCACATGGTTTGCTCTGTATTTGCANACATTAGGGGTACGCTAATGTAAGGGGAAGGAAACAGTCACTCTCACTGCCCTGAGAAGGAGTATTGATGAAGGTCCTCAGGTGCAGGCAGAGAGGCTCATGGGTTTCTGAACAAGGGAATTGCCTCCTGGTGTGCTTCTGCTGTGCTGAGGAAAATAAGACTCTCTCTACATTGTTAAATAAATAAAATAGAGCCAAAAAAATAGCTGATTCTTATCATGGTCCTTCCAAACAAGGAAAATACTATATACTGTTCAGGAAAGTATACACTACTTTTTGAGATGCTGGGTGAGACTCAAACACCTCTGTTGCAGGCAGTGTCTCGTGAAATGTTTGGTGCCAATCCATGTGAAAGACAGTTAACTAGATGGACACGGGTCTGATCCAAGATACCTATTATTTTTCTCATGAAGGCAGTGACCCTAAAGCAAAGTGACATCAAAGCAATTCTAATGTACAGAGTATAAACACCTTTCTTTGTAGGGAAGGAGCCATTTGTCCACCTCAACTTTTTATCTAGTAGTAAAACTGGAATAAACGCACTTTTTAACTGCATTTCTCCACTGCATTCTCCCATGTGCTCCTATCTTCTTCTCGAGTTTTCTAGATTGCCAGCTCTTCTTTTTTTGTTGTTGTTGTTGTTTAATAAATACTCCCAAACACTTTTTTAGGGCCACATTTATAGAAACAAATAGAGATTAAACTTCCATCACAGGCATGCAGTGATGTGTACTTTGTCACTAGTACCTTTAACAACTTTTGTATGAGACTGTCACAACCAGGGGGTCAGATGTGATTAACTGGATTTTTCACAATACTTACACCTCTACTACAAATGTAACAATGCTGCAATACCACAATATGACTAAAAACTTTTGGATTAGTGATGTAGCTGTCATATTGATATAGGCATGAAATAATTTTGGTATCATTTGCTATTGTGTACATTAAGCATGGCAACAGCGCTATAGCACGTCATCCACCACTAGTCCCAGTGCTATGTGGAGATTATGAAGTATTATCATCAGCCCTATTTACTAACTGGGACATTCCTGGCAGCACTAGCCCTTTATGTTTAAAATATGGTTTCCTTCTCCATTTAACCGCTCATAGCACCCCAATGGATCTTATGAGAGAACATGACCCCAAATATAGTGCTTCCAACCCAAAAAATATCTGCAATTTTGGGGGTTTTCTGCTGCTCAGTAGGCTTCATCATAAGAAAAAAAAATAGTATTGCTGACTCTATAAAATAATTCCTAAAGCTTTTCTACAGCTAAAGTAACATCATAGAAACTGCATCACCATGGCCTATGGTGAGATTGTTTCCATTCCTTCTATGGGTACTTGCAGTCTCAGGCCTGTCTTCATCGCTAACTCATCAGACTTTGAGGACTTGATTCAGTTGCTTAAACACAGGCATCTGTTTCCACTGAGTCACTTTGTGGATTTCCATTGGAGATGTGTGGAGAGGGCGCAGAACCTCCTGGACACCCCCACTTTCCTGGACCAGCAGCCAGAGGTTAGTCAGGACACCGAGGGAATGTCAGGTGACACTACGTGGGCACAACCATGCCAACCCCAGCAGTCTGACTAGCTATACCGTACATGTGTTTGCCTACACACAGTCGTGCACGGCTGTCAAACACAGTCCAACACCCTTAGGCTACCTTGTCACATCTAGAGGAAGCACCCATCAGCCAAACAAGTCCTTTTTCCCAAGAGCTGCTCCTCAGTTCTTTGGTATTTAGAGACATACATCCTGAAATGTGCTGTTCAATAGATGATTTCAGTCTGGGCTCAGCTCATTCTTCACTCTTCTTTGAAAGTGTCCACAGGGCTGAATGAGCTACATTTTAGAGCAAAACCCAGGTCCTGTTGACGTCTGTAGGCATTTTGCTGCTGACTCCAAAGAAATCAGGATTTAATCCTAGAAAGTTTCTGTCTGGACCAAGAAAGGCATGTCTTTCAATTGCCATCACCATTATCTGGAGAGGCAATGGAGGAACACAGCTGGTGTCCATGATGAATGATCTGTCCCTGGGACCACAGTGGAAAAGGCATAGACGTAGCTGCTCTTGGAGAAATGAAAAGGAAACTGGGCTGAAAGTCAGATCTGTTTGTTCTCTGAAATTTTTAAAGAGCAGCTCCAGAAGTGTTACTTGCATTTTATTTAGTACTTATAGTGCAGCAGCAATGAAACCTAACATTACAGGGAGTGTGTGTTCCCACCAGAAAATGCCTTCAACAGCTCATAAAAAGCTGGCCATTTATCAGCACTGCAGGAGATCTTTATTACCTCCCAACAGCATGTGCTCTCTTATGATGTAGTTATTGATTTAACAAGTAAACTTCGTGGCAAGCTTTTATCTTGGAATTAGCAGCAAGACTGAAATCGAGCTCTTATTATTCTAATAACACAGAGATGTGAGATTCCTGCATATTCCAAAGGCCACATCATCACCTTTACAAGCATCCCATTAGGGCTGTCTGGGCTGCCACATCAAAGTGTGGGCTGTGAGATCTTTAACAATTATGATATCGTACTCACCCCCGGCAACTTCACAACCCTTTTGTTTTTCTTCCTACAGGTTTGGACATCAGGCAAGCTCAGGTTATTGTGCTGTCATCGGGTACCAAATGTATAAATGGGGAATACATTAACGACCAAGGGCTTGCGGTCAACGACTGCCATGCAGAAATTGTGGCAAGAAGGGCATTTGTTCACTTCCTCTACTCACAGCTGGAGCTACACTTAAGGTAACTGAATTCTGTAGATGATTGGGGAATGTTATATGGCCTTCAGTGAAACAGATCCATCCTCCAGACATTTGAACTATTTTTTCTTTATGTTGTTGTTTCTGATTCTTTGGCTGATGAAGGACCAATACACTTCACAGAAAAAAAAAAGAGTTAGATAGTCTAGAGTGTTGGGTCATGAGCTCCTTTACTTCAGCCGATTTTCCTTCAGTGGCTATTAGATGTGACTCATAAAGCTGGGTTTTATGAAGCCTGATGATTTTGTACAAATCTTTACGTGCAGGCTTATTAGCGTCATTCACTGGCCAGAGACTGGAAGGGGGGGCATTTTGCTCACTGCAGACTTTTTTCTGTCTTCCTTGCTGGTGCTGAAATATCTCTAGGAAGTGATTTATTGATCATTAATACCTTCATCGACTCACTAGAGAAGCAATGAGTGTTAACAGTACACTAAACTTTGTGCCAAAGTGCAAGATGCTATCACTCACTCCTTCTTTATGATGTTTTAAAATGTAATAGCATGTAGAGTCATTACACAGGAATTATTGTTCCTGTCTTCAGCCAAACCCACCTTGTTACCATTTAAATGGTTAATGGGTCACACACTGCCTGGAAGCTGGTAACAAGTGGGGTACTGCAGAGGTCTGTCCAACAGTCTGGCAAAGGCTATGTAGTGCTGGCTTGTAAGCTCTGCAGAAGACATCAAACTGAGGAGAACCAGTCAATATGCTTGAGGACTGGATTGCCATCTGGACAGGCTGGAGGACTGGGCCTGCAGGAGCTTTGACAGAAAACTCAACACGGACAAATGGGAATTCCCACACCGAGAAGGAAGGAATGACCTGCAAAAACACAGGCAGGAGCCTTACTGGCTGGGGAGCAGCTCCGCCAAAAAGGGACAGGGTTTGAAGGCAAACAGCAAACTGAACGTGAGACAGTAGTGGCCTGGCAGCAAAAACGGTCAACAGGATGCTGGGCTGTATGAAGAGTGAGTCAAGGGATGTGACCATCCCACAATACTCACCACTCATTAGATCTCATCTACAATACCATGTGCGATTTTGGGTCCCCCAATACAGGAAAGACATCAACCATCTGAAGCAGGTTCAGCAGAGGCCACCCAGATGCTCAGGACTGGAGCGCTTGGCCTGTGTGGAGGAGCTGGGGGACCTGACTCTGATCAGCCTGGAGATGGGATGGCAGACACAGCAGAACATATGTCAACAATACAGTGGAGCTGGCATCTTTACCAAGGTGCACAGTGGGAAGATGATAGACAACAGCCACACACTGAAACAAGAGAAGCTCGATCTGAATATGAGGACAAACTGTGCCCATAACAATAGGCAAGCAGTGGAACAGGTCACCTCACAGGGTTGTGCAGTCTCTCACCTGTCCTGGAGATTTTCAAAACCTGATTGGATAAAGCCATGAGCAACCTGACAAACTGCTTTGAGCAATAGCTTGGGCTAGAGACCTGAGGTCCTTTCCAGCCTGAATTATCCTATGACCCTATGAAAACTGAGAAGAAGTGAAGCCGAGGTGTCATTTATTATATGGAAGGAACCAAGGAAGGACGAAGGAAGGAAAGAAAACAAACAAAACCCCCTTTATCTATAGGTCATTCTTCTGCCCTCCATTCTTGCTTGCATTTTCATGTGGCTTTATCTGAAGGCCATTAACCTAAGTGCAAAAACTCCCTTTGACTTCAAACAGGTCGCAGACACAAGGATGAGTCTGAGCAGGATTGTGTGTTCTTGTGAGCACCTATGATACTGTTGCGCCGAAGCAACAATAATAGGAATATTGGTTATTTTCACTTCAGGCTGGTGTTGACGGCAAGAGAGTATATTGAGTAGATGAGCTTGGCTAACAAAGGGGGACAAGAGCCTTGAAGGGTTTAATCAGAAACGATATTCTCTCTATTTCAATCTGAATTGCTTTCAAGTTTACGTTAAATTATTATGTTTTCAGCAGTGTAGCAGCCCTAGTACTTGCTTTGTCCTACCGTCTCTTGGGAAACAAGTGCTACCACTGTATCTTAAACTGTTTGTATTGATCCACCTCCCTAACATGTTCAGTCATATTATTATTTTATTTGGATCAATGTTAACAGTCTTTTGTTAAGAGAATCCTCAGTGTAGCACAAGCTCTGTTCACAATAACTTCAAATCACTCTCTGTTCAGCCAAGAGCAGACACCCCTGCTTCCCTGACCAACACACACGATAAAAATCTAAACCAAAATTGTCAAGGCTAAGCACCTTTGAAAGACAGAGCTGGAGATATTGTCAAATCAGATTTTGCTTCCTTGAAGTCCCTGGGGAAGCAAAAATGTGTGTTATAACATATTCTTCAATTCTAGTATTTATTGCTACACTCATTTTTATGCCATCATCAGGAGCTTTTTCATATGGTAAGAAAACAGGGGTGTTCAAAATGAAATTAAAAAGGCATTTGCTGCACATTGCAGTCATATTTACCCCTTTTTCCATGGAAAAGGAGACAAATCCCACATGGTGCTACCACACAGCTAAAAGGACACATTTTTTAGGACAGACATGTTAACTCAGCTCCACTGGGACTCCCTGCACACCAGCTCCTCAGGCCTGGAGAAAACACAAACATGGTTTCTACATTATGCATTTGCATTAGCCTAGCCCAAATTTAAGTTCTCTTCCAGATGAGGAATGTGTTGTACAAAGTCATATATGAGATCAAAAAGGTGGTTCCCTGACCCCAAAAAAGAATGAAAGCATAGTTCTTGACTCAAAGTGCTTAAATTTTCCATCCCTCCCTATGGAACAGGCAAGTTTGTTCTGGGGAGAGTATTCCCTGTTTTCCACTTCTTCCCACCAAGTCTACTTGCTTAAACTGATCTTTGCAGCTGGATTTCAAACTTCAGGAACTTCCAGCGCAAGAATTATTTTTCTACATGATGCTGTCCTTGAAAAGGAACTACTTTTCTGGAATTTACAAATACTGCCATTGACTTCAGTGAAAGCAAAACACGTACTTGCCCAACTGTAGCATGAAAGCTTCAAAGAGCAGGGACAGGCTGAAGAAAGCAAGGACCAGGGTAGAGAATTAATGGCCAACAGAGTTGAACTGCACTGAGTTGAATTCACTTCTTGTCACCTTACTTGAGATGTCTAAAAGTTAGTCAGTTGAGTGTGAACTAGATGCCCAAGGCTCCTTTTATCACCAGTGGAGAGAGATGGGCATGCCTGGAGCAGGACTTAGCAGACCTAGTCAAGTGTCTATTGTGGGTGAGATGAATTGCTGTGTACTGGGGCAATTTTTTTTTCCATTTCTATAAAGAAAGCATAGGGTGACTGCTTCAGATATTTAAACTGTAGAACAATCCCATCCACAAGCCAAAGTTGCAGCAATATGTAAATTACTTTTTTTTTCCTTCTCTTCACACTGCTGACTTTCCTGACTTTTCTTGAGAAAGAGAGTTTCAGAATGGGAACTTTATCCTCTCTAAGAAGCAAGAGTGACAAATACTTCAAAGGGAAACTTTCTTTCAAAATTCATTGTCTAGAGCTTGAGTTAAATAAAAGCTAAAAGCACAACTAAAACCTGACAGCTTCTAACCAGTCTGATTAAAACCCTTAGCCCTCCCAGATTTCATTTTTATGACAACCATAATCCTCCAGTTCTCAAGACTTTCACGAAAAAGATGAAAAGTAAGACGTAAATTTTCTGATGTACAAAAGAAGGACAAGAAAGACCTTTTGAGAAGCTTTTTCTAAAAATCACCATCAAAAAGTACACAAATACCATACTCTGATTCTCTTGCAATGATGGCAGTAAAATTCACATTGATTTCAGTGGGATTATTTATACCAACTGGCCAATAAGGAAGAAAAGGAAATCCAACTCTTCTTTTTTAAAGAAAAATAAAAGTAATAGCTTATTCTTATAATAAATCATCACCGTAGCAGTCTTCCTGCTGTAGTGACCCTGCAGGTGCTGGAGGGATGATTTTACCAGAAGCTAAGTTCTTCCAGCAAGTCAGATGCAAACCACTGTTTATTTTGTACATAAAAAGCAAGGAATAGCCCTCATGCAGTCCAGATAAGTTTTTTTTTGTCCAGGAAAACCAGCTGCTTGTTATACATCTACTGTTTCTTTCTTTGTCCTATTAGCCTCTCAGTGGATGCAGCTCCTTCCCTTTTAAGCCTGCTGTTAGTTTCTCTAGGATGCTGTGCTCTAGCATAGAGTACTAGAAACTTCCCGTACATACATTTACATGCTAAAAACAGCTCCTCTGCTTCTCTTTTAGAAAGTAAGGCCTTGTTTCAGCACAATACTTTGCATACACTAAACCATAAGTACATGCTTAAATCTTCTTGAAGTCAGCTCAAAACATATGCATGCATTACGCTAAACAATGAACTTAAGCACAAGATTAGAATTTAGCATACTCTTAAATGTTTCTCTTGAACTAGCCTCAAATCCTAACTCTCCCACAGAAATTCATAACAGACAAAGTTTTAGGGACAAATTCTGCTTTTGTACCACTGCCAGCATGTGGAAATGACTCTAATAATGAATGACGTTTGTGAGCTCACTGTGGGCTTCTCTCTTCATTGCAAAGTGGCATTGCAAAGGACTGCTACTGCAAACTCATTCTCCCCATCACAGCTCAAAACAACTATCCCAGAGGGAAGGCTGAAGGGTACAGGTGCTGGGGGAGCAGTGACTTTGCAGAAATGCGTCTCATGCTCCACTTGGCCCAGTTGTACAAGGTGCCTGTGTCCCCGTGAGGTCCGAAATCCCCAAGCCTCCCATGCACAAGACTGTCTGCAAAGCCACCACAGACGATATTGCACCCCTAACTCTTTTATAACAATACTTCCAGAGTTTTCTTATTAAACCTATTCAGCCACTGTGCCAGGATGAATCTCATGTTAGAGTTCAGCCCCCAGAAAACCATTCCAAAGGCAGGTCAGGACCATATGCGATGCAGAGGATCTCAGCCTCCTGGAGGAAGAGCCAGCTGCCTTGCCCTCCAGCCCTGCCATCTATTTTTAGAGTAGCTGTCTATCCCCCAACCCATCAGCCACACTGGCCGCAGACCCTTCTTGGTACTCGGGGAGAGGGAAGAGAGTGAGGTTAATCAGTGAAAAACAATAACCAGGAAAAGCAGGATGGCTGCTGATTAGTGTGAACTCATGAAATCTGGTCCAAAGAAATGACTGCTCCAACCCCTCATAGCAACTGTTTCTAAGTCTGCAAGCTGTCCTCCCCCACCTCTGGTGAGGTTTAACATCATAATAGAAGGCGTTAGGACTGCACAGCTTTGTATTCTCCCAGCTGATTCTGCAGTGAATTATTTAAAACTAACTGCAGTTGCTCTAAAGTCCAAGCAGCAGTACTTACAGGTATTTTATTAGTTCAGAGGCTTGTATCAGGGCAATAATATAATTAGTGCAGTTGGGAAATTCCACCACAGCCAGCAGAGGATGAAGGAGCTGCATGTGGCAGCCCCGGCTCGGCAGCCGGTGTGGCTCCCTGTCCCTGACAGCCGAGCTAATGTGCCTGTAAATTCCTCCTGACAGCAAACGCATCCCGGCATCAAAAAATGACAAAACACCCAAACCATGGAAGAGTGACAGCCAAACAGCTTCAATAGCACAGAGGCTGCACCGGGAGAAAACAGGCAGAGGCAGCTTGGATTAAAGCCAAGGACTGGTTCCCAGGCTGAGTAGAAAGCCCCCCCTGTTTACACTAACAGGAGGCAGAGAAACCAGCAGAAATCGCCTTGGTTAATGGGCTGTCCTATAGTGAATTAAACGGGTAGGATTCCGGCTTATTAAGAGCCTCCTAGGAAAGTCATTACTTGCAGGTGCCGTTCTGTTCAGAGATACTCCTACAAAAAGACCCTTGAGTTTTTGCGGGAAGGACCGAGGCATCAGAGGGAAAGGAGTCTTTCACCACAATTTCACTAATCACATTTTCACCTTCAAAATTATAATCATGACCATCACCCAAATGTACGTATTACAGGCAGCTGTCTGTCAGAGAAATCACCCATGTCTTCCCAAATGTAAATCATCTGAGGAACCGCAGGGCAGCAGCGCCTTAATGCGAGCTGTCGCTGCAAACTGCAGGACTGGGAGGGTTTGGCCTCCCGGGCAGCTGTTGCTAATGGAATACGTGCGCTGTGTCCCCATCTAGCCGCTGAACCACTGCGAAGGGAAAAGCTTCATCTTAATAAGTATCTTTTTCAACTCAGCTGAGAAAAACCCGCACAGGTTTTGTCCTCACTTTTCAGGATGGCTTGTGATTTCCAAAAATACCAAGTGACCAACAAGAGGTTGCTGGCTTAGATGGAGCACTCGTAGGTGGCTCTCGTTGAATGGGGAAGAAAAGCAACACCTAGGGAGCGGGGACAATCAGCAGGGGCCGTAAAATCTGGGTGCTTCATTAGAGGCCCTCTTCAGCAGAGCATATAAACACACATCTCGGGTGCAGTGATGTTAACGGGATTTAAACACGTGCCTAGGCATTGTGATGAGCAGAGCTGATTTGTTCACGTGAGAGCCTAAGAGAACTTTTCCTTTCTTGATGCGCCAGAACCCCTTTAAAATCAATGTGTTTATGCAACCGTGCATGTGAGGAAGGACAGTCACCCTTCAAAAATCCCCAGGTTTTGTCATTAGAATATATCCAAGGTAAGCAAGCCAAAAGCACTTTGACAGTTTTTACCCCTTTCACACATTTCTTCACTTGGAGAAGCTTATTGTTTTTCTCTTGTTGTCACTAGGGAAAATATATGATGCCAGGTGCAAATAAAAACAAACAGAGAGAGAAAAACAGAGAGAGAGAGAGAGAGAGAGACCAAAAATGTTTCTGATTTGGCATGTAACAAATGACCTGGAACCTCTTTTGTGATCATAGCAAACGGCGAGAAGACTGGGAGCGATCAATCTTCGTGCGATTAAAAGAGGGAGGCTACAGGCTGCGGGAGAACATCCTGTTCCATCTGTACGTGAGCACTTCACCCTGCGGAGACGCACGCCTCAACTCCCCCTATGAAATCACAACCGACTGTAAGAAAAAAAATCTTCCTTCTTCTTGTTCCCCTTTGCATAGTATTTTTTCCTTTTCTTTTCTCTTTTTTTTTTTTTTTTAAGATCAGTCCTTTCTTTGTTTGCTTGCAGAAAATGTGTTTCAGTCGAGAGCAGAAATATCACAGGCTGCATGAAGTGCGTGTGTCTGTGCAACTGGTGCTTGGTCCGGTGTACCAGGGGAAGGTGTGCAGGGAAAATCGGAGCTGGGCACGGTAGTGGGAGACTGCTCTGTGTGTCTGAGGCTCCGTGGCTTTGCTAGGGAATATGTTCCCAACAGCCTGCATTTTCTACTAGGAAATGCAACCCCAACAGTAAATAAATGCCTTGGGAAGGGTCCTCACGATATAAGAGATACTCAGAGCCACGGCCATGGGCTGGGACAGAGGATCAGGTCTCTACCTGGAGATGCCTGGATTTTTCTTACATCAAACCTGAGCTGTCGAGGCTGCAGCAGCTGGAGCCTGGGGTAGAGCAATGATATGATACGATACGATACAATACAATACGATACGAGATATCTATAGTGTTGGTCGAAGTTCAGGCTCTCTCCAAATACCTCCTGCCCTTGCAGTGAATAATGTCAGAACCCTTCAGGAAAGGATCTTTCCCAGGCCTATGTCAGATCAGACACATGGTCACTGCACAGCAGATGGATTAGATGAAGTCCGCCACACTAGTCTTTGAGTCCCTGGGCCCATACCTGTAGCATTTAAGTAGAAACATGGTTTTCCAGGGATTTGTCTTTTAGAGGTGATCCTGCAAATGCGGTAAACAAATCAGGTCTTGAGCCAGCGTGTATGCCACCGAGAGCAGAGCTGCTTGTCCATGATGAGACATCTTGTCTCTGCCACATGACCCATTACTCTCATCTCGTCACCTCTCAAACACACAGGTCCCTGTCATTGCCCCACCATCTCAGGGTCATGTCCTTGTGTACCCGCTGCACCAGCTTTTCCCCGGCTGTGCCACAGGGAATGCCCCCAGCAAGGGACAGGGGAACCAAGAGGTCTGTGGCTTGTTATCACACGTGTCTGTCACTCCACGATCCAATGTATGATGCGCAACGTGCACTCTTACCTCTGCCCCAGGGTATTGCTTCTCATACATGCATTTTACAGTGCCATAATACCCATGGTGCTGGCTGATAAATGTACATATAATGAGAAACAGTCCTTGCCCCGACTACCTTGAATGTGAAGCAGGCAAGACAGAAGAATGGATGGAGGAGGAAGCATAGACACAGGAATGTAAAATTAATCATCCAAGGTCACAAAACGACCTAACTTGCTCACAGGCAAATCCATCAGATGGTAGTTTCACTCCTGGTTCTTATTTGTACAAGTTAGTTATTAACGATTAGGTATTATTCTCCCCAGACTGGAATCTTTTTTGTCATGTGTGAAACAGCAGCTTGCTGAGGTGAGAAAGCAGAAGGCACCTATTCAGGAAGGAAATGCACTTCCTTACCTGACATGATTTCTACATTCTGTCAGCAGGGTTTATAAAATGAAGAAAAGCAAGTAAAGGTTTAAAAGGCAAACAGCAAATTGACAAATTCCTGATGAGGTAACAAAATGAGGAGTCAGCGTCATCTTAAAAACATAATTAAAAATAAAAAAAAGCAAGTGCCTGTGAATATAAAAAATGAATAGTGATTTTGGCCTCCCACTTCAAGAGTGCATCAAGAGATATCTAAAAAGGCTTCATATTTGGTTAAAGACCCTCATGTTTTCCAGAAGGCAGGCTTCCCAGGCCACCCCTTACTTAACATCAGAAGTGGAAGCACCAAAATCTGTAATTATTTTTCAAATGTGGTCCATTCTCAAGAACAACCAAGACTGTCCAGGACTGATTCTGCTCTTTCACGTCTGAGGAAGCGGGTGCTTTGGGCAGCTGACAGCCAGCGCTGCCTATCGATATGCAGCTGAGCCCAGCGCTGGAGGCGGATCATGGATTGCTTCAACAAACACACAAATCTGCCAGATAATGAGAGGATATTTCTTTAGATAACAGTATATACAGGAAGCTGTGTTTAAAAATATATAATCACACAACACCTGACACTCATACGGAAAACTTGTACTGGGCTCAGAAAAATACTTTTTATGTTGATTTTTTAGACCAATTATTGTCCCAATGCAGAAGCTGAGGCAGAAAGGGCTGTGGGGCTTACCCAAGGTTCCACAGTGGCTCAGTAGAGGGACTTGAAGGGGCACTACATCTGGTTTGTATTTCACTCTTTTAAGCAGATCCCTCTGCCTTTATCCTGTGCTCTTAAAATAATTTAGCACTGTATAAAAAGCCATGTTGCCAAAAGCTGTCCTTCAGTGAGATAAGCATTTCCTTTTAGCTCACATTATCCCAGAGACATCTGGGAAGATAAGTATTTTATAATGTTTATCATTCAGATCTTCTCTTTTCTTTTTTTTTTTAACCAAAGAAATAACCTTTCTTTCATCCAGTAATGACAAGAAACTCCAGATGAATGCTGTTTCATTTCTTAAACAACAAAGAAGCCTCTCCTAGAGCTAGCGCAAGCCATCAAATGTTACTGATTATTCTCTAAAGATGCATTAACATTTAAAAACGGTGTCTCGCCATGTGGTTTCTGGTTTTGCAAAGGAATATGATAAGCCTTTATCAATATAGGGAGTGAGTAAAATCCATTTCTCAAATCTCCTTCCAAAAATTTCCTATTATCCACCGTGTCTTCCCAGCACCCTCAGGGAGACCTCACATTTCCTTCTTATGAGCTTTGTTCTGGTAAGGGAAGGGATAAGCCAGCATGCACTTGAAACCCAGTTTACTTCTTACTGGATAGCGCAGGGTACCAAGTTAGCGGTGCGTGCAAAAGTCCTGCCTTACCGTGGTTCATGTGAACAGCTGCAATGCAGAGGAGACGTCTGGGGAGCCCACACCCATGCCAAGTTCATGCAGGAAGGTAAGAGATTATGGACAAAAAGAGAAAAATTTTGATTTGCATTGATACTCTTCTTGGATCAGAGGTGAGCTGACTTTCTTGTTGATACATCCTTAGCTAGCTCTAAAAGAGAGGCAAAATTCATCTGGATCAGGGCTGCTCTGAGCACGGAGGGGAGTTTTCTAACTCTTTTTTGATGCCCGTAGGTCAGGACACTGCAAGAGCTAACGGGGAGAATTCAAGGGCAGTTGAAGCTTTGGGAGAGGCAGATACAATGCAAAAGAGTAGGGGAGGAGGCTGAGGGAAGAGGTGCAGGAGTAGGTGACAGCGGGAGAGGAGACCAGCCGGGGTCAGGGGTGTTGCAGGAATAGGAGGCTGGGAAATAGCAGAGGGGTTTCAGACAATTGTGAGAGTTTTTATGTTTTTTTCCTGGCTCCTTCTCTCCAGACACTCTCCTTCCCAAGACTCTTTTCTCTTCATCATTTTCTAAGGTCACCCACAAGGCTGTAGCACAGCTATATGGTGAAGAGGCAGCACGTTCCCAGTGTCCTCACCACTCTCATTGCTCCTTCCCACGCTCAGCTTCTGCCCCTGCTTCAGTTCAGTGCTGTAGGTCAGGGACCCTTGGGACAACATCTCCTTTTCCAGTGCCTTTTCCCTTTGCGTACATCCAAGCAAGGTATGCCTGGATTTTTGACTTCTCCTGAGGGCACTGTCACAGCATCAGGTTAACATGGGTTTCCTGGCAGTTTCACGAGGGCTGATGTTTTCCGTTTCAGCACCCACACTCCAGCTCGTGAGGTGGAGCTGCAGCCATGGGGGCAGCTAGCCCTGTAATATTTGTTGCGTATTTTACACCTTCTCCTGAATCTCAGGCAAACCACAGAATAATCAAGCCCTTGATTTGCTAAAGTGCCTTCCTAGCTAATTTAGGGCTTCTTGACTCATTGCCTTTTTTTTTAAGAGCCTCTCAAAAAGCAAAATTAATTGCTTAAAAAATTGAGCTAATAAATCCTCCACTTCCCCACTCCTCCTTCCCTGGCAGGATTTTACTTCATTGTCCATCTTTCTTCTGGAGACGTGCTCTCTCTTTTTCACTACATGAATTGCCAAAGAGACAAACCGAATCTGCCCCAGGGCTTGTCTCCATTCTTCTCCCCTGGGCTACTTTTCTCTCTCTTGCTAACATGCTGTATTGCCTTGTACCATTGACTCCTTGATAGCCCAGCTCCTGTTTTATCCCACGCTCCCTTTAGGTCTGAAACACACCATTGCACCTGCTCCACATGAGGTCTTCCTCCTGCTTGTCTATTAACCTACAGCTGTGCTGAAGCTCTCATGCACACACATTTGACAGAGCTTTCATATAAACAGGATCCACTTGCAATCACGTGAGCCGGATCATTGCCTTGGTAGGTGATGTGATGAGGCGAAGATGTGCACTGCAGGTTTCAGAGAAGTTGGGGAACTGAAGAGTACTCAGAAAGACAAGTTTGTGTTCTGTACTTCAAGCATGTTTTCACTGTGCAGACCTGTGCTTTCCCTGCTTGTGACTCTGCCTGCTGGATTTTACAGCCCATTCTCAGATAAAATGCTCTCTTGTTAACCCCCAAAGCTGGGGCTACCTTAAAGCGTTTCCCTGCTCACGTCAGAGTGTCAGCACTCTGTGTTCAGATGGGGCTGACCCAGATTGCATCAGTATATGATCCCCAGACCAGAGTCCCTGAAAGTCACATCTGAGCAGAGTGGCTGGAGAGGACCAGATTCAAACAGAGGCCATCCAAGGAGCCTGTCCATCTCCAAGAGATGGGCGCAAATGATCTCCTGCGACTGTCAGGAGGCTCTCGGGAAACACAGACTTTGCAGGTAACAGAGAAAGTCTGGAGGAAGCAAGACTTTCCCTTGGTTGATGAGGAGCAAGTTAGAGATCAGTTAGACAAACTAGATATCCACAAATCCATGGGGCCTGATGGGATGCACCCTCGAGTGCTGAGGGAGCTGGGGGAAGTCATTGCTGGGCCGCTCTCCATCATTTTTGAAAGGTCCTGGAGGACAGGTGAGGTGCCTGAGGACTGGAGGATAGCCAATGTCATTCCAGTCTTCAAAAAGGGTAAGAAGGATGACCCGGGAAACTACAGGCCGGTCAGCCTCACCTCCATCCCTGGAAAGATGATGGAGCAGCTTGTGCTGGGTATCATCTCAAAGCACCTGGATGAAAAGAAGGTTATCAGAAGTAGTCAACATGGATTCACTAAGGGGAAGTCGTGTCTGACTAATCTGATAGCATTCTATGATGAGGTCACTAGATGGGTGGATGAGGGGAGGGCAGTGGATGTTGTCTACCTTGACTTTGGCAAGGCTTTCGACACTGTCTCCCACATCATCCTCACTGGCAAGCTTAGGAAGTGTGGGATAGATGGATGGACAGTGGGGTGGATTGAGAACTGGCTAGCAGATAGAGCTCAGAGGGTTGTGGTTAGTGGTGCAGAGTCTAGTTGGAGGTCAGTAACAAGTGGTGTCCCTCAAGGGTCAGTACTGGGTCCAGTCCTGTTCAATATATTCATCGATGATCTGGACGAAGGGATAGAGTGTACCATCAGCAAGTTTGCTGATGACACTAAACTGGGAGGAGTGGCTGATACGCCAGAAGGCTGTGCTGCCTTACAGCGTGACCTGGATAGGCTGGAGAGTTGGGCAGAGAGGAACTTAATGAAATTCAACAAGGGTAAATGTAGGGTACTGCATCTGGGGAGGAATAACCCCATGCATCAGTACAGGTTGGGGGCCGACCTCCTGGAGAGCAGCTCTGTGGAAAGGGACCTGGGAGTCCTGGTGGACAACAGGATGACCATGAGCCAGCAATGTGCCCTGGCGGCCAAGAGGGCCAATGGCATCCTGGGGTGCATCAAAAGGAGTGTGGCCAGCAGGTCGAGGGAGGTCATCCTCCCCCTCTACTCTGCCCTGGTGAGGCCGCATCTGGAATACTGCGTCCAGTTCTGGGCTCCCCAGTTCAAGAAGGACAGGGATCTGCTGGAGAGGGTCCAGCAAAGGGCTACAAAGATGATTAGGGGATTGGAACATCTTTCATATGAGGAGAGGCTGAGGGATTTGGGTCTCTTTAGTCTGGAGAAAAGAAGATTGAGGGGGGATCTTGTTAATGCTTTCAAATACTTGAAGGGAGGATGCCAGGGGGATGGGAGCAGTCTTTTTTCAGTGGTGCCCATTGATAGGACGAGGGGTAATGGGCACAAGCTTGAACATAGGAAGTTCCATCTTAACATGAGGAGGAACTTCTTTACTTTGAGGGTGGTGGAGCACTGGAACAGGCTGCCCAGAGAGGTTGTGGAGTCTCCCACTCTGGAGACATTCAAAACCCGCCTGGGCGCTGTCCTGTGCAACCTGTTGTAGGTGACCCTGCTCTGGCGGGGGCGTTGGACTAGATGATCTCCAGAGGTCCCTTCCAACCCTGACTATTCTGTGATTCTGTGATTCTGTTCAGGGTCCTACATGCAAGTATCAGGATGGAAATACAATAAGGATGCTTATGGCGCCAGCCGGTCTAGAATCACTACCAAAAGCATTGGGTTTGGTGAACATTACTGGACGTGCAAGGGGAAGAAATCTCTGCCTTCCTTCTGCCAATCCCATGTTTTGTTTAAACAGTCAAATTCTGTTCTTGTGAGTAGATGATGGGGGGGGGGGGGGAAGCATTTCAAGAAGACCCATCTAAACAACTCAGTGATCTGAAAAGCAATTAGATACCTGTAACTACAAGAAAATACAGGTCCTAACAAATTGATATACTGCCCCTGTTACAAAAATCGAGGGTAACCATAGGTCATCCTTTAGGCTTGGACACTATTATTTGTTTCTGTTGTGCAAGTGCTCCCAGGTATGGTATTGCTCCGTCACGGCTGCTGACCTGCTGCAGCTTGGAAGACCATATTGGAAATTCGTAGCTATTCAGTGCATGGAGCAGCTTCCTTCTAGGTTGTAAAGTTGATTTTATGCTGATGAATGGCCCGTCTGTGGAACTGGGGTGAAGGTGCATTATTTTCCTATTTTTCATATGACTGAGCAGAACAATACCTTGGGGGATCTCAGAACAAAATTATCATAGAGAACCATGCCCAGAAGTAACACGAAAGAAAAAAATGCACTCAGCATAGCACTGAACACTGCCTCGGGAGAAATAATCCTAACACTGGATGAATTACTGTGGTCAGCCCAGATTGCTTTGTCATGTAAAGGATGCTGAAGAAATTGCAGACACAGCACGAAGCTGTTGGATTACTTCAGGGGCTAGAGACCTGGTTATTAAAGAAGGTGAGAGGAAATTGTCCTTTCGCTTCATTAAGACTGAACTGGGGTGGATCCAAAAGGTTCGGGTTCAGGGTGTGAGCACCGCACCCTTTGTCAGCCTCCTTTGAGATCAAGTCCTGTGGAAGCGGTGGCCCCTTCCTGCTTGTGCCACTGACACAGCCTCAATTTACCAAAGTAAATACAGAGGAAATGCGAAGACTTTCTACAGTTAACTCTGTCAAGGAGCTTACATCCCTGCTCAGGACTGTTAGCAGACATTGGTTTTATATGTAACTGCCCTGTTTTCTAACTTAGTCCTCCCAGGCTGCTGAAATGCTGTTTCAGAGTGTAGCTGCTTTCACTCAAGTTAAGTTGGGAGGGAAAGCACAGTCACAGGACTGTCCCCTCTAGTTAGTGCTCTCCATCACTTACACACATCACCCGTGGCTGGGAGCAGGGACTGTGGGGGAGTATTCTTCTTCTGGGGAAGATGGACAAAGGGACTTCAGGAGAAGGAAGTGTGGCTGAGAGGGATCAGTGGGAGCCTGGGACAGGACGGCCATGGTGAGGATGGCAAAGTTTGGCGGGGGAGAGGGTCTGTGACATTCAGCTTTGATGGAGGAGTGGGGAAGAGACAGTGACGTAAGGCTTGTGAGAGGTGGGGAGGACTCTGGAAAGCCTTGGGGTGAGTGGAGCTCCTCTCCTTCTTCCAATGCACAGCACCCACACAGGACCTGCACGCAACAGTTTGACATATCTCCAGCGCTGCAAGAAGCTTTTCCTCCCCCAGCATCTCCTACTCACTCTCTGCTTCTCCAGGGATGAAGGGGAAAGAGAGAATGGAGGAGAGAGGAGAGGACAGGCTCCTGTTGGGGGGACCAGAACAAGTAGAAATGGCGACTGGCCCAAGCCCTTTGCTGTGAACCCTGCAGCCCTTCTGATGTTGCCTGAGGGAAAAGCTGCAGAAGTAGTAGCTGTTGCATCTCCCTGTTCAGATGGACCCATTGCTGAGACCGAGCAGCAGTGCTAGAGGGTCTGCAAGTATCCAGGTGCTCTGGCTGCTGAAAATCCCATTGGTTTTGGTAATCCGAAGGAAAGGTCTGGTGCCCTGCACAGCCTGCCTTGCTAGACCTTTTGCCAATCCCTAAAGTCAGCTCCAACCCCTAAACGTGACAGAGAAACTAGTGATGTTCAGGCTTAGAAAGAGTATAGTGAGATTGTGAAAGCACTTGTGGTTTTATTGTTGGTATTATCATACTTGACCCCAGAATGCACCTCTGAAAGAGGCTCTTGTTGTGCTACATTGGAAGTCCTAAAGCTTTCAGAGACAATTAATCAACCTGTGAAAGTTTGCTATTGCTTCATATTTTATTATTAATCTCTGCCAGGCTGGGTAGTTAGGTGTTTAGTGGAGTTTTACAAAAGCTGACTAGTGAATAACCACTTCACTTCATGGACAACTTTCAGGTCTCAAAGTACTGACTGGCTGGAAAGAAATCAAAACCTGTCAGGCAAATTTCTGAAATAAAATAATTGTGTGAAAGTGGGATTGCATCCTGTATTTTTCATGTCTCCTGGTCAGCAACACACTGACAGTGGGTAGAAAAACTCTACTTCATCTCCTTCCATGCCTAGTTCAGGGCGAGCTTTTTCATGCAAGGCTACTTCGTCTCAAAGAGGAACTTGAACCTGTATTTCCCAAGTCATGGATCTGGGTTCCAGTGAATTCACCATCAGCTGAGCTCAACGACTCCCTTTCTTCAGTCTCTGTTATAAAACTTTGTCAGAACTGATAACATCACGAGAAAACTCTTTGGCTTTGACAATGCATTGAAAATGACCCAATTCCCTCTCCTTGTGATATTCTTGGCTGCTTTTGCTTTTTTGGTTTTTGTTGTTTCCGGGGGAGTTTTAAAGTAGAAAATAAGATTTTTTTAGAAGGATGTGTCAGTGCAGTGTGTGTCTATCTGGGAAAAGAGAAAGAATATGCTGGAAACTATGGATTGCTCAAAGCCATCATTGGCCACAGCTTTGAAAAGCTTTCATGTAAAGCAAAATGTTTTTGTTAGGATTCAAGAAAACAGGTTTCCACAGCTATAATCAGATCCTAATTTTAACAGAATGCTTGAATAGCCAAAGGGAACTGCACTGTATTTATTGATTCTGCTTTGTTATGGGTTTTGCTGCTTTGTAAAACACTGCATTTGGATGCAATGTTCAGATGTGATAAAAAGGCTACATTAATCAGCAAAAGGCCATGGCTGAGAAGCTTTCAGAATAGTAGTAGAAAATTCCACCAAGAAAAGCTGTTTGTCCCTGAATTTGTCCAGCCAAAGGAATAATAATGTCTGAGGATCTTCAAGGTCCCCTGAAGCACGGACAGGGACTGCATGCTCCTGAACACTGCTGCCCCAACATCCCATACCCTGCTAGTCATATGTGCCTAATTACAGCACGTATTTTGGGTTGAACAGATCAAAACATAGTTAGGCAAAAACTACACCCACTTGGATCTAATTTGGTCTAATTTACCCTTCCACGGGGTGGGAGTCACAGGCAAGGCTCATGAGTTGGGGTTTATAAAGCTTGTCAGGCAACTCCAGGCCCAGGTAAGATATCTGTGGGACTTTTGAAAATCCTTAGACTCCTGGGGAATTTCTTAGAGTCTTATGAAGAGAGAAATCTGAAGCTGCGTAAGAGTGACAAACCATGACTCAGCTGGTACTTCTCTAGCTAGCCTTGAGCAACTCACCTTACTCTGGTCATTTCTAGTTCCATACCTGTAAAATGGCAATAAAAGGTACCCAGCTGTCACAACTTTGAGGAAGGGTAATTAGTGCTCAGAGCAGGATATTAAAATGGAAAGTACTATATACTCTACGCGCTATCATACCATTGTTCAGAATAATTTAGTAATTACAGTCCATAGACTTTTAAGGCCAACAGGAACCATTTCCTGATGATATATGAATTCCTCCAGCCAGACCGTAGGACTTTACTCAGTAATTTCCATCTACAGGTTCAGAAGCTGAAGTTTAACTAGGGTATATCTGGTGATACAGCGGGAACCACAGCCTCTCTAGGCTCATACCAACCACAGGGGGGCTGAATATCTGTCAATGTTATTGGCAGATCGCTGTTGTTTCTGTCTCATGGGGTTCATTTTCTGTTTTCATATTTTGCTGACTTCTTTCACAACATTTTTCTTAAATAACTCTTGAAGATTTCAATTTCCAAACAACAACAAAAATCCCAAAGCCACATGAATAACAGCATGTTTTGTTGATAAAAGAAAGAGGGTTATGATGAATAACACATTCCTGTTATGTTTGTGTAAACTTTTTGATTAAAACATGGCAGGGGAGAGAATTTTCGCCAAATGGGCAATTCCAGTGATGTTGACAATTTTTCACAAAAAGTATATTTAAAAGATAAAGCCTAGCTTTAAAAGAAAATATTTTTTATTAAAAAACAAATAGGAAGAAGGTACAATGATGCATAGCATAGGACATAGGTGAACGGTGAACAACTGGTCCCCACTGGCCTCCGACTGATGGGGCATCTCGCTCTCTGCATGCAGCCTCCAGCCACTGCTCCGGCTTTGCTTGGCTGCTGACCCAGGCACCAGCAGCAGCTACCATCAAAGATGAGATGTTCGTTGCTGGAGACCAGCTAATGTGTCTCTGTGGCTGGTGACAAGGCTCAGGAAGGCTTCAGAGGCGGAAGTTTTCTCCGTCACAGGGTTCACTGCGCCAGCGCAGACCTTTGCGAGATCTCCAGGCTTTGCTCTGCGGGGGCAGCTGCACTCCCAAAGCAACAGCGTTACACATCTGATTTTAGATGAGAGGAGCAATTAGTAATTAAAAGTAATAATCTTGAAGTGTTTGAGTTGTACTTTCCTTGATTGCCACACACACGGAGTCTTAATTCCACTGATAAATCGCCTGCTTTTGGCTTCAACATATTAATGCACTTCTGCTGCAGAGCAGGCTGGAGTCTGCAGCCTGGGTTTGTAGGTGGCGTGAAGGATTTCCCCCATGCCTGACCCAGTACTGCTCATTCCTCTTTGCTTGTAACAGTTGTTTATAACTCAGAGGAAACAGGGCACGACTTCATTGCCAACAAATGTTTTACAGAGAATTTTAACTAGTTGCTCGCATTTTGATAGCAGGTGTTCCTTAAAGGCAGACATTAGAGAAAACTAGTTTGTAAGGTACATATTTTGATCTTTTTCTTAGATTATTTCTTTTTTTGTCCCACGGGGTTAAAGCTTGCTGAGAGACCAGGGCTTATGTAGAAGTTAGCCCAATCACAAAATGGTTTTCATGTGTTGGAGTGCTGTTCTCCACTCCAGCACTTAGTTTCATAAAAACATTCTAGCACCTCTCCCCACGATGAGCATTCAAAACGTTTCATATTAGTCTACAAAAATAATAAAAACTCTTTGTAAAATGCTATGTCACCTGAAGAGATGGAATTTTGTCCCTCAGTGATCATATATGAAGGCATTTTGATAGACCAAAGTGAAGAGTTTTCATTAAAACACCCAGTGATGAACTTTACTATGATGGAGTACCATTTTATACCCCTCATACAGTTACTAACAACACGGCTTAAGCCAAAAATCATAATTTAAGTATTATGTACTTAAAATAGATAAGGACATATAATGCAATAATTTTCTTTCTGTTCTTTTGGATTCAAACTTTAAGTTTTTCCCATCGCTGAGTCTTCTTATGGATTAAACACCACGTATTGACGAGCTATGAATGGGCAAATTGCCTTTGCCTTCACATCTTGTCTGTACATCACTTGAAACTATTGGCAGATGAAAAATTATGGAAGAAGTAGAAAGATTCAAAAATGTTATTTGAAAATTAATGATGAGGAAAAAGAATAACCTGCTGAAGATAACATCTTTTACCAGGTCATGGTATACCTGATTGCTGTCCAAAGCCAGGATTTTGGCCAAGAGAGATGCAGGGAGGAGGGAAAAGTTAAAGAAGTTCAGTTTCAACTGTTAATTTCTGTTCCACACATTACAGGTTTCTAAGGTTTTGTAATGTTCTCCTATAAAGTATGTATTCAGTATTTATATTTGTATAGAGGGCTTAATGATAAGGTCTGTACCCCAGATCTGAACTAAACTCTGCCAAGATGTGGTAGGTGCTACATGGTTCTGGGAGTGAGCAGAGGAGCTCCTCCCCTGGGGCTGCATTCAGATGCAATAGGCCTCCTGGACTACATTTTAAAAGCATATATTGACTTTAAGGGCTTCAACTTGATGTACTTTTCACCCGTGCAAGGCAGGTGCTTGTGTTCCCTCCTGGGAAGGATGCATCCCTACACTTGCCACAGAGGCAGTTCTGTAGACCCTCAGACAAGACCACTGCTTTTACCTGCCTAGCTCACAGTCTGAAGAATCCTGCCATATTCTTTTTTTCTTAAATCCAGTCTTTCAGAACATCCCTAAAGTTTCTTGCTTTCAAAAGCTGGTCCATTGCATTTTAGCTTCACTGTCTGCTGGTCACCAAAGCACGAAACAGCAGAGATTTATCTGACCAGCCACTCTACCCAGCAAAGGAGACACATCCAAAGCCTTCAGTTTGCTGTGATGCTCACTTCAACGCTTCCAGAACTAGTAATACCTCTATTCAGCATCTGCTTGAGGAAAGTGCATCTCTAATAACCATCAAAATACAAAGGCAGTCAGATGTTAACACTTCTCTTTCCACCCCTTTGTTTCAAACCGCTCTAAGGAAGCTTTACAAACCATGCTGATGAATGGAGGGTCCAGCATTGAAAAAATGCAAGATAGGCTGCTTTATTTCGTCCTTCTTGGAGAGAACAACCTCCACTGAAGCAGGGAAATAGAAAATGAACCTCTGAGGCAGTCATGCAAAATTTCAGACAGAGCTTTACTCGTGTGATTCTGTTTAATCATCGTCCATTTCCTCTTCACTCTTCAACTGAATAATAAATATGGAGTGGCTTTTTTCATTACCATTTGAGCCAGAACTGGTCCTGGAGAAAATATGAAAATGAGGGGTGAGCCTTGAAATCAGTGGGTTTCACTGATTTTAAATACAAGACACCTGTGTAAATTTCTAATCCAATAATTAATAATCCAGCACCTTTTTATCTTAGGAACTGTAAGGAGTAATTTCCACATCTGAGTGTAGCACACATCATAAATCCACTCCAAATGATTTTTAAATTTGTCCTTTCCAATTCCGGTTTGAATTGACATTTTGTTCTGGTTGAAGTGGCATCCTCAGACGCCTTCTCCCCTGCAATTAGTTAAGATTAAGCAGTTGGAGAACCAGCACAGCAAAGATCAGAAATGCTCATAGTCACTGATGCTTTGATCATACCGAACAGCAGAACAGCAGTAGGCTGTAGTTTGTGACTTTAACTTGCATAAATATATTTCTGAGACTGCTTTAAAACGATCTGTAGCAGGGTGTGCCAGCAAGTGGACTGCATTTTTTACTGTTGGCAAGCAGCTTATGTGCTGAAGTCTGTCTGCAGCTTCAGTGCAAAACACACAGAGCCACATCTTTTTCTTTGTTTAATATTTATATCTTCCTGCGCTACTTAATGACATGCTAAAAAAGAACTAAGTGCATTCCAATTGCAGATGTGGATTTATTTAATCATTGGCAATCTGAGAGTATTCAGAGCTTTGAGGTATTAGTATTTTATATAAATGTTACAGATCATCTTTTGGAGCATGTGTGCCCACTATGCCAGCAATGTGAGCAGCCTGAGACAGGCACTACAGCACAGGGTTTTAGTCACACCCTATCCGTTGAATTTAATAGCAGTTGAGCAGCTAAAATCCTTTATCAGTGCTGTGGAAGTGTATCCCAGGGTGAGCGTACGCTGGCCACAGCTGCCTGAATCCTATCAGCTCATGCCGTCTGCTTGGCTGCACCCTGGGTAGAGTGCACATTATGGGGAGCAAAGTTTGACACATGGGCTGAGTTAATATGAGCATTTGGAAACTGAGGTGATCTGTGCACTTGCACACACTTCCTAAAGGCTTTTAAAAACTTTATTATTCAGTTTCTGGTACTTGTAGGCCAAACCTGAAGTGCTACAGTAACAACCAGATGTGGAGTACTTTGGCATTTGTACTTCCTTCGGTCTTGAGGGAAAGTGAGAACACTGAACAGACAAATAAAAAATCAAATAAGCAGACACCCCCAAACTCACAGAAATGTTTTGGATCCCGCTCCCCCCAGATTGCTGGCCTGTGCTTTAAATTCCCCAAGTGCTCAACAGTTGTTTGCAGGGCTGCTGCTTTTTCTTCCCCTGAACTGGCTCCTTATCTCTGTCAGCACACTGTAGGATGCTTTGCCCTCACTAGGTAATATTTACACAGTGAAATCAAAGTCACATAAATGATAGGCTGCTTGTCATGCAGTCACTAAAATTCCCTGGCAGTTAAAGGTCCCTTTGCATGTATGTAAAATGTAGGTGTATCAACATGGTGAACTGCCTGAAAAAGAGAGTAATCTAGGGGACGGTCAGAGCACAAGCTGAGAAAGTGAGAGGAATGTAGAGAGAGAAGGGAAATGGGGAAAGAAATGTGTAGCACGAGAAAATATTCTTCTAAAAAAAGAAAAAAAGGCAGAGAAATAAACACTAAAAATTCATTTTGCCCTAGGGGATTTCCAGCAGGTAGACTCCTGTGGTAGATCTTTATTGAAAGGATAGCATCTGTTTTTCATAAATAGTTTTTGAGCAGTACCTTTAAAATGAATTTGCAGAAGAAGGAAGCATCATTATCTTCATTATACCTGCGGGAAAGCTTAGGAAAAGAGAACTGATTTGCTTAAAGTCAAACTTTCTACCAGCCGAAACAGCAACAGTCTCCTGAGTCACTGTTCAGTGCTTCCCTGGCAGAGGTCTAGCTCTGCCGTGCCATCAGTTCTCGGTGTGTGCAGACTAAGGCAAAGTGGTTTTGCTGTACGTTTTTCACTGTTGCTCAGCTGGATGTGTTTGCTAAGCAGAAGCGATCACTTTCTCCTTTTGTTGTCCAAATTTCATGGCACCTTCCCCATGGCTCTGTGGTTTAGTAATAAAAAATGCTTCTCACCACTGCTTGAAGTTTTTAAAAAATGAGTTTTCCCACAGAGTCCCAAGAAAAATATGGACCAGTTGCCAGATAGCTAATCCCATCCAAAGAGCATCCTCTGAAGGACACTGCAGGAGGCATCCCAGACAAGAAGAATGCACACAAGATCAGCACGCGTGGCCATGAAAATGGTTTCCCAACAGTGTTGGCACAGCCCAGCAATTTGAGGGGAGAGGGATCTGAGGTATTTCTGAGACTTTGGTATTTTTGCTTACTGAATTTTTTATTTGTCCATTGGCTCCTCCCAGTTTCCCTCAGACCTGAAGTTTGAGAAACCTCAATACTCCAAGTCTGGTGGCTACGGCAGTGTCTCAGTTTGTGAGGTGCTCTGTGACAACTCAGCACAGGGACCCCCACATCCCCCACTGTGACACCGCTGCTGATGGGGATGGCAGTGCAGTAACCGCTTTCCCCCAGACTCGGTTCCTGAAGCGGCACAAACAAACCCTACAGTATTTGCGAACATTTCGAATATGATGGAGCCTGGTTTTGGATGGGAATTTGTTTCAACCATGGCTAGTCAATCCAGTTGAAACCTAGTCCAGCCCGCTGCTGGCACACACATCCCCATCTTAAATTTTAGAAAAGCAGGAAGGAAGCAAAGGAATGATCACTGGGGGCTCAGCCGCCGGTCTGCTGGCAGGTCACAGCTGACTGCTGTTCTACACATGTTCACTACCTCCGCTAATCCCAAGGGGCTGAAGCGATTTATTTTCCCATTCTCTTTCTGTAAACCATCCATTGGCAGCAGCCAAAGTCAATCAATTGCTTCCACCAGAGCTTGCGGCGCAGACAACGGTCATACAAAGCAAAACCAGTAAAAAATGACAGAGGGAGAGAGCGCGTGGCTGAGGAGTGTGCACAGAGCCAGCTGCTCACGGCCAGAGGTTCGATCAGCCCCGCAACCTGTGACACCCCGATGTTACTCAGTGCCACCAATCCGGGCATCCCTGTAGCCCACTGAGGGCTGAGGAGCATCACCTTCACAAGCAGAAGCTTTCTGGTCCAGCTGAGGGGCAGGCCATGGAAAAATACACAGGACAGCTGGAAATATGCACAAAAGTCTCATGTCTGTAGAAGAAGAGCTCCTCTTCCTTGAAAGCAAAGGCTATCATGTACCATCATTCATTATTTTCCTGTGGGCTAGAAGGAAATTTTGAAAGGTCTGCTTCATGGAGAAGGATCCCTCCAGTGAAGCCCTCTGAGGGTAAGACAGTGAGCAGACCCAGAGGATTTCCTTGCTGTTCCTTGCTGTTCTTTTACGACCAAAATACCCAGGGACAAAGTAGCAGCATAAAGAAGGGAAGAGTGACTTTGATAATGAACTTCAGGTTTTCTCTTTTCTAAAATATGAAGTAGTACTTTAGAAATGTCTTTTTCTGTTGTGCTTACTGCATACTTGCAGGACTCGGTTAAGTTCACAAGTGTGTTAGCTTCTTGCCCTGCACCACCCCAAAAGCAGCTGCCTTGCACTCAGGTATATAATATCACTCAAGTGATGGATGGCATAAAAGATATCGGTATGACACAAGGCAGGAGTGTACCTCACTTTAGGGACACTATAGAGGGAATTTCAGCAAGCAATGAATAACTACCAAGTTTTGATTTGCTTTTGATCCAGAGCTTAGTACTTCAACTTTTGAGAATTTTCAGTGAAATTTCATTATAACAAGCCAGAACCTGAGTTCTGAAATTATTCAGAAAATGCCGCTATCACACTACGAGTATTGGACTGGATTGGGTCAGGCAGGTGAGTCTTTGATCACACTCATTGAACCAAGGTTTTCCAAGCTGTTCCCCTGACACAGCTCAATCCTATAAGCAAGGGTTAAAACGAAGAAATTGTTTCTTTAAAAAACAGACCACCTCTGTTCTTCTTAAACATGGAATGGAATGGGAATGGGAACATGAGCTCAGCGTGTGCTGCGTGAAAGTTTTGATGGATGTGAAAAGACAAGCATGCTAGGCAGCACATGCTTTTCTCCATTGTGCTGCTTTCTTGGGCTGTAATCTCGTCTAATTTTGAATCCAATTTAAAGGACCTCCACAGGTGGTTCTACAAATGCAAGCTATGGCATCAACACAGCCTCTCAGTTTCTTTCTAAAAACATTTAATTATTGCCACCCTTGTGTTTCTTTTGCCCAGTGAACAGCAGCAAGCACATAGTGAGAAAATACCGTGGGCACCTCCGAACAAAGATTGAGTCTGGAGAAGGAACCATACCCGTCCGGTGTCATAACGCAGCTCAGACGTGGGACGGCGTGTTGCTGGGAGAGCAGCTCATCACCATGTCCTGTACAGACAAAATCGCCAGGTACCGTAGCACCTGATGTATACACGTTGCAAAACTCTTTGCATGTGAAAGTGAAGCTTGATGCCACAGAGGACTATGGCTGCCGGTGGGGAATAACTAGCAGGTGCTGACAAACCCCGTGGAAACAAAGACCTTCTTTGTATGCAAAAACGAACCATATAAATAGGACAGAATGTAAATAGGACATTTTCCCAAATTCTCCATGGGTCGTTAGTTGCTTTTTACAGTGAGACAAAAACCCTCTTTGCAGCATTTTTGCCAGTAGAATTTCAGTGTGCAAATAAAATACATCCACTCTGCTCTTATTGGATCATTTACCCCACAACTTGCAAACAAACATCATGCAGATAAACTTAGCTCATCTGCACCCTGTTTGATTAAGTGCCCTAAAAGCTGCTAGGAATATTTCTACTATTTTGAATGTCATTGCAGAACTTTCATCTCACAGCCCTCTCTGTGGCTTTCAGCTCTGTCCTGTAAATACAACATATATATATGTAGAATAATTGCCATATAATACATATTTCAAAATTATTCCATGGTGGCACATAAAATTTAAACAGATTCACCATTCTAATTTAGGGCATTAACTAATAGCAAATGATGGCTATCACAAACTGAAAACAAAGTGTATGCATTTGGATGCATACTTATTGTACTATTGGTATATATCTATACCAGCATGTATACTTATGCTCATAATTATATCTATATTATGTGCATTAGCTATAGATGCAGCTCTACATGTAAAATACATTACATTATAGCTATAAAAATGTAAATGTTATGATCACATTCTCTGCTGGATTATCATGCCTAAGAACTCACTTAAATTACATCAGCAGAGAATTTGGCCCAATTATTGAAGACCAATATAAAAATGATCTTTCAAAAAAGCACAAAGCTTTTTTTAAATGCAAATGCGTAAATTCTGCTCTTAGCTTTAACCGGATGACCTACTGAAGTTAAATTAGTCTGTGGGCTTAGCAAAGCCTACCATTTTGGCAGAAAAATGTATGACTGAACCAGCAAATGGAAACACTAGCAAACTCACAAAATCCACCCTCTGCTAAGTGTAATCATCGCAACTGTTGTGTTTGTATGAAGGATGAAGAGAAACTTCTGCTATAATGTTTTCATTTATTCATAAAGAGATAACAGAAAACCCAGACTGTTTTCAGTGAATCTCCTGCACTGGTTTTTAGATGCAGTTGGGTTTTCCAAATTCAGACTTATACAGACTCAAAAAACAAAACAGATGTAAGTTTGAGAATGGGAATATTGCACTCTCTGTGGTTTTGAATGTCATTAGCCAGTGAATTAAATATCAGCTTTGCGAATGGTATTACATTTGCTGTTGATGGGGATGTTGGCTGCAATGCACAATCTCAAAAGTTGGGTTTTCTCCAAGCACATCTGCTAAGCACTTCCAGTGAATCCTTTCCTTGTTGCCACATATCTAAAGAGCATTGAAGTCTGTGAAGAAAAAGAAGAATCTAGGACAAAGATTTTCCAGGATAAAAAAAAATCTTGCCACTCTCATCTTTGATATGATTACTGCAATATTGTATGAATTACTGCAATTTTATTATTTATTTGAACTGTAACTCAAATGGGCATTGTATCTTCCTAGACAAAAAAAAAAATAATAATCAGGAATCATTATTCCCTGCTTTGAACAGCAAATGTTTACTGTCACCAGTAAGGGACAGTTAAAAAGGAGGTTGACAAAAGGGGTGGGAGAAGCAACATTTGTAGGAATGGTGGTAATATTGTGGCACTACAAATGCTTCAGAAGTTTGGACGCTTTCAAGCACTGTGGGCTCCTTAGTAAAGTTAAGAGCTCTGGTACAGGGAAAATAGGTAGAACAACTGCTGAATAAGCAGATGAAGAGAAAAAAATTAAGAGAGTAAAGAGATTCAGAAATAAATGAAGGTTACAAGGAAGATGGAATCGTCGTTCCTAATAAGGGGGAAGTATGGAGACGGGAAATGATCATAGAAGAGGTTATTTGTGGGTCTGGTGCGGGCAGCTCCAGCACCTAGAAGTGACAGAAACCAAACAAGAGGGACCCAAACAGGGACTTTGAGGAGAAAAATTCCATTAGTAAAGTAGGAAGCGTGGAGTTGAATGTAAAAACAAATACCATTTCACATGGGAAACTGAGAAAGGCAAACGGAGTCCAGAGAGTGCTGGGGGCATCGCTATGGCATGTACTATGGTGAAGGGTCTGAAAGCTTCTGGAGAGAGTGCCCAAGGCTTTCTAGAGACATTCCCGACCCCAACTGCACTTGCAGTTCATGCCTTTCCCTTCCTTTCTCTCTCCCAGTCACACTGTGAGACCTCATCCTGCAATTTTATTTCCACTAGGCTTCTAAGTACAAATATTGTGTCATAACTTCAGCTGGGCTCACAAGTTTTGGTTTGGGAATCACAAAGCACCAACACCGCAAGAAATGTTCCCAAACACATCTCTTGCATGGCAGAAAACAAGCAGTGCCCTCAGGGCTGGTCATTGGTGACAATGTTGCCAGAGTTTGTTGGCTGCTAGAAATTTTGTGTAGAGCTTGGTGAAGAGTGGTGAGAAGAGGTTTGGATATCTGCAATAAACTTTTTCCCAAATTTCAGTTTACCACATTAAATATGATCTACAATCAATTTTTATCCTTCTTGTCCTCACCTGTAAGAGGGAGAAATCAAAGGTTTCTTCACCTGACCTTTGTTTCACCATGTACAGGGCTGTTTTCTGCCTTCTTTGCCTCTGGCCATAGAAAGTACAGGCAGGAAAGGAGTTTGGTGGATGAGACTGCTGTGTGAGGGCCCTTTTCCTGCTCTTGCCCCCACTGAAGAGATCAGTAGGTGATTTCTGTGCCATGCTTCAGACTCCAAGTATTCTCTCTACCACGTAGACAGTTGACTCTTCAAATGTCTGCAGGATGCAGGACTCTGTGCATCATCTGGACTTGTCTCGCAATGAGAAAAAAAATCTCTGAAGCTGAAATTCAAGTTCATATAAGCAAGATTTGACAAAAATCTGGCTTGTATGCTTTGGATTTTATTGCTTGTAAAAGCCCCTCAGGAGCACTGGGCTATTAGAGAATGTTTCCTCTTGAGAATCTAGCCAGTAGCTGCTAAAATATACATCATTTTGCATTATTTGCGAAGGACATTGCTATCAGAATATCAAAGACCAAGAATGGAGAGAGTTACTCAGAAAAGTGAATAATATTCTATAAATCATGCATCTAGCGATTTATGTTCTTTCTTGCTCACAGGATAGCCATAAGCAGAGAGTGGTTTAATCAGATTTATTTGTTATTCAAAGGCATTTAGCAATTTTTATTACTATCATCACAAGTTTGAGAGAATTCGATGGTTGGTATGCATTATTTGGGCTCTGTGGCTGTGTTGAGATTGCAGAATAAAGAGCCTGGTATCATACCTATTCCCTTACTGAATTAAAGCACAAACACTTCTGGCATGAATACTCATGTTATTTGGCTCAGGCAGGGAATTATGAGGTGAAATTCTGCGACTGCATTATAAAGGAGGTCAGGCTAGATCTTGGTGGTTCCTTCTGGCTTTGAAAACTTATGCATTTATATGTGCAAATTTAAAGTTTGGGCTCTGTGACTCCCCAGATAACCCACCCTAAGAAAGTGTTGGCTTTTACACTCCCAACCTCTGCGAGTCTCACAGTGCAGCTGAAGGGAGTTCAGCCTCTCTGTGCCATATATTTTGGGATTAAACCATGTTCCTTAGACCCTTAGTTCATTAATTACACTAACACATAAGATTTCAACCTTCACTTTCCTCTGTAATGTACACTGTATACACTTGTGAAAAAGCAGCAATATCACAAGGAAAAATAATTTTGAAAATTATCAGCTGTTTGGGGAAAAAATTGTGTCATTTAACATTTTCTTGATGCTAATCATAACCTGTATTAAGACCTTTATGTCATAGAATCATAGAATTGTTAAGGTTGGAAGGGACCTTTAAGATCGTCGAGTCCAACCATTAACCTAACCTGACAAAACCACTTCTAAACCATATCCCCAAGTACCACGTCTACCCTTTTTTTAAACACCTCCAGGGATGGCGAATCCACCACCTCCCTGGGCAGCCTATTCCAATGCTGGACATCACAGCCCTAAGAGAATTTAGGCTTTTTGTGACAGCAAACCCATTCATACAATGGGCCAAATTAAACCTCTTTTCATCTCCCTCTCTCACCCTGAGGTTGGATGCAGGAACAGTTCGTACCTTTGCTTATTAGAAGGTCAGTGCAAGGTTGATGCTACTGCTGGTGGAAGTCTCTGCAGTTGCTGTTCAGGAGCAGACAAATGTTTGAAGGAAAATTGACATATGCACACAGAGGCATGCATACACACACAGGCATGCACACACACACACACACACAGAGAAAGAAGCACACACAATTAGGTAAAAAACAAGATCTCTAGAGTTCAGCTCCTCTTTGAGGATCTAAATGCAATAACTAAACATTAGGAAAGTTAAGCACTAAATTCTGTCTTGGGCCCTCAGAAATGTTCACACCAGTGAGGGCTGAGAGGTGCTCATGTTCTTACCAGTTGCAGGAGTGGGATTTGCAGCACTCCTCTGGAGCCCTGGGGCCTCAGGGACACTGGCTCTCTGTGTCCCCTTCAGTGACATGGTCTCTGCCGCGCAAAGCCAACTCAGCACTGAGCCCCTCCTCTCCCCTGCACAACACTGCTGGCTTCCCACAGCACACGAAGTGTGTATGTGTATGCCAGATTTGCAGGTGATAATTCACACAATCAAATGCAAGCATATATAAAATAAGAATTTCCAAATGTCGCTAGTTCTTATTCCTACGTCAGAAGAAATCTGAAAGGCTGGACAAAATATGAAAGGACAATGCATGTCTTGTACTCAAGTCCATCACCCCTCTGGAGAGACTTGTAGGGGAAACTCAGAGTCTGCCACAGAGCACAGAAACTGCCTTCCCATCCATACGCTTTGTCCTCTGACTCATGGAAACACAGTTTCAGGCCAGTCTCCTTCCACCATGGCTCATCCCCTAGGCCCTCCGTGCCCCTGATTTGACAACACACACCTCCCTTCTGTATAAAGTTTCCTGTTCTGTGCTCTGAGAGCATCAAGTTTATTCATCTCATCACCAGTGCCTGGGTCCCTTCTTCTTCCATGCAGAGAAACTGAAGAAATTTTTTCTCCCAGTGTCCAAAATCCAAAATAGCAGGGTGTTTTCCCCAAATAGCTGCGCAGAAGGGTTTAATGATTGCCGTTGCCTGTGGTTTGGTAGAGAAGTGCAGTAGTGCTGGGAGCATGAGGGAGGAGGAGGCCACCACAGTGCTCCACAGCGCAGCAGACCCATAGCATAAACAGACATTCCCAGGTCCTATGTTACCACATCACCTCTGCTATCATGTGTGTGCAAATTATTGTGAGAATCTCAGTCCAAGCACTCAACACTAAGGTTTATTTAAAAAATTAGTCCTTATCTGGGTGCACCATTAGAGACTGAGTTTTGCAGCGCCCTGCTCTCCCCCAGGACCCTCTTCCTAGATAGACCTTAGCAAGGGGACTTGAGACCTTACGCTACGGCCAGGGCAGAGCATGTTCACGCTCAGTGGATATCTAACTGATCTGTTTACTCTGGAGAGATGCCGGCTTTCTGTGCATCAGACTTGCATCTGCACACGCCAATAGTGTACAGACATACTTGTAACTGCAGGAGCCGTGCCACTTGTCCTCTTTCAGAAGCGGGCACCTGCAGCTCCTCTTGCAGGATGCAGGTCTGGGGAACGTACTGTGTAAGGTGCAGGATTTGGAGGGAACACTCCTCACAAACACTGTCTTTATACATCAAATAAAAGCCAGAATTCGGTGTTTATTTTGTAAGCTCTGGCTTTAAAATTGTTTTCTTACTACCACTTCTCAAAAGGTCACCTTTAAAAGTATTTTCTTGCCACTGCTACCTCATACTTCACAAACACAGTGACATTAAGCCCAGAGGTTAAATAAGACCTTGAACATCTAAATTATATCTCACCTGTAATATGACACAAACCGTAACAAAGGACCTCCAAACTTTGCATTACAGCACTGCCAGTCTGTTCTTGTCCCGTGGCTAAGGTTTGTGGATTATTTGGGCCCACGAGCTAGAGAAGAGGAAAGAATCTTTATTGAGAGTACGTTCAGAATGTTGCAAGGTAATGTAGTTTTAAGACAGTCTTTCAGGACTTAGCAGTAGGAGTCTGAGGTAGCATTTTACAAGATGATTTGAGCACATTAAGCTGTATTTAAATGTAGCATGTAAAAATGCAAGACTAAAAGTCAGTGGTAGAAAATGGCATTCTTAGATCTATTTTGGTGTTAGACTGTCCACCAGAGCCAATGTTAACAGAAGACTGAGCCTGACAAGGTAACTCTTAAGAAAAGCTACTTCAAAGGCTGCATACTAATGTAAATGAAAATCAATTAACACAGCCAGATCTTCAATTAGAGATGATTTGTGCACATGATTTGTAATTCTCTCTCTTAACCCCTTTCTGTGTGACTGAGATTTCAATTTCAATCTTTCACCACAAGTTATGTTGCAGAAAACATATATAAACCACCTACTGTTAAAATACAGATCAAAAACTAATGCACTAGTTCCAGTTTCCAAACCAATAATAGCTAAATGGTTGTATAAATAGGAACACCACAGGTGTTCTGCTGAGCACAGACCGCCATGAATAACAATTTATATTGTGTGAAGCATAGCTGGAAATATTGGTAATAGAAACTGTGGTACAGGAGGTTAACAACACGCCAAGCGGGTAAGACTTAAAGCTCTTAATAATGACTTTTAAAAGTGTCTTTTATAAAAAGCCTTAACAAAATAAGCTTTGAAATTCATCATCAGTGCTTTTTAATGGGCGAGGTTTCCAAAGGTCCCAAGGAGACACTTCAGTCTCACCGAGCTTCAATGGCAGCTGGACACAGCTCCCTGAGATGTTTTGAAGCATCATGCCAATTTCTCCACATCTCAGATTCGAAGGGGTTTGAGGGCAGGAGTGTGTCAGCGTTCGCCTTTGAGTAACGCTATGCTCAAACCAATGCTGGAGATACTGAGCGAAGGCGCCCCAGGTGTCGCACCACACCTCAGCGATGGGTGAGCAGCCACGTGCAGACCCGTGTGAGGCTGCAGCCCTTTCCACCCCCGCGGCTTTGCCCCCAAGCCCCTTCCTCAGTGTTTGCATCATCCATATTTCAGCTGGTCCCGCGAAGGGGCTGCAGCCAACTGGCGTGGTGAGATGATGCTACAGCTTGCAGGCGTGGAGGCTGCCATGCAGTTATGACTTGGGGACACATTTCCCCACGCACCTCGCCAGTGGTCCCAGGCTTCCGTGAGCATGGGAGCGTGTGGGGGCTCAGCGGGGGCTCACCCCCAGCCCACCCCGCATCCAGGGCTGGGGGGCCACAGCCTCTAATTAAAGGAAGGCTGCCTGCTCTGGGATGCCTTCCAGCTCATCGCTGGCATTTCCGTGATTGACAAACAGGCAAAAATATATTTATTCAAGGATTATCTATATTGAAAACTGGACGCAGGATTTTGTCTTTGTAAACAGTGCAGTAATATCCGCTGTTTGAACAAAAGGAAGGGTATACTTTCCTTCCATTTAAAGCACCAAAATCTCCCATATTTAAGTGAAAAGGGGAGACATTTGGTTTTATTGATCCTGCTTGCTGAAGATTTGGGTTTTTTTAAATAAGATCTGTGACTAAGGGAGCAGTGGGTTGATTTTCACTTTATTGGAAGGGTTATTGCAGAGCGCACAGCATAGAAGTTATTAGAGAGATGCATGCCCTTGAAAACAGCCTTTAAAATCTTGCACAATTAGGAAAATTCGGAATGATCCAGCATATTTCCTCATAGCGAGAAAAGTCACTTTGATGTATTGAGGACTCAAAATGTAACACTGCATTGCTCTGAATAATAATTTTATTTTGAAAAGCTACATTTGAAGAGAGCACTTTGTTACAGATGGGAACACAGCTACTTTCATGGACCTAAATTATGCTACAGAGAAATAGCTCCTTCAAAAATGAACACCCTTATCGATAGTTTCACTGTTGCTCAGACCGTTCTTTCCCTATCCTCCGCCTACAAATAATCCCATAGATGTTCAGATATCAAAGGAATGAGTCAGTACATTAGCCATGTGCGTTGGTCAAGAGATAAGCAATACACAGGATAAAAGACCTTTCCCCAAATATTTGTCCGTTAAAACTATTGTATATGCAAAATACTGAACTGGCTGCCCTCCAAGGTAGGTCTTTTTATCCACAGAGCAGAAGCAGAATGAGTAGATTAAAATTTCACCCATCATTAATGTGCTTTTACTGTGCTCTGAAGGACAGGAGTAGCAGTGCAAGGGTCTCATTTTGGCCAGCTCAGCACAAGACCCCTCTTCCTAGGACTTGCGCTGACTTTGTGGGACTCATGCACATGCTTAGGGCTGCTTTCCAGAACGAACCAAGTGGCCAAGTGCTTTGCCAAACTTGGGCTAGACTTGAAAGCAAAGCTCCTTCTCTGCTTTTTCATCCCTCTTCTCTGAATGGATGCTGCTAAAATAGTGGTGTGTTGAACTGCCAAGTGGCCAGCATACAGGTGCCAGTGCCACCGCCCTCATCCCGTTTCTCCACCACCACCACAGTGGACACCAGTCTCGGCATTGCTCAAGACGACCCGGCAAGCAGTCCCCACAGAATATTGCCTTCTCGGTGCTGGGTGCGGGACAAGACCTATTGTGACATGCCAGCTCCAAAATCAGGTGGATATCGGAGCAGGATTTCAGACCAACTCTGAGAGGAACCTTCCAGGCTCTCCACAAGGAGGTGTGAGACCTTTTCTCTAGCCCTGCCTTGCCCTCCAAGAGCTGGTCAGCATGGCCTGCATTGCTGCACAGAAGAATATGCACTATATAAACTGTATTGGACAGGACAATTCTTTTTTGAAAGAAAAACTTTTCTGATTTCTCTGTCCTTTCTGCCATAGGATGCCACCTAGTTCTGGCTTGAGTCTCTTTTTACACCACTTTCTACCCATCAGACATGGCTTGCTCTCACAACCTGCATGTCCTTTGTTTCTTTGGTGTGACTCCTCTTCCAACCTGTCATGTAGCTACTTATACCTTGAAGTCAAAACCCACCGTGGCTGATACACAAGTTTCATTGTCCCCCACACCTGTCTGGGACTTCGTTTGGGATGGGAAAACAGGGTTGTCTTGAGGAACAGCTATTGCATCCAGAAGCGCTGGACTCTAGCTCTGCCTCCAGATAACGCAGCATTCTTCAGCAAATCATACTGCCTTTCTGCCTTGATTCCCCAGGGTGTATAAAAATGGGGGTTTACCTCACAGCAGCATTGTAAGAATTAATTAATGTTTATGAGATGCTTTTAATACATAGGGGATGACCCGATCATGTTTATACCATGGTTTCCAATAATGTAATACCATTGACATCCAAATCCCTTTTTACACTAGGATGAACTTGTTCAAAATTAGGCAGAGAAATATCTCTAAAGAAAAGGCAGGTTCCTTGCAAAGAATTTAAATTAAATAATCATTATTACCTTGTAATTTATGATCTGAACACAATCCTCTATTTTGGTAAATAAAGCTCAGATGATTTCTTGTGGTGTGCATATTGCTAAAATTCCAATATTGTTGAACATATGTTGTTTTTCTGTTTAGCTGCTCTTTTCTCTCCTTCAGTCAAATATAGAAGTGGATTTTTTTAAGTAAATGTCAAATGTTGAAAACAACACTGATATCTTACAAGTTTCCATCTGGACAAAGATATCACTGTCTAATTTTTTTACTCTCCTTAGAAGCTGGTCGTAGGGATAGTACTGTTAGCTGAACTCAACTCTGTTTCTTAAGCTTGCATTATTAATTTTGCATCATGATAAGATACTTGCTCAAAGAGGCAGCTAGTTCTTTCCTTTAAAAGTGATGTTATTTGCAGGAATGACCACAGTCTTTTTTTCCCCCAAATGAAGTTATGCAAATCTGATCGACTAAAGTAAATGTTTCATAAAACCAATGACTGTTTAAATTGTGGGACTAAATTGTTTGTATATAAATATTACCTTTTATATTCCATTTGAGTTTTATGTAGATGAACACATTACTTTAATGACCTGCATTTACAGAGGGAGACGGGGAGAGTCTGACTCTGAAATCCTCAGCAGCCAGATGGCTGCCTTTTCTTGCATGAGATTAAAAGATGTTTCTCATTCACAGCCCTGCTTCGGAGGCAAATTAATATAGCCAGCTAAATTGCTTGTGTTTTTGGAATAAAATTTAAAGAGAACTTTTAAAGCAATTGGTGTCACAGGTTCCTAGAGCAGATTGCTCTCCAGGTACAGCATGCTGGTTTTAAACATTCAGTAATTAATGGAAAGTATTCCGTGTTAATTGACTGCTTCAGGAAAGGGAAATATAATGACTCCTTATTAATCATGAAAAGAGACATACAGCACGGAGGCACTGCAATAATTGCACTAACGGTTGAGAAATGTTAATTAATGAAAAGAACAATGATGTAAGAAATTAGCTACATAATGCTTGCTGCTGATGGAGATTGTGCTTTAAACACATTATTTAGCATGGCAGCCACTGGATGTGGCCTTAAATAGCAGGCACCTCTTACCCTTTCCTTCAGTCAGCTAGAGTTCCAAATGTTGCCGGTGTTTTGGTTTTTAATGAGCCAAAATACGCTCTCCAAAACTACATTTTCCAAAGCATTTTCAGTTTGAACTCCTGAACTCAAAACTATTCAAAAAGATTGACAGCATTTGACTTAACATAAAAATATTATCCAAGTGTGAGACAACATGTCAGTGTTTGTGTGGTGGGGAAAAACTTCTTCTTAGATGGGCTGAGGTAAATAGGTTTGCCAAGAAGATAACTGCATCATGACTTCTTTCCCCTTTTGAATTTTTCCACTTTTTAACCAATTACCTGTCCCCTGAAGATTTTAGAGCAAGCATCCTGTCGTATTTGTGCCTAGCTTGATGTAAGAATACTGATGTAAGCATACTATGCTATCAAAAAGCAGAGCCATTCTGGCAACTAATCCAACATCAGTAGTATGGAGTTCACAGCCGTTAACAGATTGAAGGCCCCAAGGTTTCCACCATCACTTTGTTGCACCTGGAAGACAGCAACAGGGTGAGACATATCCATCACTTGGAACATATTAGAGCAGGTCAAACTATTGGTTACAAACAAATTGCCTAGAAGTGTAACTCTTTTTTGTCTCTTCAGGAGCAGGATTTGATTCTTATGGATGTCTTCATATCTGCACCATCATTTGTGCAAGGAAATGTCAGCCTCTGAGGCTTTTGAAAATTATTCACAACAATCCTGAGGGAAATTTGGCCACCTAAGTGATGTGTTATCTTGGCTGCGTGACTAGGGCTTGGTACTAATGTATGACAAACAGTAAATAAAGGTAGAATAACAAAAGCTCTCATTTTAGCTCTACCTTTACAAGCGTAACATAGAAGCAGAAAAAAAATTGAAATTCTGCTAAAGACATGCTAATTGAACATTCATCAAACACAAAATGCTTTTATAAAGAATAGGTCTTAACAAGAGGTCTTTGTTTGCAATAGCACAAGACAGAAATATGTCCCTTAAGTCAGTGGCATCACAGTAATATAAAACCATCATAGAGGGGGAATCAGTCCACGGGCGCATAATAACCCAACAGTGCAGTGCTTCATGCATCATAGGACAGGGACAGGAGTGGTTTCATCCCTCATCACCCCAACCCATGTGCTGACCTTTGCTGATTTTCCCAGGGCAGCTCTCTTGTGGCCATTTTTCCACCCGTGTTTTTTATTGCTCCTGAATTTCTTTTCCAGATGGAACATCCTTGGGCTCCAAGGTGCTCTCCTCAGCTCCTTCATCGAACCCATGTACTTGCACAGCATCATCGTGGGAAGCCTCTATCACACTGGTCACCTTTCCCGGGTAATGAGCCATAGAATAGAAGACATTGGTCAGCTGCCAGCTTCATACCGACGCAATCAGCTGCTTCTCAGTGGTAAGCAAACACCCGCCTGCAAGACAAATGATCCCCTCTCCCATCACTAATTGTGCTGGTCACCAACAGGAAAGTTTACTTCTTTGTAAGTAAACCATTAGCCCATGCCTTCTTTTTTTCCTGCAGAGTATGAATTTGTAGAATGAAGACACTGATGCATTTAAATCCAGTTCCTTTTTCATACACAGTGACCACAAAAAGGATCAGTAGTGGATATAAGCTGACGAGGAAAACAACCACTATACAAAGAAAAAAATGTATGACTAAGTAAAAGGTTTCTAAAAACCAGGGAGGAAGTTTTCAGTAAATTTTAGGTTTAACTCTCTCCTGTCCCGCTCTCCTTCACCCAGCAAACACACGAATGTGCAGAGTCAGGACAACCAGCCCTCGCACCTCTGGCACCGTGCATGCAGCCCCACCACCGCTGCCCCTTACTCGGAGCCCCTGCTCCTCCACCACTTGCTAGCCATCGTGTTTGGAGCAGATGGACATGAGAAGAGGGCTGCTTGTTCATGCAGGAGACCCTGCCTGCTCAGCAGCCCGCAAGGAGGCATTGATGCTGCCTGACAAGGCTGCTGCCTGTCATGTGAGCATCTCTGTGGTTTCCAGTTATCTTTTCGGCTACTCTCAGTGCCACCACTTCTCCTTCCCAGCCCCTGTCCCTACCTCAGGCCTCAGGTCCTTTCTTCTCCATCCCCCTTACTCCCACTTCCTTAACCCCCAGCCAGGCAGCAGCTGCCCGGCCTCATCCCTGCAAAATCCCACAGTCTTGAATGCCTTCAGATCTTCATGAGGCATGTGAGTGCTGAGGGCCACCAGTTCTGCACAGGATTAGACCCTTATTTTACTCTTAGACTCCGATAATTGTTCTTCAGAAGGTTTCCCTGAGACACCAATACGATGTCAGGGTTGCAGAGTTGAAAGGTCAGGATGCTTTAGTGGAGTACATGGTCACTTTTCAAAGTCCTCTAGATTCCTCAGTCAGGAGAGTGCTATTTTATCCCTTATCTATTTCATGTTCTCTTTGTGTGTGTGAGTGTGTGTGTGTGTGTCCTTGTGACAAAATTAGGTTGGCTAAGGCAGAAGTGATAGTTTAGCCACTGGGGAAATTCTCAGGTTCTGTGTGCTTTAGTGCATCTGGTAAGTGTAATGTGCATGTAAGTGTTATGAGGTGAGTAGGTCAGAAGGCTTATCCTTTTTTGAACAGCTTATCTCCATTTTTGAATCCTTCAGTGCAGGTAGCCAAAGACTGTGCAATGCAAGCACACAATAAACTGTGTTCCACACTTCTGCTGCACCTCATGCCCTGTCCTGTCCCTCCTGCCCTAGTCCAGCATAGGCATGACTCAGCCCTGTCTTCCTTCCCATGCCACATCGCAGGTGGGAGGAAAGGACTTCCAGCTGGCCATGAAAAATCTCCCCATTTCCCAAACCTGGCTGTTATTTCGGCAACGCACCCGTCTACCAGAAGCCCCTGTGTCTCCCACTGGGGAAGCTGATGTCATCCTGTGCCAGCCCTAACTCATTACAATTCCACCCATACATTAAGATCACAATCACACCCAATTTCACTGTGTCTGCAGGATGTACAGGGCAGCACACTTGAACTGTTGAAGGACAGAAAACACAGTATGATTTAATAAGAGATTTAACCACAGAACAACTATTGCTTTGCTGGGTTGGCCTTGCCGAGTAAAAGTAATGGCTCACACTTGGCCCAAGTGTGTATTTATGTCCAAGAGCCATTGCCAGAGATTTCCAGGGAGTTAGAAATGCATCAGAAGGGCCCTTGTGTCACTTAAATACCTGCATTTTTCATGGCTGGCTTACTCCTTCCCTGAGACTTCTGTTTGGAAAAGTTTTTGCTTTGTTTTCGGTTGTGTTTGTGAGTTTTCTTCAGCCCAGGAGAAGCAGTGGGAGGAATCTGTCTATCTCTGTCTACATTGTTTTTATCTCTAAACCCATTATTTGTAATCTTCCCTCCCTCACAAATCCCAGGGAGCCAGTACTGCTTAAAACTTACATTGCTGAGGCTCGTGCTGCATTCCTTTTACCTGGAAAACTGCGCCGACAGCGTATCCAGTGACTAAGGAGATGGGCACCTAGCGAAAGCCAAACCAAATGCATTACAGACCAAACTTCAGCTACCTCAGCCAGGCAACTCCACCTCCCATGCGCCTCTCCGGGATCAGACCAGCCAGGGATTTCAAATTGCAGGAGTCCTGCAATTATAAGGATGCCAATTTTGTCACTTGATCATAGCGACACAAACATTTCAGTGGAGAGGAGAGTCACAGGGTGGGATAAGAGATCCTGAGGTAACTCCTTGGCCCCACTGAAAAATAATCAATCAGTGAGGTTTTCCGTTCACACCAGTCCCAGCAAAATGGAAATCCACTCATTCACTGGGATTACTCTTGGGTGTACTTTTTAGATGAAAGAAAACCCTGTGTCATTTTTATTACCTTTTCTGTTAAGATTGAGGCCATTCTGAAGGGTATCCTGAAGAGGCATGAGGCCTTGCTGGGGGAGAGAGGAGAATGAGGACAGGTTTCAGTTCGTATCCCACAATACTCAAGTTCATATTATTTGTACAAAGGCTTCTCTTTTCTTTCCAGTTTCTACAGCCTCCTATTGTACTCTGTTGTGTCAGTTTTAAGGAGTGTGTTTTACATAAAGGAGAGAAAATTATCTAGATTATTTGGGTGTCACCTTTCAAATAAAATCAGAACAATTATTTGTCAAAAGAAAAACATGAAAAAAGTGTTTCAAAAGGATCAAAAACAACAATCAGAGAATATATCTAGGCTCTATATTTGTGTCTGTCATGAGTCTCATGTTTTTTTTTCTTTAAAGCCTCTTCTCTTGCATTCAGAAAATGATGTGAAAGTATCTTCTACTTACCTGGGTATGTGTACTTATATACAATAGCTGGGAAGAGAAAGCATGAAAGCCAAACCAGCACAGAGGGTTTCCCAGGCACTGGGGCAACCTCCCGCCTCTCGCAGTAGTCCACCAAGGGCAGAGGGAGGTCCCAGGCTGGGCAGGGGTGTACAGCCCCCATCTGATGGGCACCCACAGCCTCCTCTGTCCTCTGTGCAGCCTTTCCTTCTTTTCCTCTGGTCAGTGTTTTCACAGCATTTTTATTTATTTAGTGGCCTGTGGCAGCTTTGCACAGCAGGGTGTTTGCTATCACGTTTTTTGGCACTCAGTCCTCTAAGCTTTTGGGTGCTATCTTGACAGAGACTGGTGCAAAGTGTCAAACAGCCGATTTCGATCTGTTTGCATCTTGTTCCGTATAGAAGCGTTTGAATAGCGCCAGAGCGCTATCTGATTTTCAAGCTCTCAGTTTCTATCCTGTTGCCTAGGTGAACTGGATTTTTAGATGCAGACTGATCTGTTATCTCAGGCTGGGGGGAGGGAGGGGGGGGGAGGCATTGAAAGAGGTATTAAGACGACATGAATATGTTTACAAATCCTGGGTGAGGTTATGACTTAGCTGTAATTCTCTTCTACACACAGTAACAAGTTCAGGCCCAGTGACTGAGATGATTTCTCCTATTCCAGCTTTGCCACCAATACAAAGGGGTTGTGCCGTACAATTTTTTTTCCCTTCAATGACCATCTTTCTCTCTATGTGTGTGCTCAGTCACATCTGGCTTTTGCAGCTCCCTCCTAGGGCAGAGGGGACCACACTGGAAGGAGCAGAGACGGAGCATATCCCTCACCAACATTGCTTCCCATGATGCTGAGAGGCCCCAGGCAGGAGGCAGGAGCTGCCTGCAGAGGCAATATCTCTGCCACAGCTGACCCTGCACAGCTCTCCACCTCTCCCTCATCTCGTTCTGGGGTTTACCAAGCTCAGCGTGTTTAAATGCAGCAATGGATGCCAGGTTCCCACCAGCTCCCATCTCCTCCCATTCCTCCTGAGATCAGCAGATGCTTACGGTGTGCAAGAAGGGGCATTTTGGAAAGGATGGGCTTTGATCTCTCTTCTTTAATCTCCTCCTCTCTGAACAGCCTGTATCAGTACTTCTCCCTCTCCGCAAAAGTTCTTTGAAACCCTCCAGCAGAAAATGCAATGGACCTTTCTGTGTTGCCATCCACCCAGGAGCAATGAAAGCAGGTCCCCATCAAGCTGTGCAAACCGTGAGCTGTTGCTGGAGCTGCTGCAGGCAGGGTCTCCAGCTGGAGCTGCCGTTCCGAAGCGGAGATCCAGCCCTGGCGCTGACCTATGCCGGGGCAGTGGTGCCAGGCTTGCAGGCTAGTGGCCCACACAGCAAATTAGTAGAGAGGGACTCAACAGCTGGATCCAGACACATCATCTAATGCCCACATTTTCCAAAATATTCAAACTGCTTCAGGTCACTCTGTCTTTTCCAGCCTTGGAAACTCCCAGTGTTGATTCTTTGATCCCAAAAGCACTGAGGAGCAGGGAAAGGCAGAGCTTACTTGGTTGCATTTATCCTGTTCTGGAACACTTTCTTTATACCTCTTATTTCCTTGCAAAGACTAATCCTTCCCTGGTTTCAGGTACAAGAAATGAGAAAGCGACAGGGGTCATGGAAAGGTTGAACTACACTAAATGCTTAAGAATAGACAGGAATTTACCTGATTAAAAATAACCCTCTCTCATGTACACACCCACACCTGACCTCGCGGCATTGATCTGCGTTCAGAGCCAAGGGACATCTCACCTGTGTAGGCAGTGGACTCCAGTATGTGATTCAGATCTCCAAAACTGGCTGTGTGAATGACACAAAGGTCATCCCGTCACCCCAGGTGACCAAAAACATCATCATTGTAGCTGTCTAAAGTTAAATAAGATTCTTTCCACTTAAAAGTACGCAAAATATTGCCATTAGGATACTAACTAGCTCTTGAAGGGATTGTTGCACCAATATGGGGTAGGAATCTTGCAGGCAGACACGAGGTGGGGAGTAAGAGTTTTCTGTGTAGGTCTGTGGTGTCTACAAGATCATTATTAACTTGGATCTAATAAACTCTCTGTGATGATGAAATGTGTGTTTTGTATTTTCTTATTCCCCATTTCCACCCACTACAATCCAGAGCTCCTGTCACAGCAAAGGCCCAGCAGTTAATACCAGATAAATACATTGGACCATGGAAAGCTCACCTGGAGGAACACATGGCAAAAGCATTTTGCTGCTTAGTTACTTTTAAAATCCAGTTATCCCATTAAAGCCTTTCTGAAAGATTTCACTCAGCAACCGTCACAGTGCTGTCAATTACACACCCTACAATCTAATGGCTTTCCTTAGGCTAATGAAAAGGTTGCCTCCAAGTGGAAAAAGATCTATAGGAATTGCTAAATTACGTCTCTGTAAGGTACTCAGGCTGGTAACATTTAACCGATGGTGACAACAGCACATGCAGTGCACAGTGGCGGCGTGTTCACTCAAGGATGTCTCATGTGCCAAAACAACCCACCACTCGTTAGCAGCCTCTGAGGGTTTTGAGCACTGGTTTGATGTTACTGGTGTCCTTCTCTCCTGTCAGGTGTTAGCCACGCTGACGCTCGGCAACCAGGAAAATCTCCCAGCTTCAGTGTGAATTGGATTGTGGGGAACACCGACCTGGAGGTTATCAATGCCACGACAGGGAAGAGGACCTGTGGTAGTCCCTCACGGCTCTGCAAGCACATGTTCTTCGCTCGGTGGGCAAAGCTTCATGGCAAGGTAGGTCTGATGTACTGATGAGGCACTGCTGCCAGCCCAGTGTCCTACGTCCCTCATGGGGGACCTATGTCCTGGGAGAGGATGGAGGTTACTAGTAGCCAAGACCTTGCAGGGTCAGCTATTGGGAGCTGAGAGTCCAGAGAAAGCCAACGGCAGAAACCCAGGCGAGTTTGGAGGGGACATGGGTGTTCTGGCTGTTCTTGCTGCTAGAGCCATACTCAGATGAGCAGACAAAACCCAAGAGAGGCCTGAAAGAAATATTTGTCATTGCCTTGGAGGCATCTACCTCACTTCATTGTTCCACAAGGGTTTAGACTCCCGACTTAAACCACTTCCAGTCTCACCCGAGTTACCCGACTAAAGCAAGTGCTATGGATTGCCCATTCCCCTCCTCTTCCCCACTTCCTCAAATAAGGACACCCCCAGATATGTTGATAAATCCATACAAAGAAATAGCTGCTCCTCTCAAGGTGAGTGGGCAGGTGCTGAAGGCTCTCCAATGTCATCACACTGGGCAGCAGTACAATTTAATGGCATTAAAACTAGAAGTTGTACTTAACTAAAATGGCTACCACCCCTTGACAGTCCTGCTTTCTCCAGGGAAAGATGGCCTTATTTGAAATGCCATGAAAGTCAGCCTGCCCTCTCACTTCACTTCACTTCCCACAGAGAGGACAGTGGCAGGACAGATGGATGGCCAAAAACTACAGGGTGGAACCTAGGGATGTAGGAGATGCAGGAAGAAGCTTGATGTGGAATAAGGAAATTTTCCTTTATTTCTCCTGGTTCTGGAGTGACCATTTCTCCTCTTGCCTTCAAGGAGGTGTTGAGGGACAGAAGGACACAGATACAAAAGTGGTGAGCCTGACCCCACCACTTCCAGGAGGAGCAGCAGGGAAAACACAGAGTGTCTCTTCAGCCCACCTACTTTCACTGTTATAATATTAATTTGCTATAATGAGGCTTATCAAGAATTGTCCTGCAGTCTATGTGGAGTGGGACAAGACGAGGACAAGAAAAAATTGTTTTATTAAGTGCCAAAATGTTTTTCCTATTGGGAAATAAGTGGAAAGGAACAAGGCAGAATGGTGGCAGGAAAGTCTGGAGCCACTTCCACCAACAAAGTAATTTGCACCAGCTTGTATCCCATTGACACCGGGGCTGGCAGCACCATCCCTCCCTCTCTGGCTGGGCCAATACACCCCAGCCAGAGCAGACCCACAGTGTGCCAGCGCTGTGTGGACCAGAGCAGCTAATTTCAGGCTGTGCATTCTCCTTTTCCTTTAATCTGTCTTTCAGCATCTCTCCTTTTTAGAGAGAAGGGAGAGACAGGTGTTTGCTCGCCAAGACTGTACTTTGCGAGTGCTTTTTCCTACAGGATGCTGTTTCCCTGGCTTGTAAGCATTGGGCTTTCACCTCTCTGTTTGCTTTAAGGCATTTTCCAGACTTTGGTTTCATTTGTATAATCATAGAATCATAGAATGGTTTGGGTTGGAAGGGACCTTAAAGATCGTCGAGTTCCAACCCCCCTGTGTTGGCAGGGACACCTCCCACCAGACCAGGTTGCTCAAAGCCCCACCCAGCCTGGCCTTGGACACCTCCAGGGATGGGGCATCCACAACTTCCCCGGGCAACCTGTGCCAGTGCCTCACCACCCTTAGAGTGAAAAATTTCTTCCTAATATCCAATCTAAATCTCCCCTCTTCTAGTTTGAAGCCATTCCCCCTCATCCTATCGCTACATGCCCTTGTAAAAATGTCACAGCCTCACTGCTGGTTCAACACTGTTAAGATTTGGCAGGTCAGAGGGTGTTGTTTACTCAGTTCTTCTGCAAAGTATCTCCCAAGCGTCATCTCCTGAGGCAGCTCCCGGCAGGTGTCTCTGGTGTCCCGGCAGAACACTCTGTTTTCCCGCACCACCTTGAGTCCTGATGCCCGATTGAAACCTGCCCTGTCCTGGCCAGGTCTCACAGCTTCTCTTACTATGACACATTAAAAGGGAAAAGGGGAGAGTTTTGGAGGGACCCTCCTTCTCGTGTCTCTTGGCATTACTGGGAAGCACTGAGCTACTCCGCTTCCCAGGCTAAATTGAGCACATTCTTTAAAGATCCCCAGAAAGGATTTTTCCCCCTTTTTTCCCTGAAAAAATCATCTTAACCGAGAAGTAGGTTTTTGCCTTTGTAAAACACACCAAGATTTGCTACTGCCTGTGCCCACTCCAAGGCAAAGCTCTTTACCCCCTTCCTCTTCACAATGGCTCGAAACCCTGTCACAGGCATTTATTGCTTCCCTGTTTTTTTGTTGTTAAACCAAAAACAAATACACAAAGCACAGTGATAGTTTGTTTGTTGCTTATGAAATATAGACAGGAAGATTATACAGCTACCGAAGCCTCCTGTTTCTTTTGGCTCGTCGGTTGATTTTTTTTGTTATTATTTTATTTTTTTCCCCTTCCCTGATTTTTGTTCTGCAGCTGAGCACACGAATAGCAAGCCATGGAGACGTGCCATCAGTGTACAGCGAGGCAAAGCTGGTGGCTCAGACGTACCAGTCTGTCAAGCAGCAGCTGTTTAAAGCGTTTCAGAAAGCCGGTCTGGGCACCTGGGTGAAGAAACCCCCAGAGCAAGATCAGTTCCTACTAACTGTATAAATCACTTGACACCTTTGCTACATGACCAGATCAAATCAGCTGGAGAGAAGGCCAGGCAGGACGTGTGAGCCGAGAGAATCGAAGCAGTTTCAGATTTAAAAGCAACCTCCACGGAAGTATTTCATTTTAGTTCTGTATTGGAAATACATAAATAGAAATGTGTCTGATGCACTGAACTCTACTTTAGAAAACTGCGTTTTCACGATCCCGTCCCAAGAACGTACTGTCCCAAATTATAATGCCACCCCCACAAAGATTCTGCTTTTCATTGTTTTTTTGCTGTTGGTTATTACTGATTTGAGGTGTTAGCAGGCCACCTGTCTGATCCAAAACAGAGTTTGTTTTCCCTCACACAATCAGTGCAAGAGTCATCACTGAATAATGGAAAATAGTGAGCAAAGATGGAAGTACCCCAGGCACACGGCATGACAGCAGGTCTCAGAGCATTCATAATCATCCACAAATAAAGGTGTCTAACCTCTATGCAAAAATCATGCTGTTAGCTGCCTAAATCTGTGAGAAAGAATTTGGATCTCAAAGATATGCAGCATTTTTAAGCTCCGTTTTCCACTGCTGGCTCAGAGCACAAAGCTGGGCGTCAGGACTCCCTTGGTTTTTAGACTTATTCTTTCTGACGCCTTGGACAAACCGCTTCCCACCAAATCTTCAAATCTGGCCACAAGTTTTACACACTACAGATTTTAATTATCTGGGCCCCGTTCATCACACATGACCTTTAGACACCAGCCAGGATGCAGATGCTCTTCAAGAGGGCAATCCAACACTGCGCTGCCTGCGGAGGTGCACAGTTCTGCAGGGGCTGGCGGTGAAGACCAGTGTGACGATGGAGGCAGCTCTGGAGCTTCAGGTAGCTGCCTAAAATCAGGCAGGCTGAAGCCAGGACCCAGACCCTCAAATTTCAAAGCTCATGAGGATCCACAGCTTTAAATTAAGTGGGTGTGAGCTCATGATGTTCTGTACATCTGGAAAATTGCTGAGTTGGGTGGTCATGACTAAGACAACCCAAACTAGAGAGCACATTTGATTTGGCTCTTTCCTGCCTCGGTTTCTCCATCTGTCAAATGGGGATATAATAATTCCCTGCTTCACATCTAAGGAACTTGGCAGGAACAAAGTGCTCTGGTCATATGCAACGGTGTAAGCCAGATTCTGTCGCTCTTGCAGTGAGTTATAGTCCCCATATAGTCCAACTGACATAAGTGCAGCAGATGCAACTACAGGCTTGGATAATGTCTTGCTCAAGGTAAGAGCTTTCAGATTCTAGCTCTGTGTAAATGCCAAGTACTATTACTATTATTATTATTCATGTTCATCTGCAGTTTGAAAAGCAGGTGGGGTTTTTCAGTTAGTAGACGAGTAGCACCTAACAGTTAAATATTTTCTTCTTTTCTGGTATAATCTCGTCTTTGAACCATCCCAAACTTCATCAGAATGCAGAAGATACAGTCATGGGAGAACTAAGCTTTGATAGTCCCACTGCAGAACCAACCTTTAAACACCCTGTGTATTTCTTTCAGATTTTGGGTTTTTAAATGACAGGATTTGCGGGTATATAACTACTGTTTTCTTTTTATTCCTGTGATTCTCTTTAAATCTGTATATAACACGCTGCTACTGATTTGTGATAATTGTCTTGGTATTTTCTCAGAATTGTCAAGCTGAGTTACTTTTCAAACAACACAAGGCTCATATTTTTCCATGTAATTTCCTTTACACGGGAAACTGTTCCTATCAATAAAGATAGATGCTCTTTGTATAGGGTTTATCATGTTTGGAGAGCCATATACAGTAAATACATTGTTTATTGATGCCCACAATAGAATAGCTACAGTATTTTGATGAGATTTTATTTTTAGATTATAAACTACAAGATGTATCTATAGTGTCTTGTATAAAAACAATTGTGATAAACTAGAATTTTTAAATTAGATAAAACAAAGCTCTCCCCTTCCAGAAACCTTTTCAGCAGAATAATACATTCCATATTAACTACCAAAAATATTAAAAAAAAATCCTTAGAGTAGAAATAGTTAAAAAAATAATAAAACAAACAAAAAACTGAGACATTTCAATAATGGAAGCATTTTGTGGTAACCACTTTGTCAATACTTTGACAACTTTGTCAGCTCTTCTGATTAGCGTTCAGAATATTTTTGGCACATTCTGGAGCTTCCTGATACCTCCACACAGTCCCATCCTCTAACACAGCTGTCACTGGTGCAGACCTCCAGTGTGATCTGGGCAGCAAAGGTGCCCAGAGGGACAACAGGCGGGTGGGGGATCAGGCACACAACTGGAGGTGTGGGTGACACTGGCAGTGGTGGTCCCAGGGGCTCCAGCTGCTCCCACCGAGGGAGAGAAACCACAGGGCAACCAGAGAGAAGGACAAGGTTTCTCATGTGGAGATCCCTAAGGCAGGGGGAAGAAGCGTCTTCTACTTTTCCTTTCCAAGTTAGTCTTTATCTAGCACACAAGAGACCTCAAGGCTCCTCCTTACATCTCCCTGCCCTCATTCACCCTCCTCCAGCCCTGGCATGACGTCAGCTCAAATAACGCCTAAAGCTCCACAGGCCGGTGTTGCAGCTACTGTGACAACAAAACACCGTTCCTGGCTATTTTTAAGGACAAAAAGAAAAGTGTGGTGGGATTCAATTATCCTTTGTTGCAAGAAATACATAAATGCAATCCTGGATTCAGCTGCCAGAAGGAATTTAGTAGGCGGAACCAAATCGAGTCCCCACTGCAAGTGGGCATCAGCTGGTCTCATTGAGGGCAATGGAGTTGCACCTGCTTGCACTAGGGCTGAATATGACCTTAAAAGTCTACTTCTTCTCATTACGTGCAGCGATGGAGTGTGATGGGACCATATCCCAGAAGCACACAAGACCTACAGGCAGCATTTCCTGAAGCAAAGGAAAACATGCTCAGTAGTAATTCTTTAGTGAAGATTATGTACATAACACGCATGAGTGAATGGCAATACTGTACTAATGGATGTACATTTGTAATATTTGTAAAAAAAAGAAACAAAAAAACAACAAAAGAAAATAAATCTGAATTTACATATGTGAATTTGCTGCTAAGTTCTGTAAATTGCACTTCAGTGATACCTGATAAGTGAATGTTTCTGTTAAGTGAATAAAATGCCAAGTAAAATTGTTCTTTCACTGTTTGTTGACCATTTTTCACTGTGGCTTAGCAGTCAGTTTGAATGTGCTCAAAAATGCAAGTACGTATTTTTCTACATATCTACCATAGATCTATAGGCAACATGTTCTTATTTAGTTTGGATTTGATGCATCATAGGAATCACACACTCATAGTGAGAGATGGATGTCCCCACTGGTGTGGAAGAAGCCTTACAGGAACATAGTCTTATCCTGGAAGAAAAGTGAACTGGCTCCATCTCTAATTTAATATTTCCTGATTACTCTCAGAGACCTTTTTTAATAAAAATGAAATACGTTTTTGCAAACTCATACTGCATGGAACTTACTGTGTAAAGCTGGTTAAGAAAACTAAAGTGATGACCAAAAGGTCTGAAGTTAGTGCATCTCTGCAGATGCCTTCTTCACTGGTGGAGTGTCCTTGGTTTATTCTTGCTTTGAACTATCAGTATTGAGCTACAGCAGATCAAAGTCACGCTGAGCCCAAATGACACCATCCACACAAAGGTTTAACATACATTAGTGTATAAGCATCACCTGGTGCCCTGAGATGATTTCCCTCAGCCAGTCCTCACAGAGTTCCTTGGTGTTACCAAAGCCTCCAAAGCCTTTCAGAAGCACACGCTGTCAAAGTATAAACACACTCACAGTAAAAATTGTCTAGAAAGAGATTTTCCTGTCCTCCTCCTTGTGAAGATTTGGTTCCAGGACAAAACTGAGGCCCAGAGCTCACAGGGAGTCCCACCAGCTTGCTGGCTCTTTCCTTGCTCATAAAATCATAGAATCATAGAATTGTCTAGGTTGGAAAGGACCTTTAAGATCATCGAGTCCAACCATCAACCTAACACTGCCAAAACCACCACTAAACCATGTCCCTCAGCACCACATCTACCCGTCTTTTAAATACCCCCAGGGATGGCGATTCCACCACTTCCCTGGGCAGCCTGTTCCAATGCTTGACAGCCCTTTTGGTGAAGAAATTTTTCCTAATATCCAATCTAAAACTCCCCTGGTGCAACTTGAGGCCATTTCCTCTTGTCTTATTGCTTGTTACTTGAGAGAAGAAACTAACCCCCACCTCGCTACAACCTCCTTTCAGGTAGCTGTAGAGAGCGATAAGGTCTCCCCTCAGCCTCTTTTTCTCCAGACTAAACCACCCCAGTTCCCTCAGCTGTTCCTCATAAGACTTGTGCTCCAGACCCCTCACCAGCTCACGTCGAAGAAGTCAGTGCTGGACACACAGGGACCGTCCCATGGGCTTCATTCCCAAGCATAGTAGGGTAGAGGCTAAGCACAGCTTTATTTTGAAGCTAAGACTGTTGCAGTTGCATTTCTTTAGCTTGGATCTATGTCATTAGGTATTTGAGTGGGTTAAGGAGGAGGGGGGAGAAGAAAGCATTTGCAGGGTGAAGTTGTCTGTGTGGAAAAAAATCACTGTGAACTCACCCGATCCCTCCACCCATGGTGGATTTTTGCCTTGAGTAATAAAAGCAACAGATTCTCAGTATTCATAAATCTCAAAGTGTATTTGCACACATAAATTTTACTGGTTTAACTGGGTAAAGGTAAAGGAAACCTCATAGTCTCTCCCTCACCACAGCCTCGGACACAGCAGGTACTTCCCTACCAGTAAAAACAGTCATGGCAGCATAACACTGTCCTAAGGAGAAAGAAGTTACACCAGCAGAAAGGCTGTTTGTGCCACTATCCACCCTCAAAGTGATGAGCTTATCATTGTTTTGGTGCCAAAAAAAGTAAACGCCAAAATTCCTACCTTGGTGAAAGCCATGTGTAGCATCAGCTGTCCCTGCAGAGAGGCTCCGGAGGGAACGTGCTGAGACCAGCCCTGGTGCCGACAAAGGGACCAAGCACAGCTCAGGCCATGAAGGGCAAAGGGTGGAGGTGAGGAGGTCCCTAGGGGGGCTTCCCAGCAGCCTGGCAGCCCCTCAGCCCACTCCTGGACAGTTTGGCAACGGTTGAGTTCGCAGCAGGTGGTTTCCAGCCTGTTTTCTCCTCCAAAAGTATCTGTTACTGCCTGACCATGGCAGACCGTGACACAATTTGGCTGCCGAAAACAACTACAAAGCAGTCATTAGGGTAAACCGTATAGATGGATTCTGTGTTTAATCTCATTAAGTTTAAAGGCTAAATACTAGAACTGCATTTAAAACTTTACAGGCGTACACCCCAGCATCGTCAGGCACAGTTATCTCTTTTCCAACTGTATATTGGAAAACAACAACATAAAACATGAACAAGCTGATATATCGACTAATAGAGGGCTTCAGAGAAGTGCCTGTTTCTCAAATAAAATGAGTAAGTCCTTCTGCTGCAGTTAAACCTTGATGGCCATGCTTGCGTGTTGAAGAATGAAATAGCAATTTAAGAGCTTTTTAAGCCTTCTGATTCATTACCGTTGTGCCTACTTTCCAGCCCTGAGACCTGATTACTTTGGCTGATTTCAGCTTGATCATGTGGATACACCAGTTTAGCTGGAAATGTGGGTGAAATCAGAGAAAATCTGAGACTTTTTAAAGGGTAGTGACAGTCTGTGTGGGTGCA
>VZSZ01003192.1:199116-277009 GCA_013398815.1 Ibidorhyncha struthersii | reverse complement strand
AAACAATACCCGAACCAACACGAAGACATACAAGCACATGCACACATATAGACACGTGGTTTTTTGGTACTCCAAGGCCTCCTGAGTAAATAATGTGGCCTTGGAGAAAGGGGATTAGTAATCATTGCTTTTTCAGCAATGAAATAGTTCTGCTCAAATGCTTAATTCAATCTGGCTTTCCTGGTAATTAAATCCTCTATTAGAGAAGTTTATGTTCTATTTTATCAACTTCTTTTGCAATACAGAATTACTTCCACTAGACCATTAATGTCTTGTTCTGCTGTGGAGAGGAAAAGGTCCTGTTCATTCTCCTCTGGCCCTGAACAGATGCCTTCACAGCCTATACTGCCATGAAACAATCAAAGCCAAGAAGAGACGGCTCCTTCTTTTACACCCATTGTTACCAAAACAACCTCCCCCAAAGAAAAATAAAGATATGAAGAACAGTACATACTGTTGGGTGTGACCAGTGCCTACCTCTCCTTCTGGGACCTCAAAGCCGTGCTCAGGCGTTAGCTCAGACTGCGCTTCACACACCCACCAGGGAGGTGGTTTGGCTGCAGTCCTCTTCCCTCCCAGCATCACCAGTCTAACTACACCCAGCCCTGCCTTCCTGCTAACTGATTCCACATGAACCTTTTTTTTTGTGCCAAAACTTGGTTCCTAGCCCTGACACATCTGTACCCATTGGAAAACCAAAACCATCCATCACTGCCATGTGAGTCTTTGTATTAGAATTTCCTTGTGGTGGCTCAGCATTTCCCAGATCTTTTTTCTTCATATCTGAACCAGTAACTCTTTGACCCTCTAACAAGTGGAAATACACTTGAAGAACCTTTTTCATTATTTGAAATATCTGCTGTACAAGTTCAGCTCTGTTTTCTGTGTGTGTGACTTTCCTAAAATATCCTTTTATCCTCTTTTTCGGTTACTTAAGGGGTGAGGCAGAGATCAGAAGTAGCTAATCTGTCCATCTATTTGTCTCATTGCCTACTGGTCTCTCTTGAAGAACTGTGGCAAAAGTGAAGACTCAGTAATTTTGAAAATAACCCCTATTTTACTCAAGGGGTGATGCAGAGATCAAGCTATCCCAAAAATGTCAGTGAAATGTACAAAAAAAATAATTTTGGCATGCTACACTATGGGATTGTCCAACTAAGGTAAAACTCTGCCACCTTAATGCAAACCCATTGACTTCCAAGGACTCAGGCTAGTGTAACTGAGCAAAATTCAGTCTATGAAGGGAATAGGGTGGTTAAGGTCACATGAAAAAGGTACATGAAAACACTTCATCATTCCCTCTCCTTGTATTTTCAGAGTGCAACTCAATGATTTGCACCACTGAGCGCCGAAGCAGGCTGCTAGTGTCTCTAGACAAGGCTGGCTGAAGATTACCCTGTGAAATGACATTAAACTGGTGAAGCGTTTTAGTGCTTATGGGATTGGCCAGGATGTACCATACTTTACTCCTGCTGCTAATTTCTCTCCTCTTTTGTCATCCTTCTTCCAGTTTTCATGGGAGAAGAGCTCTCTTCAGCCATCACAGGTAAGATTAGACAGACCTTCATGGGAAGATGGGAAGGATGTTTTAGCATGGTCCCCCACATATCACAGCAGTTCAGCACCTTTGTCCCAGGACCGGGTCCATAATGTCATTTTAAGCTGTAGCTTTTTCATTTTTTTTTCCCCATAAACACACTAAGTTTCTGCTGCTGCATCTTTCTACTTGCCAGTTCTTACTACAAATTTCCCTGACAGAAAGCTGCACAATCATGTCCCAGACCAACTGTTTTCAGTGTCATAATGCCACCAAGGTCAGGCGCTTTTGGGTTCCCCTGCTAGCACTGCCGAGTATCTGCTGCTAATATAGATAAATGTAAAACAACACACAGAGAAACAGTAAACCAAACTAAAAACACATCTTAAATGAAGCAGCTCTCTCCATCTTTTACAGGGAGGTTTGCAATAGCTCCTAACTCCACTGTTATTGTTATTATTATTACTGGCTGACTAGTTTGATGGTCTTTCTACTCTCTAAGATGTCTTTCTAAGTGCTAGGGGGGTCCTAAGCTGCACAGGGACAAGTTGCTGCAGAGGTGCTGGGTGTGGAAATTACTTGGCTTGCCCCGTGCTTGTTGCCTTCTGCCTCCAGCAGCCGGAGAGCCGCGCGTGGTCCTTCGCCTTCACCCAGCCCTGCATGTCTGCTCCCCCTGCCTGCAACAGGGCTGTCGGAGCCTCCATCAGAGGTGATTAATGTATTATTGCTACCGATGATAAGATAGATCATGCTTATGAGTCATACTGGCCTTTAATATCTGCAAGCCAGAGAAAAGAAAACTGCATTAATTTATATTCATTAAAATAAATTAACAGACTAGAGCCCTTCAGTCCTTCGCATCCTTCTCCCCGAGCACTGGCAGCACAGCCTGCACTGGGGAAACGGCAGGAGCTGCCCAGGAAAAGCCCGCAAACAAACCAGCCGCCTCCGGCTTGCCGGGGCTGGCCTTTGGTTTGCTTTCCAAAGGAATAAAAACTTCAGTGTATCCAAGGAGCTGCTGTAGCCCACGGGCTGGCAGCTTTGGCATATACATGTGTGTGTGTGTGTGTGTGTGTGTGTGTATACATATTTATATGTATTTGCTTAAGGACTCCATCCGACATGCTGAACCAGGACATTGGTGCTCAACGGCTCATCAGCTGGCCAGAGTCCCCCCTACCAGAAAAGCAGGGCTACGGGGCTATATGTCCTGCTGTTTAAGCAGTAGGTTTACTTGCATTTAAGCCAGGACTGCCTCTGAAAAAAGCATTGCTCCCTGCGTCGTTCCTGTGGACATCCCTGTCACCGGAGCCCAGGCGGGTGCCCAGTGATGCAAAGCAGGAAAGCTGATCCTGCTGAAAACCTGGTCTCCTCTTCTTTCTCTTTCTTAGCCTGGGATATTATTTCAGAGCGGGTCCAGGCGCTCAGGCCGGCTCACTGCAGCTCCACACGTGTACTTGTGCTGACACAGGACAGGGGGCAGAAAGGAAAGCAGCCGAAGGGACCGCTCTACGCAGTGACAGTGATGCTGCAAATGCAGGTTCCCTTACACCCTTATATCTACACTCAGACCATCAGCCCTCTCCTCCCTGTGAACACACATAACTGAAAAGAGCTTACAAATGACTGGAGAAATGCACGTGTTCACTTCGGAGGCCTCAGAGGTTCCCACTGGAGAAACTCCTGTTCTCCTTGCCTTGTTATTTCCCTTCCTTGGAAAAAAACTCTGTATCTCTAAATACTTTGTGCAATGAGAGCAGTATTTGCAGAATAAGAGATGGTAACGTACTGGGAGAAGCTGGAAAATCTGCACATCGCAGCCCCTGGGCAGCCTGTAAAGCATTCACCTAGGGCACGGTGCAGGGGGTTATTCGTGTTGATAGGTGGATGGGGGCTTCTTGCTGCCGGTTCTCACTGAAATATGACAGAGTGGTTCTACAGACAGGCACCGTGACGTGAGCACCAGCATTTAATACATTTCTGTCAACTGGAGAACTGTGTTTATTCATGGATATGACCATTTAATGTATTTTGGTTCTTTCTGAGATTTCCTACCTCTCAACATCACTCACTGCCTGCGCCCCTCCTGCTGCCTTCCGCAAAGCTGGAGAGGACATACGCTGCGAGGAAGGACGGGTGGTTTATCACCCAGGAAAAGGCAGGAGGTGAGGCAAGACCTGTTCCCCCGTACCTCTTTCCAGGCTTCGGGAAAGTCATGTGAATCTCCCTTTTCCTCCACATGGACAATAAAAGCTGACGTGTTGATGAAGTCTCTTTACAAATGTCTGCGCACCGTAAGGGCTAGGCTGGCAAATAACCTTTTTTTCCCCCCACGCTTGAAGTTGAGTCAATATCTGCTGTTGATCGATCAAATCAAATCAAAAATCAAGCCAGTCTTCTCTGCCTCTCTTTGTGCAAGCTACCTACCAGCACAGCCCCACAGTCCAGGCTCAGCCAACCTCACCGCTTGCTGCCCCAAAAAAGGGAGATCTCCTTTTCCTTCTCTCCCTGCCTTCCTTTCCCTGCCCCGCCTGCACATCCTGCCCTTTCCCTGCCATCCTCCCAAATTGCTTCAAATCATTAAATGGACAGAAAACTGACACAGCAAAAAATAAGATAAATATCTCTTAGGCTGGGGAGCTGAAGTCATTTTCCATGGGGTCAGGAGGCTGCAGAGCCAGGGGAGGCTGGGACCGGGGCGAGGGCGGCAGACGGGGATGGGGGAGTGGAGGGGGAATTTTCCTTCTCTGTGGTGAAGACACATTAGCTCTGCAGACTCATCCTTAAGCACCAGTGGTTTCTACCTTTTTTCTCCCTGTCTTGCAATACTGCATATATCTGTCTTTCCTTGCTGCCTCCAAGTGCCCTGGCACTGTCCTGGTGCGAGTTTGTACAGGGGCTCAGTCAGCACAGAGATACCTCTGCATTGGCAGCAGCATCAGGCTGGGAAAAGGGGGAAAGTCAGCTGAAATACCAGGAATTCCCAGCCCCAATAATAAATGACCAACAGCGGCATTTGTGGGGATGCTGGCGAGACAAGGCCAGGCTGTTGGAAATGCTGATCTCTGCATACGGGATGGTGTGTGAAGCCCAAAAGACAGAAGGACCAACCTCACAGCCCTTCCTGCCCCTGCCGGCTCCTCTCCACTCACCTCCGCTCAGAGTGTCACTGCCTTTCTAGGGCTTTTCTTGGGCAAGGTTGAAGATTTTATCCCTAAAACCAGATTTTTATACCTAGGCAAGATGTTTATTGTTCCTAATAACCCCATATTAGCCACAGTACATCTAATCCATCCCCTGGCCTTAACAGAGCAGTGAATGGCACATAGTTTTTATGCTGCCCCATTACTGATGAGAAACTGAGGCACAGAGTGCCAAGGTGTCCATGGCAAAGTCCCGCAGGTGAGAAGTGCCTCTGTCAGGCCGTGCACCCTTTGGGTGAACACCTTGCTCCTCCTTGAGCCTTCCTGCCCCACCAGCATGGAGCCCGGGGTGGGAAAGTCTCTGCCCGAGTGAGCCAGAGATGGTGTGTAATGCTCCTGTGCAGTAGGACTACCTTAATTTCTTTAACTGTCCTCAGGAATCAATTGCCTGGGAAGACTGGGGAATCTTGTTGTCATAGGACCTGCAGTGTAACCCGGACAAAAACCTGTGAGCAGCACAATGAACGTGTTTGGTTCTGCCCGGTAGCGAGACCACACTGGATCCCCTCCAGCTCCAACCCCATGCAGCTCTGATGAAGAGACAGTACCTGCCCAAGCAATATGGGAACAAATCCTACACCTGTGTTATGGTTTGAAGAAGCCACAACAATTTATTGTCATTTAGACAATTATTCCATCACCCTCCCCACCTGGGAAGGAGAATCAGGAAAAAACAAGGAAACACGAGGGCTGAAATACAAGCAGATTCAACAGAATAAGACTAAATAATTAACATTAATAATACTAAAGAACCAGTATTGATCTTGATACCAACATAAAATACACAAGGATTACACTCAGCCCATTCTATCAGTAGGAAGCCGTGCACTCCCAGCAGTGGACAGCAAATGTCAGACACTGCGAGCACTACGGCGTCGGGAGGAAGGGAAGGCCTCGGGGGTCCAGCACCAGGGCAAGAAGTTTTCAGGATCACAGCCATCAAGGACAAGAGAACAATCCTCAGCAAACTTCCTAATTTATATTGAATGTGACGTTGATGGTATGAAATAATACTGTTGGCCAGCTTGGGGCAAGTGCCCAGGACTCGCTTGTCCTCACCCCGCACCAGGCTGGGCTCAAAAACACTGACACCTTGAAACCCACATACCATAGCGGGCTACAAAGTAAATCTTTTCACAAATTCAGACACCAGAGTTTTCTAAAAATGCAGTTTTCCCAAGCATTAGAAGAGACCTTACTGAAAATAAAATCACAGAAAGAGAAGTTAATCCTGTGTCGCGCAAACCAGGACAACCTGAAACAGCACTGACTGCGTATTCGTGTTCAGGCTGCATTTTCCCTCTAGTATGTAGTGGGCACTGGGCATAATTTTACCCCTACACATCCAAGGGGGAGAGCAAGAGGGGACTAGTGAAGGGACAAGTTGTGCAAGCAGCTGGGATGGCAGTCTATAGCCATGCAAGGTCTTTGAAGGATCCACGAATGCCTTTGGCTCTCCCTACACATCAGGTGTAACTGTGGCCAAGGATTCAGCTGGGCAGCAGGGCAACTTCCAGCCATTACCAAATACATCACTTGGGCAGCCTTGAACATTTGGGACTACGTGATTTAGCAGCTGGTGGGCTACAGAACATCAAAGCTTTTGAACTGGCACACTAAGTCGCCTGAGCTAAAGCACCAAAATATTTTCCTTTAATACAAATCTATCTGTAAAAGAAAAAAAGTGATGGCAGCTAGCCAGAAAGGGTTTAAAATAAGACACTAAAATATATAGTGGGATATTTAAATGTAAAAATCTTTTAATATGTCATATCGTGTTACAGTGTGCAAGTGATAGCCTTAGCACATTAGTAACAGGTATATTATCAACATGTATATACACACATACACACATATTTTAAAATAGGCACAAATAATGATAATAATACACCATGATGCACCACCTGATGTAACCCATATTTTTGGCACATCAAGAAATAAAACTAAAAACCCACAAAGATAAAATTCTGTGGAGTACTTTAGCACTACATAACTATGTATATATTTATTTATAGATATATAAGAACAAAAGTTAAATAAGAAATGTCCCCGTTTCTTCCCAGCGGCAGTTCAGCACTTCTGCCACCCTCACGCAGGTGAGACGCAGGGAAGCATCCAAAGCGGCGGGAGCCGGCTCAGACTGCCGTGGGTCCCTCAGCACTTCTGCGCTCTGGGCTGGTTTAAAACGAAGCTCCCAGGTGTTTGTCTCTCCCTGCCTGCCAGTAGCTATCCGGCATCCTCTGTGCTCCACTATTGGTGTATTTAGGTGCAACATGTATTTTTTTCAAAACTTTCTATCCATCACCCATAATGTATAGCTGAAGTGTTTAGCTCCAGTGCATCTACATGATAATCAAATCATTAGCCTGGGGGAGGCATAACACATTAATGACTTTAGAAATGTTGGTTAAACTCCAGTCCTGATCAAAGAGACCAAAATTTATTGTTATTCCTCTAATAGCCATGTGGTAACCAAAATGAAATCAATTTGATGAAGATAATTAGGTTCCCATCTCCATCACCACACGCTTAGTACAATTAGGTGGAATGAGCTTCCCCTGCTAGTAATATGATACTGTTAGCTCAGACTAAAATACTTCAACAGCTCCAGCCAGGAAACACTTACTGAAACAACTATTTTTCAAATTAGAAATTTCTGGCTCATCAGAATCTGAATACTCCCAGGAGTCTCCATACCACACAGGTAGGTCCTGGGCTGAGCTCAGGGGTGGACGCTAGCAAAGGTCTTCCCTAGAGCCGAGGACATTGTTTTAGGACCTTGCCTGGGCTGTTGGATGTGCAGTCAGGTCCTGGATCTCCCTCGGGGGATTCCTTCTGTTCCTGTGGGGCAGTGCAGATGGTGTCCACCCCTGGGACACTTGCTGCCAAGCCACGGCTTGCCATTCTAGGGAGTGGGATTGGTGGCTTTTCAGTGACCCTGCTCGCTCGCTGAGCCAAGTGCAGGAGAATGCCACGGTGGAGGTCTGCAGGGAGGTTTGAGGACAGGAAGGTGGCTGGTCCCAGCAGGGATGAGACTGGGGAGCTGAATCTTCTCCAGGCATTAACCTCTCCCACCAGCTGGGATGTTTGCAGACTCTATACCTGATGTCTCCATATGCCAAGCCCTAAGCACAATTATTTTTCTCACTGTGAGGCCTTTGAATCAGCTTAGTACTGAGCAGAAAAAGAAAATTAAATCTTTGCAGAATAAGAAAACCTTCTTCCAGCTCTGAACTGATTGGGCTCAGCATTCCTCTTTGCATCAGCTTCACAGGCAGAATACATTAGTTCCTGTGCTAATCAAATAATGGGAAACCTGATTTGTTAACATACTCATTAACAAGCGGTCAAACTGCATTTCCAGTTTTCTGAAAAATAAAATATTCCATTTGTGAATATTCAGCTGATACTCATTTAATTTATTCCAAATGTTTGAAAACTTCAATAATTGCATGGATTTTAGCAGAAATGACCCATATCTTTTCAGTGCAGACCTTCAGCTACAGAATAAGTGTTGCCAGCACTTTGAAACAAAAGTAAAGATTAAGTGACTTAGGAACCTAAGACTGATTTTTGGTCAAAGCTTTTGAAAACTGCCCTCAAAGTTTCACTCCCCATCTTTTAAAATACAAGATATTTTGTGCTTGACATTATCCTGCCACTTGGAAATAAAAGTCTTTGCATTTCCTCAGATTTTAAAATCCTACCCAGTAGCCATATCTTAAAAGCCAACTTTCCAACAGAAAATTATTACACCATTTCTACGCAATTTCTCTCTTCAGATTTTCAAAAAGACTCCTTACACAGTCGTAGCCCTGTGTGGTGTAGGACATGCGATACAGGCTTTCCAACAGCATCCGTTGACATTATAGTGAGAAGCATTTTATAGATGTAGGAAAGAGAGGCCCAGAGAAGCTGTTTGCCTAAAATTAAAGCTATTTGATATCCTTTTTTCTTCCAGGTGCGTGCCTCTTTGCTACCCTCAGAGTCCTCCTTTGAACATTTTGGACAAATGCAACCTATGTCTCCATGTCTGAAATCCCCAACAGAGCAGGTCTGGCTTCTGCAGAGAGATTTTGTGGCCAAGCTAATGGAAACTGGTGGGAGAGGGAGAAGGTGAAAAGGAAAAAAACATCATTAGGGCAGAAAGGGCAGTGATCCACACCAGTGGTGTGGTGACACTCAGTGACATTGGTGGAAATGGGCCCCACATCTCCCAACCTGCAGGCTAGGACTGTGGCAGAAGATGATATTGCCATTTGGAGAACCAGATCTCCTAGGTCCTTCTCCTACCCTGGGAAAGGATTATGGATTTCTCTTCTCATGACGCATATAATAAAAAAAAAATAATGTAAGAAAAATCCATCTAAAGCTATGAAATATGAAGACATCATACCTGGCTCAAAAAGGTCTTGCTGCTGGAGGCTGGGAGAGTATTCTTAAGAAATGTCACTACCAGCTTGTCCTGTTTCTTACACTCTCCTCTAAGGGCACCCTTCATCTGTTGTCAAAAGCAAACAGTGGGGTATTTAGAGGGGTTTGGCCCAATAAAGCCATTGTGTAATGTTTTTACATTAGTCTTATGGATTAGGACCAAAGCAGGTACCCCCTTGGGCTTATTCTGGTTTGTTTTGTGGTTCTCATAACATTTTATTAGACCTTGCTAGACCTTGAGGCTGTTGTTTTGAGGTTTTTTTCAAGTGAAGCTACTGGTCTGGGGTGCAAGCAGAAAATAACCTCAACCAGAAGCTGAAGAGCACAGTTTCTGTGCAAGGCGCTATGTATATTCACTGTAACTACATCAGGAATGAAGGCTATAAAACAATTAGATCCCCAAAAGGTGACAAAAATCTCAAAGAAGAAACTACATTAATTATTCCTGTGCTTAATTGCAGTCTCTGGTATTCTCACAGAAAGTGCTATGATGAATAAGCAGAGCAAATGGTCACAATTCTTGCGTAATGAGCCCTGTGTTAATTGCCCCACTGTCCACTGAAACACAAAAGGTACTAATGAAGCACGCAGTCTCACCATCCCCTGACTGACTCCCGTTAGGCCTCTGTCTAAAAGTTATGTATCCAGAAGAAACTGTGGGATACAGGGAACTCCAGTAAAAGGTCTCATCTCTCACCTGGGAATTAAATGTCCTCCACTGGGACTTGACTCAAAACAGGCCATGTCATCTCAACTGACCTGTTAGCACACTGTCAGCCAACGGCCAGAAGTATGAAATAATCCTCAATTCTTTCCCACGTTAAAAGGTGGTGCACAATGCCCCAACCCCTCCCCAGCCATCACTCCCTTGCCATCTTATACGCCACTGACATTCAAGATTTCACAGCAGCAGGAGGGATAAAGGCTAGATTTTTTTCTCTGTTTCAGTGGGACAAGTCATTATCGCTGGAGCTCTGGGAGAGTTTTTTGCTGAATGTCAGACTGTGGGATTTAGGAGATAGATACCCATCCTACTGAGTAAATTAGCTGTAATGCAGACATACACACTCCATGTGAAGCTCACCAGGGTTACCACAAACAAAGACCAAGGTAGGTGAGGAGCATGTGCCTTTAAAGCAGAGATTGGGCAACAGAGTGAGTCTGGCAATGCTGAGCATTTGCTACTTATTCACCAAGCAGGGGAGAAGGGGGGCATCTGGAGCTTCTCTGGACTTGCATGAAAGTTGCTTTGATTACCTGAACTGAGGCTTACCCTGACCGAGACTTCCTTAAAAAATCAGTTATTATTTTGACGTGGCACCTCTGGTTCTCCAGCCAAATGCCCCAAAACACACAACAAAACCTTTGTTCTTTTCCCACATCACAGATTGAAGCTGGAGCGAGAGCTCGCAGTGGGGAAGAGGATGTGGAAGGCAGATGTGGCAATCCTGTGCATACACCGTGTGGTGGAATGGATGTCCCCTCAGCCCACGCTGCACTGGAATTGGGGCTGGAGGAGCTGCCTTCAAAGACTCAGCCGTCTGCTGTTTGTTGGCAAGAGACAGCAACAACTGTTATCCTTCCCCCTTCCTTTAAAACACTTTGAGATCCATGGATGAAAAGGTACTTCAAGTGCAAAGTATTTTTGCTTATAAAGTATTTAAGGCGCATCAGTCCAACTCACAAAACTCATTTCAAACAAATGAACAACCTTTGAAAACATTTTATGGACATTATTTCCTCTCCAGCTGAACTTCATCTCTTGAATTTAGTCTTATGTTATGGTCTGATTATTCTCAGAAAGAATTAAATTGGAGGAGGGAAGAAATGAAGGTATTCCCTGGAAATCCTTTCATTTTATTAAAGCCTCTGTTATTGCTTGTGTTGTGTTTGTCCAAACCACTTGTCAAGATTTCATTACCCCAATTTAAAGCAGCAGCACTATGACTAAATGTGGTTATGACTGAAAATGAAGGTACCCTGCAATATTCCCAGAGAGACTAGAGTACAGTGTTTTTCTGGGCTGAGCTTCAAGAAAATAGGCTATAGATAACATACACATTCATCCATCAAATACCACGCTACAAAGCAGCGCTAATGTGCTAAAAGAGAATTTACAGCCCAAAATGTTAGTGAGTCAGATAGGGGTTACCCTTTTTAAGCCAGAAATGACCAATGCTAATCAGTACAGAATTGATCAAATGCTATTGATCCTTAAGGGCCAAGAATGAGCCTGGCCCTCTATGAGATTAATTAGAAGCAGCAACTTCTCCAAAAGAGCTTGTAAAAAAAGACTCAGTGAGAAATGAGCCCCAGAATGCACTGGGCCAACAAGTCACACCACCTGCCAGTTGACATTGTTGGGCACAGACCACGTGAGAAAAGGAAGCTTGGGTTTTAAGGGGCCGAGAAAGAAGGATACAGCCCAGCTTACTACTAGGCAGGAGCAGAGCATGCACAAAACCTGAAATATGTAAGAACAGATGACAATCTGTCTGCCCAGAGATGGCTTTCAGGAGCAGGGGTCTGCACCTTTCCCCTGCGTGACCACTCGCTTGAGATCCGCAACAGGGAGGCTCAACCAAAGTCTGCCACCCTGGGGTGGCGGCCATGGGCTGGGCAGATGTGTGGTGGCCCTGCACCAGCTCCTGGACAACAGTCATGGGAATACCACAATATGAACTTCACCATGGTCTAGCTCTGTGCTTTAGGAGGGTCTCATGTCATCATTGTTATCACTGTATGAGATGCTGCACAAGAAGTTTTGGAACTTAGAAATTGGGAAAAGAACATTTCAGAGAAATGTTTTGAAAAGCCCCATTAATTTAGCTATAGCAGGTGCCCAGTCTGAAATAAAAATATTGCTGCACTTTTTTCCGAATATACTAGATATTCATCTTTGATTTCTGCAGGCCAAGGTTTATGTTTCTTTAATAATCATATGTTTCAAGATAGACATTCAACTTAGACTTGGCACACACATACACAAAGTTAAACTACTTCTTGGGATGGTACATATTTCAGTGTTATTATTCATCTCCAGCAACTATGTGTTCTTGGTATCAATCAAAAGCAAAATTCATGACTGCAATTCTACTGTGCCCATGCAGTTCGTCAAGTTTAATTCCCATTCCCCATAATTACTGAATTTGTTATCATTCTTTCTCTGTAGGAACATATCATCTGTATTAACCACTTACTAGAACTGTATATATAATTATTCCAGCTATTTGAAACATACTGAAAATATGTGCCAGCACAAAGGCAACTACTGTGAAACTTTGAACAATATACAATATCCAGAGCACAGTCAAGTGTTTCATTCCCACCTAGTGACTAAAATATGCAGACTTCTACATTTTGTTATAGCTTTTGTTATTGAAATTAGCTGGAGCCTGGTGTTGGTTTCAATAGGAAATGTTCAAATCCCAAATCACATGATTTCAGCACTGTCCTCCTACAACAGTAGTTTTTGCCCTGTTTCAGAAAGTCAACCCTGCTTAACATGTAGTTAAATTGATGCTAGAATGTTGGTCAATTAAATTGAATAGTTTATGGATTCTTGGTGGCAAAATCATGGGATTCAGATAAAACTAAGAAAGAAAACTCTTGGGGAAAAACTAGGGACTGCTACTAAGGTGACCCCTAGCCAGGGCTGAAGGTGAGGATGGCAGGCAGCCACCCAACTGAGAAGAGCACAGTCCCACCATCCCTGAGCAAGGAGAGTCAAGCAGCTCTGGTGATGGAAACCAGGGACAGCCAGAGCACAGCAATTGCTGGGCAAGTCTGTGGTGACAAGACAGGTCCATGGCCAAATCAGGAAGACAAGTCTTTGGGTCGGGTCGAGTAAGGATCAAGGGTGAGAGACTGAGCGTAACGCATCTCCTGACCCAACGGATGCATCATTTATGGACCAGCTTCTTACAGCTCTCTCCCACAGAGCTCTTTCTCACACAGATCTTTCTCTCGACTTCGCCATTTTCAAAGACACTCCATCTAATGTCACTGCAGCACCATACCCAAGGTGCCCCTGAGCAGCCAGACCCTGGGGGTGCAGGAAGAGGCTGCCCACCTATTACACAGCCACCAAACTGGGCTCCAGTGGTTGTGATCACTGCATCTGTAAACACAGCTGAGAGGGTGGAAGAGCTACACCCACTCTTTTTTATAACAGACTAAAGGTCAGAAATGACCATTTAGAGATGGGCATCTAGTGGAGGACATGTACCACATGCCTCTGGCCACCCTCCCCAGGCCCCATCACTGCACTGTGATTCCCACCTCCCTGTATCCAGCTACAAAGTTGGGTGGTTGCAAACAGCATCATCCTTATAAAACAAAAGGTCAAAAGAGTGCTCACCCTCAGCACGAAGGATCACCCATCCTCCTTCTCTGCCTGAAACCAGGAAGGGGAATGGCTCAGTCCTGCCCAGCAAAGGCATTTCTAGCACAAGCTGTGTCACCATGTAAACCTTCATCCACTCAGTGTCCAGGACAGGCTGGAACGGGGGCTTCATTCTGGAAGGCAACAGAGGATCATAGATCCCCTCTGGCAACCAGCCATGGCCCCATCTGTTGGACTCTGAAAGCGTAACTTTCTGAGGGCTGAAAAGCTATTTACAAGTGACTGCTTTTGATCTACGTGCTTATATTTTTCTCTTTCTAGGAGCTTTGCATGATTTGCCAGTTTGAGGAGCACAAAATAGGCCTAGTGACTGTATTCCAAGTTTTCTAAGGCATTTCTGAAGTCTGTAATCTATAAAGAATATACTATAGCTTAGGTTAATAGCGTAAAGTGGCTGCCACTTAGCCTGGGACTAAGTTGTGATAAACACGGACTCAGCTCACAGAGCAGAAAGAAAGTATATGAAGGGTGGAAAAAAGTAAATAACTACAGGTAGATATTTTTCTTTTTTAAATACCTCCTTTATGCTAGGAAAACCATGATAACTTCCTATACTTCAGAACTGCCATTTTGCTGAATATATATATTTTGCTATAATGGAAAGAGATGTAAAAATAGAAACTATTGAATTTAGTTTTGTGATTTTGTAAAAGTTTCATAAAGCCCTCCCAGTTACTCCTCACTCACTGGGAACAACATGCCAACTTAAAGCTTTGCATGTAATAATGTATGGAGTGTACGTGGGAATTTGTCTCCTATGAGACTTGCCTTCCACAAGCTACACGCTCGGTGTAAGCTGGGTGTAGGCACATACCACCATCACGATGCCTCCTTTTTGGAGGTGGCTGGAGGGAGGTGAGATGAACTCTGTTGACACAGCACCATCACAACCCCTCACCAGCACGTGCTGTCAGCCCAGGCAAGGTCCCAGGTCCCTAGTGGTAGACCAGAGGCATCCTGATGCTGGGGACGGATTGGGACATGCAGTGAGCAGAAAGGCACAGGCAGCAACGCAGGCTATTTCCCTGATTACTCCATTGATTATAATGATCGTTTAAAGCAGGGATCGAAGTGAGCTGCAGGCATGGCAGGGAGCAAGGCACTGGGACTGCTGGTTACGCTCAGCTGCTGCTCCTCTTGCTGCTGGCTGAATGTTTAGGAGTTTATCCTGTTTAGGGAATTACAGAGCAAGAACTTGGCAGAGTAGACAGCATGAGACAAAATTGGTCCATAAGTTTACAGGGCAAGGTTTAATGAACTCTTAGAGTCTGTGGAGGGTACCAGTGCCTTAGGTGCTAAACATGTTTGTTTATTGCTCCACCAGTTCTCTGTTAGTTAGAGTTTATACATGTTTTGGCCAACCAAAACAAGTTTTTTGAGTTTTTTTTGTTGTTGTTGTTCTGATTCAGGAGAAGGTTTTTATTGGAGATTGATTGGGTACCAAAGGCAGTATTGGAAATATTACTGTATCTGTATTAAAGAAAATCTTCTCGTAAAGTGCAGGATGCTTTCCATCTACACATTGCTTTTACAAGCGCAGTTTCGACTATCCGAAAATATCTGTCAGGTTATTTCCTTTCTGAAGAGAAAAATAACACATTTTTGGCTGGATTGAAAAAGATGTCCTGGTTTACTTCAAACTCCTCATTTCATTTGGGGATCTTTTTGCTGCTTAGCTAAAAGAATCAAAGACTGCTCAGTTACTTTGAAAAACCACGTTACCTCAAAGCAACGCAACTTTTCAGAGGTAGACATTACTTGATGGCTTTGCAAATTATGTTGGTCAACAACAACATATAGTTTTGGGTGGCAAAGTATTTCTCAAAGAAATATTGCCTAAAAGACAGCAAAGAGAAGGACTTCATGCTGTCCTTGAAATAAACCCTAAATGAGTAACAACAAACACCTTGGAGCTGCTTTCACCCATGCACTTGTTCCATTAACCTCCCACCCAACAATTAAAAAAAAAAATGTGAAAAAAACTAAGGTGGTTGCTGCTGTGTACTTTGTGTACCTGCCATGCCTAGGTAGAGGCTATGTGCAGGCTGTTTATATGTTTATAACTGCAATGGTTCCAGACTCAAGCCTGTGCCAGCCACAGAGACTCATCTGAGGTGTTGGAGTTACCACCTCCTGAAGGAGCTTTGTGGTTGTCCCAGCTGTCTCCAGCTGACCCCAGGTGTCCATGTGAGCAAGGCTTTCCAGGTGGAGGGATCTCACTTCATTCCATTATGAGCATGCACAGATAATATTTCTTTGAAGGAGGCTCTTCCCGTGTAAGTCAGGATGGTTTTAGCCAACTGCTTTTTGCCTAGAGCCCAAAAGACAGGGGTACTTGGTGGTGGCAGAGCAACTGTACATTTCCATGCAGTAAGGAGTCTTAACTATGCTGGGAGGTTGTAGAGAACATGTCTTTGGAGGGAATTTGAATTTTTAACATGATCCATTCCCCCTGGACAGACGATTGTCCATAGCAAAGCCCTGTGCTAAATAGGACCCCCCTTAATGAGCCCCAGCTAGCCAGGTGGGGGGAGCCGGTGGTGGGGCTAGAACTGTCCCTGGCCATCACCTGGCAGGTTAAGACTCCTTTCATGTCAGCATGTCAGCATCTCAGCCTAGCTGCAGGCACTGCCTGTGTGTTTCCAGAGGGAACGAGAAGCTCTCCGGCGGGTATTATAGGCCATTTTACTGGGTCAGACTGGCACTGCTGTCGTGACCTAGTGTTGGTAAGCAGCAACTGAGCCAGGAGCACCGAGTCTGACCCTTCCTCAAGTTTGCAGTGCAGCCCCGAGCAATGCAGTGCCTGCTCCAGACCAATGTTAGCTTGATGCAAGTAAGGACCAAGCCCCCTGTATCCACCTGCCGAGATAAAACCACTTTTTAGTGACTCTGAGTAGAGAGTTGTGTTCCTGATCTATGAGAAACTAAAGGGTGTAGAAGAGTTGGATTAAACACATTACCTGATTAGCTAAAACATTTTACTATCTTTGAATATTTAAAAAAAACAAGCTTAGATTTTTCTTTTCTATGTGCTACAGATTTTCCATTCCACTCTCTGCCCACAGCGAGCATTAGCTCCCTTGCACCTGAATTGGTCTGGGCAATGGAGTCACCTTAGCACATCATCCCACCGGCCCCTGGTCCCATCACCACTTCAGCCCACCAGCTCCTGGTCCCATCACCACCTCATCCCATGACCACCTTGTCCCACCAGCAGCAGTGGAAATCCAGCAAAAGGCAAGCACCAGCCTGAAGCCCCCATCCTGTGGATGCAGACAGCAGGGGATACCCTGGACTTGATAGTTTTCCATGGGGTTTTGGGGCAGACCATTGCATGGTGTAAAATTACAGCCACTTAATCAACAGATGTCATTAATATTTCTGGTAGGAGGCAGTTGTTTATTGGTGTTAGCTAGGTGCTTGCATCTACTGTGGGGCAGATGTCTAGGTGATGTTTTATTCTCCAGGAAAATTCACATTTGGGCATTCAATGTGCACAATCCCACCCACACTAGCATATTAATCATAGGATCATAGAATAGAATCGTAGAATAGTTTGGGTTGGAAGGAACCTTTAAAGGTCATCTAATCCAACCTCCCTGCAATGATTAGGGACATCTTTCTCTAGATCAGGTGGTTCAAAACCCTGTCCAACCTGACCTTGAATGTTTCCAGGGATGGCACATCTACCATCTCTCTGGGCAAACTGTTCCAGTGTTTCACCACCCTCATTGTAAAAATGTTCTTCCTTTTATCTAGTTTAAGTCTTCCCTCTTTTAGTTTAAAACCATTACCATTTGTCCTATTGCAACAGGCCCTGCTGAAAAGTTTGTCCCCATCTTTCTTATAAGCCCTGTCTAAGTACTGAAAGGCTGCTATAAGGTCTCCCTGGGAGCCTCCTCTTCTCCAGGCTGAACAATCCCAACTGTCTCAGCCTGTCTTCATAGGACACATGCTCCAGCCCTCTCAGCATTCTTATGGCCCTCCCCTGGACTTGCTCCAACAGGTCCATGTCTTTCCTGTGCTGAGAGCTCCAGAGCTGGATGCAGTACTCCAGGTGGGGTCTCACCAGAATGGAGTAGAGGGGCAGAATCACCTCCCTCGACCTGCTGGCCACGCTGCTTTTGATGCAGCCCAGGATACGGTTGGCTTTCTGGGCTGTGAGCGCACATTATTGGCTCATGTTGAACTCTTCATCCACCAGTACCCCCAAGTCCTTCTCAGCAGGGCTGCTCTCAATCTTTTCATCCCCCAGCCTGTATTGATACCGGGGGTTGCCCCGACCAAGGTGCAGGACCCTGCACTTGGCTTTGTTGAACCTCATGAGATTTACATGGGCCCACTTCTCAAGCCTGTCCAGGTCCCTCTGGATGGCATCCTGTCCCTCAGGCATGTCAACCACACCACTCAGCTTGGTGTCATCTGCAAACTTGCTAAGGGTACACTCCATCTTGCTGTCTATGTCATTGATGAAGATATTGAACAGTACTGGTCCCATTACAGATCCCTGAGGGACNNNATCTCCTTCTGAACACTGAGCTGTTAACCACTACCCTCTGGATGCAACCATCCAACCAATTCCTCATCCACTGAACAGTCCACCCATCAAATCCATATACCTCCAATTTAGAGAGAAGGATGTTGTGGGGGACTGTGTCAAAGGCCTTACAGAAGTCCAGAGAGATGACATGCGTAGCTCTTCCCTTTTCCACTGATGTAATCACTCCATCATAGACGGCCACTAGGTGAGTCAGGCAGGACTTGCCCTTGGTGAAGCCATGCTGGCTGTGCTGAATCACCTCCCTGTCCTCCATGTGCCTTAGCATAGCTTCTAGGAGGATATCTTCCATGATCTTCCCAGGTACAGAGGTGAGGCTGACAGGTTGGTAGTTCCCAGGGTCCTCCTTTCCGCCCTTTTTAAAAATGGGTGCAATGTTTCCCTTTTTCAAGTCACCAGAGACTTCATCTGACTGCTGTGACTTTTCAAATATCAGGGAGAGTGTCTTGGCAACTACATCAGCCAATTCCCTCAGGACTCTGGGATGAATCTCGTCAGGTCCCATAGACTTCTGTGTGTTTGGGTTCCTCAGGTGGTCACAAACCTGATCTTCTCTTACAGTGGGAGGGACTTGGCTCCCCTAGTCCCTGTCTTGCTGTCCACCCACTCGAGAGGTGTGGGAAGAGAGGTTGTCAGTGAAGACTGAGACAAAAATGTTGTTCAGTACCTCAGCCCTCTCCTCATCCATTGTTACCAGTTTGCCAGTCGCGCACATCAGGGGGATTATGGTTTCTTTGACTTTCCTTTTCTAACTGACATAGCTGTAGAAGCCCTTCTTATTCTTTGCGTCCCTTGACAAGTTTAGCTCCAGCCACTGAGAAAAGCTGGAAAACATCTCATGCCAAAAGCCTACACAGCATAAGTCTAGCTCTGAAGAGCAACAGAAGCCAGTGTATATTTAATTAAAATTATATAAAAATGAAAGATGCAATTATTAAAAAGCAAAAAGCTTCTGTGCCTTTAAAAGAGCAAAACTCTGCTTATACTATTATCTTTTCATAGCTGTTGTGGAGTAAAGGTTAATGGAAGAGGACCAGGTGAGCCAGGGGAAGGCAGGCTCTTTTCTTCCCATCAGCACATCTAAAATCATGCTACATTCGTAGTTGTTTTAAGATATTTTGTTGATAGCATTTTTCAAAGCAAAATACCACCACTGCCCTGACAGACCAATTATATTCCCTTACAATGTCCTACAGGCACATGAATTATGAACCAACAGAGTTTTGCCTAACTCCTCAAACAAACTGAACATACATAATTTTATTTTTCCCCGTCTGCATATCTCAGCGTGCCCTCTGCTGGTGTTTACTCCTAACGACACATTGCCGTGTGCTCAGACATCGCTTGCTGGGAAATACCTGAGGCCAGCAGCTCTGCTCACCCAGGGAGACTTTTGATAAATGCACGTGATGTGAAATTTCTGGAAAAAGAAGAAAAACAAGGCAGGTGCCTTAGCAACAGGGTAGGACTTCAGAAGAGGTGTGAGATGGGGGCATGTCTTGTATGGATGATGAAATTGCTCTCCCCAGCCCTAAGGTGGAGGCTCCAGGAAGGGCCGATGGGGTGGCACAAAGTGGTGGTCCCAAGCGTGCCCACCCAATGGCTCATCAACAAGTCTTCGACATAGGTAGGAGAGACGGTTTAGTGGCCACCAGCCACTGACTAACACCATCTTCTGGCACAAATCAGATACCTGTTGTCCTGCCACAACCAAAATATTTCTTTCATTCTTCCCTGAAGTTTTCACGTCGCTTGGTGCTGATTTACCCTTTGAAAATGAGTTAAATTGAAAAAATGGAAAGATAAATACTAAAATTAAGAATTCAGCCTTGCGTGTTATTTATTAAATTATGCAGCTCTAGGGGCAGTGTCAGAGATTTCCTCATTTAACATCTTTTAGGTGTATGTAGATTCCTGAATAATTGCTCATTTTTAAAACAATTAGATCTTTCCATTGAAAGGACCAGGGAGCATATGGGCAGGAAACTGCAATCTTTTCCCTGCAGAGCCATTCCTAACAAAGAAGAAAAGACTTGTTTTCTTCCCAAATAAGAAAAAGGATCTGTCTCTGCTCTCAGATACCCAGTGTAAAGCTGACGTTGGTAATGGAGCTACATCAGTATAAAATCAGTGTCATAGAGAGGAGATAGGCCTTCTTATGGGGGAAAATGGTGCAGGCCTATAGCAGTGCTCTTGGCTCACAGCACATTTTCTGTGTGAAACCCTTAGGAGTTCTTATTCTCAACATATTTGTGAAGCGCAGATCACCCAACAAGCACGTGACACTGTCCCAGAGCCTGCAGCTTTCTGATGGCCAGAGCTCACCTGCAAGTCTGGCAATTCACCAGTGTCTCATGGACCCATGAACCAAAGGACAAGCTCCATCACTTCAAATCCCCCTGGCCCAGGTAGTCAGATTCCCTGGGGCAAGGAGCTTCCTTACACAGCACTTGGGTGCTAAAAAAGCCATGTTCTTGTTCGTCTTCTAACTGCCCCTCCACGGGTCCCCAGAGGAGGACCCACATCGCCAAATCGGGGCTGACCCACATTTGCACCAACTGCTGGATGTCACCTCCAAGAGCGATCCCTCCCTTCACTGTGCTATGTGAACAACGGATACCCACAGCCCTTCTGCCCCAGAGACGAAGTGCCTGTATTGGAGCCTCCAGCTCACCAACCACCATCCAAACACATAATAAGGGGGTTGACCCTGTCCAAGAACTTACAATGTAAAAAAAGAAGATTAAAGGCATGAGGAATAGAGGCAGGAGGCAAGCACGGTCAGCAGCAGCACCTTTGCTATCCTTGGGCTGAGCACCAGCCTGTGCTGCCTCTAACCCCAGCCAGGGCAACAACTTACCCACTCTACTTGCAGAGAAACCACTCCATGATAACTCAACAAATATTTTGTGTAAATTACCAGTTTATTGGCAGTTTCTTCAAGTCAAAAATTGCACATTTGATGGAACTACAGGACTGAAAATCTATGCCTTGATAGGGCTCCACCGAGCTCAGCTGGACTTTTCCAATGGTTCAACTCACAGGATCAAGGTCTGCATCTACATTTTGACATTGTTTATTTCCAGCAGGAGCTCTGTAACTTGTTGGCAAGACTGACGGTGTTTAGAGGTCATTTGTTCTGTTGCATCTGGAGAAGAGGAGATAACTTTAAATACTTGTAATCAGCTTATTAACAAAGTGGATCAGAAGTTAGATACCATTGCTTCTATGATTTTATACTTGTAAACTTCAGGAAAACAGGTTAGAGGAAAAATCAAAAGGATATTAACTAAAGATCAAGATCAAATTAAGCCGGATTAAAATAGCTCTACATGTTATCAAGTATAACACAAGGCTTTGTTGCAAGGTGGAGTGGACGTCCAGATAAATTAATCTTTGGCCTTCGGTATGGGAAAATAAATACAAAGGCTATTGACAGAGCAGTTGGTTGTGGCATCACAGAAGCTGCTTAGGAAACAGCCTGGCGTAGACTTGTTCATACGTTTGGCTTTACCTTTCTCTGCCCCCTCCAAGTCACTTTGAGACAAGAAGACACTGCGGGGGGGGGGGGGGGGGGAGGGAGTGGAACCCTTTTTTGGTGAGGGGTAGAGAAGAGTGGAAGGGGACATCTCAGTGGTTGTGGATTTCTAGTGGGAGATCAGAAACATATTTCAAATACAGTTCTAGGTGGTTCAAGGTAAAAACTCAAATGAGCAAATGAGACGCTTGCAAACACTTGATTGCTGAAAGCCTGTTGAGACCAGCAGCACTGCGTGGAGGGATGGGGTTTGGAAGAACCGGAACATGTTTGGATATTTAAAAGCCCAACAAATAAGATATTTATAGGTACATGACATTAAACATAGTGTTTGTACAGCACTCAGGGCCATGTGCAGCAGTACTGCAAACACAGTTAATGCCTTGTTGGGGGAGGCCTCATCCCCAGCAAGGTTGCTTTTGGCAAAGCCTCTTGTACAGAATAACAGAAAGTGTGGTGTCTTTGGTAAGGAGAATATTATGCCAATCTTTCTTAAATTTCAGTTATAAAAAACCTTCTAGGAGCTGGGGAAGTGGGTCTTTTTTTAAACACTTAACCTGATTTCTCAACCCGTGAAAACACCAGTCAGGATCTACCTGAACTGACTCATGCCCACAGCCTCAGCTCAGATACTTGGGTGCTCCTGCTCCCAGGGGTCACTGCACTGAATCACATCAGCTCCTGCAAAAGAAAATTGGCATAAACAGTGCAAAGAGGTGGTGTGAAGAGGTGGAAGGGGAAAGGGAATTTGCTAAGTTTTGAGGAGCCTGAAAAAATGTGAAGGAGTAGCTGCTGACATGCATGTGCATCTGTGAGCAGCCGCTCACTGTCTAAGGGCTTCAGCTGTGGAGTGGGAGCAACCCTTGTCGTGCTACACCTGCAGGACATTTAGGCCAGTACCCCCTTAGTGGTTTTACGCATGGTTAAGGCTTCTATATGTTATAATAACAATGATGATATTAGGCTAAATTACCCTCATTTTCTGTACATCATTCTCCAGAACCTATTTGCCTCTATTCCCAGCAGAGCAAAACTTTGGATGGTCTTGCCTGGTTATATCCATATTTTTCTCGGGACAGCTGGCTTTGTGTGGGCCACGACTAATCTCTGCAGGAATATGGCTCTAACTAGCTCTTGGTCTTAAACTTTGCTTTAAGGTACTGTTCATAGTTGATCTGTTCATAGCTGCTTCTTTTAAGACCTTGCCAGTGCGTTTTTCAAAAGAAAATACTAGTTTGACAAAAGAAATCAAATCATTAAAAATATTACTGCAAACACACATCTGCATGAATGTCAGGGAGATGCTGCAGTTGAGCAAGAAAAAGACAAGAAAAAAATGTTCCATTTAAAAGATAGATACAAGAACCCCTTCCAGCCTAGTTATTCTCTAACTGCAAAATCAGACTTTGCCATCAGGGCTGCCGTGAAGCCCTACACACTAGGCATGCAGCACCAAGGCTTTAATGTGGGCAAATAATGGCCAAGTATTGAGAGCTGGACTCAATAATCCTTTATGGGTCCCTTCCGACTCAAGATATTCTATGATTCTCTGATAGAATAAGAAAGAGACTGTAAATCCTTGAAGGCATTCTTAAAAATGCATGTCACCAAAAAGAAGGACTCCCGGTCAACAGAAGTCCTGGGGAGGGATGGTGCACCACCAGCTCTGCAGACAGCTTCCCAGCACCCAATTTCTTCCAGCAGTCTGGAGTAAAACCAGGCTCTTTCCTCCTGATTTCTGCCACCTGGCACCTATTTGGCCTGAGTCACTGTTGAAGGCAATGTCTTTCACTTTATCTCAGTGTGGTTCCATCTCTCACTGGCATGAAAGTTACCATCAAGTTTCGTTTTGTGCCATTTCAGATACAGGAATTGACACTCAAGGTCAAGACCCTTTGCCTCCACCAAGGTAAATAAAAGCTGTTCTCTTGCTGACTTCAAAGAAGTTGTATTTTGTGGTCAAAACCCATTTGGAGACAGAAGTCTGTACCTTGTCTCTATCACTGCCTGCTTTTACACTTGGTTTTAGGCATAGAAGGTCTCCCTTGGTACCTCATCTGCAGATGGGCCTCCAGTGGTGTCCTCAGGTTAAGCACAGGAGAGATCTAACTGTAATCCTACTCATCACACAGGTGGTCTCTCAGAAATAGGGCAACAGTTTGAATGGCCAAGGCCCTATAAATACATATGTTCAGGTTTGATTTCCTCAGTTCTGCTCATAATGGCAGAACTGAGGGGATTTGTTTTTTTTATATATATATATATATATATAAGTGCATCTTCAGCTAAACCTTCGGTTTCCTTTTCTATGGAAAACTTATGCTACGACTCCTGCATGGGCAAAAAGATTTTTGCAAGACGAGCAATGAGCATCTGAAAGAACATGTTTATTCACTGATCAGTAAGTAGTTATATCTGGAACTGACACAACGTAGCTTCAGTTTTCCAAAAGTAAATTCCAAGTAACCTTACATAATTTGGGAGGGAAGTTCATCTCTCTGGTTTTCTTGCATTTCAGTAAACCATGCATCTGTGTCCAAGAACTTTTCAGTACATTAATTCAGCAACAACATCAAATATGTAAAAAATTAGGGTATAGTTTTCAAAAACAGGCATCTAAAATGAAGTTCCTAGATCCATATTTAGGCCCATGAATCTGATTTTCCAAACTACTAACCACCCGCCAGACTGCACAGAACGCTGACAAGAGCTCAGCACTTCTGAAGGTTGCACCACTCAATGACAGCATCCAACTTTTTGACAGCCTTCTGGCAGAGACAGTTTTCATAAGCTTCATAAAACATAAAAGGCCAAAACAACACATCCTGCAATTATCCACACTGAAAAACAATCTTAATTAATAATGATATTATCGCTACTCCCTCTACCCTTAAACTGCCATTGAAAAGTTTTGCTTTTCCTTCATTTCTCTCCCTTTTCCCTAATACTTTCATCGTGTACTTCAAGGTTTTATCAAACTATCAACCTGATTTCAGTGTTGTTTGTTGTGGACTGTATCAGATTTTACTCTTTCTCTTTGTTAGGATTACTCACTTTACTATATGCTCAGCAATTACAGCCTCAGAGGACACACATTGTTCCACCAAAATACCCAGGTTCGGTTTTGTGTCTGTACAAGGCTGATCTCAGTGACATAGCTAAGATTTAGATAAGGTTTAAAAAAACAACAAGAAGACGAAAATCAGATTTCTGCCCTTATCCAGAGTAAGCACTTAGAGGAAAAAATATTCATTAAAAGTATTAAATGCTAAACTTAAATATGCTTAGAGCGTTAAAATGATGAAGTTAACTAGTTATTTGTTCTCTTTTCCATAATGCAATGGTTTTGATGAAGGCACAAAATGCCACCTTTGCACATGACTGACACTGTCTGTATTCTTAGGTGTACATTTTGACCAAAAGTTATTGAGGCCAACTGGAATCAAGTCAGAATTTTGACCACTGAAGCCAAAAATAATCTTTTTACCTAGTTGGAATTGTGAGGGAGAGTGTCAAATTTTGGTATCTCAACAAAGTGAAAATTTGAAGGAAAAGCCAGTTTCATCATTCCCACAACTAAGACCCTACTGAAAATACAGCAGTATCTCCCTGATGTAATCTGTACATTCGGATGCCTCTATTTTAGCTTAGCTAAAGAGGTTCCCTAGTCAGTTCAGACTAAATTGAAATAGAATTAAGGCAAGCGTTCGGAGCATTTTGCTCTGAAGTCATGTCAAGCTTAAAACGCTGAACCTTTCTTTGTAGACTGGCCACATATTCTCAAAGGGACCATGTAAAACAGTGTAAACCTTCTTCCAAATCAATTGTTCACTCAAGAGGTTTCCAGTCCAGGAGTGACTCCTAGTAAGCCACGTGCCCTGCTGTCATACCAACAAGTTCATATGACAGAGCTTCTTTGTATGTAACATTTATAATCCTCTGTTAGGATTACTCATCCTAGGAGTGAATGCGTCCGCTACTTGAGCAATCTCAGCAACATTACAACACTCAAAATAGAGATTGGAATATATACAATTAAAATTGGGTCTATATAAGCAAGCAAGTTTTTCCCCAAACCAAGGGTACTGAAATGAACAGCCTGTTCTTTAAAAAATGCAAAGGAGATGTTGAACTTCCAGCAGCTTCCATACCAGCCTCTGGATGTGAGCACATCCCAATAACGGCATTTCCCAGCAAGCCCAGTCCCTGCTGCTCCTCCCTCTGCAGGCTGTCCCTGCCCCGTTCCCATCCCTCCTTTGCCTTCTCCTCATCAAGTCAGGGGCATCCACTAGGCTCCGGATTCCCAGTACAGTTTATCCCCAACTGACCAACAAGTTTCATCTTTTGGACATGTACCTCCTCCTACCCACTTTGCTCTCTCGTTCTATCTGGCTCCCTAAGCTGTCCCATTTTTATTCCACTTTTTCATTCCCCTTCATTATTCTTCCTTTGTGTCCAAACACTTTCATTGACAATTTGCCTCTCTAGGTTTCTCATATAATCTCATTTCCTTCTCAAATCAAATCCCCAATGCTGGGTCACCATTCCTGCTTACACCACAGGATCTTTACCCTTAGACTGGACCCCTTCTCCATAACTCTTCCAGCATTTGAAATCCTTGTCTACTGCTTTCTGATGTCTCAAGTCACCTACAACACCACTGCAAATCTAGCTTCTCTCATCAGCTAAGGTGCACAGACTTGCTTCAGCCTTAGTAACCCCAGACCATTAATAAATATATAAAGTCTTCAGGAAAATTAATCAGTGAAAATTTCATAGAATTTCACAGGGAAAATTTGCATCTCACCAACTGAAAAAAGAAAATCATTAAGATGACAAAATGCACGTTCACATCAAAGTCAACTCCAAACATCAAGCCCCTGCTCCCAGCACAGGACTGCTAGATGGTCTCATTTCATAGAGCTGCACACAAGGGTTTCTTGTCATTGGCATTGTGCTCTGAAATACACACATACCTGAATTTGTTTTACCCTGAGCAGAGATGACAAATACAAGTGGGAGCGGGGAACCACATGGAATTAGTATTACATTCTAAAGCAAATACCAGGCATAGCAAGTTTTGGTGGAAGCAGTCGGAACTGTGCAGTTAGCAGAGCTGGAAACAGGGCCTCAATTAGCATCAGGCAACGTGATTAATTAGCAGTGCTGTCATTCCACTGTGTAGCAGGCAACAGCGGACTAAAAAAGTTTCCATTTCCAAAATGGTTCAAGCCAGAGCTTTTTTTTCTACTTTTTAGCTCCCTTCTATTGTACATGCCACAGACACTTTGCAGCATTTTGTAGAATCATAGAATCATCTAGGTTGGAAAGGACCTTTAAGATCATCAAGTCCAACCATCAGCCTAACACTGCCAAAAACACCACTAAACCATGTCCCTCAGCACCATGTCTACCCGTCTTTGAAATACCTCCACCACTTCCCTGGGCAGCCTGTTCCAATGCTTGACAGCCCTTTTGGTGAAGAAATTTTTCCTAATATCCATCTTAAACCTCCCTTGGTGTAACTCGAGGCCACTTCCTCTTGTCCTGTCACTTGTTACTTGGGAGAAGAGACTGACTCCCACCTCGCTACAACCTCCTTTCAGGTACTTGTAGAGAGCAATAAGGTCTCCCCTCAGCCTCCTTTTCTCCAGGATAAACAACCCCAGTGCCCTCAGTCGTTCCTCATAAGACTTGTCCCCCAGACTCCTCACCAGCTTCGTTGCCCTTCTCTGGACACGCTCCAGCACCTCAATGTCTTTCTTGTAGTGAGGGGCCCAGAACTGAACACGGTACTCGAGGTGGGGTCTCACCAGTGCCGAGTACAGGGGGATGATCACTTCCTGAGTCCTGCTCACCACACTATTCCTGATACAGGCCAGGATGCCATTGGCCTTCTTGGCCACCTGGGCACACTGCCGGCTCACATTCAGCCGGCTGTCCACCAACACACCCCCAGGTCCTTCTCCGCCGGGCAGCTATCGAGCCACTCCGCCCCAAGCCTGTAGCGCTGTGTGGGGTTGTTGTGACCCAAGCGCAGGACCCGGCACTTGGCCTTGTTGAACCTCATACCATCGGCCTTGGCCCATCAATCCAGCCTGTCCAGATCCCTCTGGAGAGCCATCCTACCCACAAGCAGGTCAACACTCCTGCCCAGCTTGGTGTCATCAGCAAACTTACTGGGGGTGTACTCAATCCCCTTGTCCAGGTCATTGATAAAGATATTAAACAGGCCCCAACACCGAGCCCTGGGGAACACCACTTGTGACCAGCTGCCAACTGGATTTAACTCCATTCACCACTGCTCTTTGGGCACGGCCATCCAGTTATTACCCAGCAAAGTGTATGCCCACCCAAGCCATGAGCAGCCAGTTTCTCTAGGAGAATGGGAGAATGGTGTGGGAAATGGTGTCAAAGGCTTTACTAAAGTCCAGGTAAACAACATTCACAGCCTTTCCCTCATCCACTAAAAGGGTCACCCTGTCACAGATCAGGTTTGTCAAGCAGGACCTGCCTTTCATGAACCATGCTGACTGGTCCTGATCACCTGGTTGTCCTCCATGTGTGTAATGACACTCAGGATGTTCTGCTCCATAACCTGCTCTGGCACCGAGGTCAGACGGACAGGCCTGTAGTTCCCCGCATCCTCCTACCAGCCCTTCTTGTGGATGGGCATCACATTTGCCAACCTCTGGTCAATCGGGACCTCCCCAGTTAGCCAGAACTGCTGATAAATGATGGGAAGTGTCTTGGTGAGCATTTCCACCACCTGCCTCAGTACCCTCCCATCTGGCCCCATAGACTTGTGTGTGTCTAAGTGCTGTAGCCAGTTGCTCACCAGTTCCCCGTGGATTACGGGGGCTTCATTCTGCTCCCCATCCCTGTCTTCCTGCCCAGGGGACTGGATACTCAGGGAAAAATGCTGCAAACGCTCACCAGCCTCACCTTGACACTACTGAGAAATGGCACGTCCTGGTACTAATGAATATTCCCACTCGGAGGACACTGACAAGCAGCACCCACAGCACATCTGCAGTGTGACGCCTCTCCCAGTGACTGCTACGTTTTGACCAGGATTTACAGTCTGAATTAAATGGGATTTCCTCTGTAAGCTCCTGCAAATTATTTATGTTCTGAAAACTATGACCTGTGGGAATTAGAAAAGGTAACAACACTACTTAAAAATAAAATATCACAAGCTGAATAATTTTTCAGTGACATACTTTGGTCTCAATGGAGCATTAAATAAAACTTCTGTGCCAGTCTAAAGAGCACACCATGATGCATGACAGAGTGGTTCTCCTGCAGCTTATCTTCAGGTTAGAATACAGACATCCTACTGAAACCCCTTATTTGTGCACGCTATTTACTCACAGGTTTAAAAAAAAAAAATAAAAATAAAATAACCTAGGCTTCAACACATACTCATCTTCGAATCCTCTCCCCTCAAAACACAAACAGAAATGGCCTTTGTAAAGGGTATATGTAACTTAGGTCATTAGAAGATTTAAGGAGGTTACAAGTATCGCAAGTTTAAATCAGTTGCAATAAGCCCTGACTTGATTTAAATTCCTCAATTAAAATCAGCTAAACCAGGGTTTGGCATTCTACCTTGATCCAGCCCTCACCTCAGTTGCTTGTAGGAACTCACCTTGTAGCTTCAGTCTTTTATTTCTGGTTAATATCACTAGTGACACCAATTAATAATAGCTTTCCAGAGCACGAGCTCTTGAGGATTTAAAATGTGGCCGTAAGGGATCCTAAAGCAAATTGGAGGAAAGCGCAGTATGCAGAAAGCAGCGGTCTGCACTGGGGCGCTGGCTGGGCAGCACTCTGCCCAGGCATCCCAAACCCACCGGCATGGCTTACTACCACACCCAGTTTATTTTAACATTGAAAAGCTTTATGTTTTAGATACTGTGGGTGCAACACAAGCAAACCACCTTCACTTTAACCTACAGAAAAACTGATGGTGGGGTTCTCCCACCGGGGAAGTTTTGCAACACTATTGCTGTATTCTAAACAGATTAAAACTGGTTTAGACTTAATTTTAAATATCAATTTATAGAGCACTGTGAAAAATCACATGGAGACTTTGCATAAACTGCATTAAAAAAATGTAATTACAAATTTTTTCATGCAAAACTGGAGAAGACAGTATAAATGCAGGTCTGAGCAACTTCTCAGTCTGTGTACTTTTCTGGCAGCATGACTGATGGCGCTACCGAAGTCCTTCTGTAAGGGACAGACCTGGCCTTCTTCCAGACAAACTGTGCCCAGCACTGCCTTGGAAACACATTTTTATGAGTAGAAGAGGGTAGAAAGTGGAGAGGAAGATGCTTTGACTACTACCAAAGCAAAATACTAAGATTAATAGCAACCTTAATGCAACATAGAAGAACAGCAACTTGAAAAAAAAAAAGTTGAATGTTTTAATGTATTTTAAATCATAATGAAGAAAAACATTTTACATCTAAAAACAAATTAGCAGAATAATAAAAAGTGGTTCCACATAACTTATAAATTCTTTTTTTCCAAAAGGGTGGTTTTCACAGATTTAGGCAACAAAGATGTTTCATTCCAGATCTTTCTGATTGTAAAGTATACACAGACTTTGTGAAAACTGATGTGCGTTGCTTGAGAGAAAGACATAAAAGCTTGATTTTGCCCAGTGATGAGTTTTCTGTGAAATTCTGCACAATACTGAAATTGTAACCGCAACTTTCCTCCATTTTATGAAATGCTGGACATTGTTCAGTGCTGAAAAACCCTCTTCAGAACATTCAAAGACATGAAATGTTTTCTACTTATTTAGTCACTACTAGCTCATGTGTGATTTGCTTCAAGGGGAATGGCAGCCTCGGCTTAACCTTCGGTACAGTATATAAAGTTAAGATAAGTGATAGTTAAGTGTTTAGCTGATTAAGTATTAGCCTGCTCGTAAGAACGTGGCTCTAGCACCTTGTTTGGTTGATTTTTTTTCAAAGTGAAAGCATGTAATCATCCTAGTCCTGGTGCCAGAGGATTGTCCCCTCTGGTGATACAAGAAGTTTGCAGCAATGATGATTAAACTGCATAGAGTCTAGTGGTCCTGTATCACATCTGTGTTAGAGAAGCTTAAACAGACAATTTAGTTTAGCAGGACCAAAACCAGTGACCCTCTCCCCACCTCAGGTAATAAAAGGATAGTTGTTGCTCAAGATACTACATGCAGGCCGTGCTGGAGAAACTGCTTCTACTGGCTGGAGACATTTTTCTCTTTTTTAAACAGCATCAACATGTGTAAAGTTCTCTCTCCTATCAACGAAAAGAAAACGTGAGTCTCTTTTTCTTAAAGAATAAAAGCTGCAACCCAACATCAAATGGCTTTATCCAAGAGTTAAAAACCCAGACAAAAAAAAAAGTGAAAACAAACTTTGACACCATCCTTTAACCCTCGTTACCAGAAGACTTCAAACTCTGCAGCTGCTTTCTCCAACCTCACTAGTTTTGGTATTTTAAGATTACTTCAGTACATTTCTGTATATTTCTTATATTAAAAAAAAAAAAAAAGGAAAAAAGTAACCACCAGAAAAAAACAAAGTACCAGTCTGTATGACAACCTGTACTATAAAGATACTAACATACACTCTCCATTAAATACCTTGAGCTTCCTCAACATTATGCTTCAAAACCATCTTTTGGACCCCAGTTTCCCTATAATTACTCAATGATGCATTCACCATTCCATCCCATTGTACTCCAGTGCATTTATATGTTAGTTAACATGAGAACCAGTTAACACATGTGCCTTAATGTCACTATAAACAGTGCTGTAGAAGACATGAGCACAGCTATAGTTTCACAAAATCATTATCATAAGATAATAAGTTCCTAATACTTATCTTACACCAATCCTCCATAAACTCCACGGTTCCCACTCTTACAGGGCTTACCCTCACCCTTCATCTTATACTGTGATATGTCAGACAGTTAGGGGCAGCATCCCCCTTTAGCTAAAAAGAAGTGTCTGTCTGAAGCAGCCTTTTTGTTCTTTTGAAGATGTCAGCTGCCACCTGCATTTATTTATATAACTGGCAGCTGTGGTGTAAGACACCACCGCCAGTGCAAAGAAGGCTAAGCACAGTGAGGAAGAAAACCAGAGTAAGATCATTTGGGAGAAAGAAGGGAGACCTATGTTAATTACCCCCTTTTGGAGCAGAACAGAGACTGCAGCAGTACTTGCCATGGCTGAGAACAGAAAGGTGACAGATGATGTTTACTTATTGTATTGCTCCATTAGCTTTAAGTGTTAATTATCTTGAGGATCACATTTAGTATGATTGTCTTTCCTCTCATGTCAGAGATAATACTTCAGCCAGAGACCAAAAGTGCTTTTTTCTAGGCTACAGAGAGATTCAATGCATCTTGACCAACATTCATTTCTGAGGTAGTACTCATTTACTTTGTATTGCTGGCTCAAAATAAAAATATGGGAAGTGAACATAATTAGAAGTATGCTCACTGTAGGCATATTTAAAAAAAAAAAAAAACACAAAAAAAAAAACACAACAAGAACAACAACCCCCCCAAAATATTTCCTTTCTGGGCAGATCACCAAAAAGAAGCAATCCTTCTTACAAAGGTCAGCTCACATTCACTGGTAAAGTCAAACTTTCATAAATGGTTTATAACAATAGCTATAAACTAAAGTGCTTCAAAATTTGCTTGACTAGATTTCAGTGATTAGAATCATAATATTCTGGATTTTTGCTAGTATGAAACGCCATGAAATTTTAGAATCACTTTATATAAGATGGGCAGAATGAATATTTTTCTTTTTCAAAAGAAAAAGTACAAAAAGCATTCTGAATAAACCTGGCAGTCTACACTTACTAGAACTTGCTTGTGTTTTCCTTCTCAAATCTACTATTTCTCCAGTAACTGGAATAAAAATGGAGTTGAAGTTGCACTACACTGCAGCACTAAAAAAGTATTCCAAATCAGATGCAAACAGGAAAATGCTTACAATCATACAACTAGTGAAATTCACACTTCATTTAAAAGTTTTAGCCCTGCAGAGTCTTTTTAACACAAGGCAGATATGTAGAGTCATGGAAAAACGTAACAGACTGCTATACACTCTCTACATTAATTACAGAAGTTTCACATTTATGTCACAAATGTAATGCCCTACTGTGTATCTATTAAATGCTAAATAACTTATGAACACTTATGTGCTCTATGCAACAGTGAACATATTGACCAGTGGATGCCAAAATATAAAAGTTCATACACAAGACAAACTAATTTTAAAAAAATCACATTTTCTGTACAATTCATGCAAACTGTGCACAATGTGGTAACAAGAACAACATTTGCTAAAGTCTCCACTTAAGGAAGAGCTTTTATAGCGATAGCAGACCAGTATTCAGAAAAGTCTGCGAAAGTGTAGAAGTCCATGGCAACATAAAATGCAAAAATTCTTCCAGCATTTCATTTTTCTTGTAACAAAGCAGGGATGTTGATGTTCCAGCCAATAGCCTGACGATCAAATCCACATGTAAAGAGGTTACATATGGGATGGTCCTCACTCCATGCTGAGCAGCACACCATCCTTCTGTGGCCCTGTGACAGTTCGGGAGATGGTGGTTATTACTTATATTTTGAAAGCTTCTACGTCATCAAGTTAGCAAGTCTGCATTTTGAGTCACACTAACACTCACAGTAGGTTTTGGGGTTTTTTTTTTTTGTTTGTTTGTTTTTAAACACACAGTCCTTGAGGTAATTGTTACTTTCATCTGCCAGGGAAAAATCTTTATAGTGATAAAATTCCTCAATCGCCAGCACCAGGTCCGTAATGACAGAAGCATACAAACAGGTGCATCAAAACTTTCGCATTTTCCAAGATATGTTTGCTATCTAATTACATTTTATTTACAAAAGCAAATCGCATTTTGATTTTAGCATTTCTATTTATAAAAGCAATCTTAAAATATGGAACTACTTGCTGACAACTTCTTTGTTACAAAATGCAAGATCAAGTGTCCATCATGTTCATAACTCAGAAAGGATAATACTACAGCAGGAGGAATGTCCTACTGAGGAAAAGCAATGCCTTATCTATTGTTCAAATCCAGTAGTAACAAAAATTCCCAAGGAGGAAGGACTCTGACCAACATTTCAGTAGTGTCAGCCTGAATGGAAATATTAAAGAAAAAAGAAATAAAGAAAAATAAAGACTAAACAATAGACTAAAAAAATCCTAAACTAGAAAAAGATTAGAAAAGACTAATTAAGTCTTAAAATCCTTTCCTAAATTCTGTCAAGAGCTGCTGAATTCACCCAAAAAAGGCCACTGAAGTGGCATAATCCAATTAACTTTACTTAGTCTAATTTGCTCCATTAGTGATGCTTGCCATGCCAAACAGCACCGCAAATGCACAAAACTTGATGGCTGCAGCAAGGATGGTTTACTACTTGGTACCAAATATCAAGAATTTTCTTCCCTGCTTAAGCAGGGAAGGAAAAAAAAAAAAAAATCCATCACCAAACTCATCAAGTTGAGTTCACAAAACTGACCGCCACTTTCTTTCTTTTATGTTTCTTTATGTAACAAATTAAAAATGGTGTAATTAAAACCCAAAACATTAATACACATAATGAGTCACTTTTCTGACACGATTCACATCAAGACATTAAAAGAGATTTTAAATGGTCTTAGATTTTTTTTCCTTTTCATAGAGAAGGCAGACATTAGTTTCACTTTAATAAGGAGAAAAATTATGATGAAATCCAGTTGAAACATCATTTCCAATTCCAATTAAAATAATTCAAAATATGTTACTTATTTGCATGTTGGTGATTTTCAATAACTAACAGCAGCATATTTCAATAGGTAAGTGTTTTTCAGCATTTTTCCATCTTTTAAACTAGAGAGACCAAATCCTAGTTTTAACCTTGTATGAAAGAAGAACAGACACACTTTAAGTCTATAAATATTCAGTTACCTGTCTATTACTGCGAGGGAGGCGTGCTAATCGTACTCCTGACATGTCAAATAATCTAACCTGTCGGTTGTCATGTGGAAGGGCAATGATTCTTTGGCCAACACATACATTAATCCTGCACAGAAGAGACAAAAGTAGGTTATGTACAAAACAGTGAACCTGGCAAATAGAACTTGATAGTAGAAGTTTAAGCTCACGAGAAGTGATACAGCTGAATTTTTCCTGATTAGAACTCACAAGTGAAAAAAGAAAAAAAGTATGAAACCATTAAGGTGTTTTCTATTGTACTAGATGCTCAAGCAGCCTTAACATCTGTATCCCATATTAAAAAAAAAGTCTCAGAAAAGCAATATGATGTTATTTACTGAAAATTAATGTTGACTATAGCTGCATGTTATAAAACCACTTCAGACCTTTTTCAAAATCTCATAAAGCTCAACTTTAATTTTAGTGACTAAAATTAAATGTATATTCAGTGAATTAAGAAAAGTAGTAACTCAGAGATCCACTTACCTGTTGACTGCAGAATCTGTACGGATGGTTGCAATAGGAGACCTCATATTTTTCAAATCCCAAACTTTTACAGTGCGATCATCACTACCAGAAACAACGTTGTCTCCCACAGTGAAAACTGCAGATGTCACAGTGCTAAACAATCAGGAGTAAAAAGAAAGATGTCAAGCTCTAAAGTTCTTTATTAAACTAGCATCTGATTTAAAGTTCTATTTTCTGTTCCTGTGTTTCCTTTAAAAATATATAACTTGCCTTTTTTTTTTTTTTTTCCTTTTTTAAACCAAAGCAACCTGAATATTAAAACTCCAAGCGGGTATTTCGGAATAAATAATATTCTTACAAGAAGCTGTGTCACTTAAGGTATACAGGGCTTGACTGGCCCAAGTGCTAAGAAAAGCAGCTCAACGGTGAAGAGTCACTCTAGAGGCATCTCTCATATTCCACTGATCCTAACATAAGCTAAACATGTCCAGTCTTGAAACGTAATTCACTTTTGAAGTTCCGTATTAACGTTTATGGCTTATCAGACAACCAAAACTGAATCAGTAGCATACACTACAATTCTTCCTCTCAAGTGTTTTCAGACAAGTAGTCAAGTTCTTTTACTTTCCATCCAAAGACTTCTGTAGAACCACCCCAGGCATTTGTTCACAGCACAGACTCTGAGGAGATCCAAAATACCTGACCTGAGATGTAGCTAAAGCTATTTTGTACACACACCTAAACGTGCTGTAACACATGCACAGAGCTTCCAGTGTAACTCTGTTAGCAATAGCTACAGCAATCTAACAACTTCTAACTGTGAGTTCTAGTTCTACTTTACAAGTAGCTAAAGTCTGAGTCAGATAAAAAAAAATGGCAAGCACTAGTAATACGAAGTATGACCAGGCAGTTCTTCAAATTTTACCCATTATGTCTATAAATGCACATAAGCAGCCAGAGGAAGACTCCCAAGAGTATTTCCAGCAACTGGAACTGCAATATATTACTTTCAGAAGGTACTATATACAGAATTTTATTTTAGAATTTTATTATCTTTGTATTTTATACTTTCAGAGATCAGTACACTGCTGAGGTCATATGAACAGTTCTCATGATGAGGTGATTTTTTGTTTTTAAATCTTTTACCTATTATTTCATATTAACCAATTAAAGCTATTTTCATTTTAGAACCGCATAAATTCTCAAATCAAAACAAGTTATTTTCTGACCACACAATGTACTAACAAAGCAATTTTGTCTCTCCCTAAAATCGTTAGAGAAGGCTTTTCAACTCTGTTTCTACAGATTTGATTTAATGACCTATCTTGTAACTTGGGTCATGCACATCAATTTCTTAGGATTTAGTAATTTTAATTTAAGTTGTCAGTTGTTACTGTCACTTTGGTTGTTCTGCAGAAATTTAAATTCATGTCCTATCCAAGCTACTGATTGAGATTAGCACTAGCCAGGTCACAACGGACCAGTTTATGCAAGCCTCTTAATTTAAATTGACACCAAATTAAGTTTTAATTAGGATGAAGGCCCACTTTATTCATGATACCGAGTTTCCTAATGCCTTATTACAGTGCAGCTAAGCTACTAGGGAGATGATTACAATAAGAACCAAGAGGTCTCCGCCTAATCTTCCAGACTTTATGAACCAAAAGTCAAAAAGTTAAAACATACATGAAGGCCACAACTGATGAGGTCTCTTTCAGCAGACACCTTCACGTCTGGGAAGAAAACTCATTCACATAGTCAAATTACTGCAGAATAGGGTTGGTATGTTTTTAGCACAGAACTTGTCTTCCACCTGCCTGACCTCCATTAAACTTACCGATGCCTGCATGTCTCTCCTCACTAGCTCTTTATGCAAGCTGCAAAATACCTCCGTAAATACCGCAAAATACTCCATACTGCTGTAACACATTTGAAAAAGTGTTGTTTATAAGTTTAAAAAATGCTATTAAATCTCCATACACTGCACATACATTGGGAGACTTCCTTGTACACAACAGTATGAGGAATTCAAGTCATAGAAAAGCTCCAGGTGGGTGAATACAAAGTGTTTTAGCATTCTGCTGCCAACACACAGATCTGATCCCTTTTCTCCTCATACATTTTAGTGAAATTGTCTTAAAATAACCCTCCAGTTTTGGATGCTTTTTTTCGCAACTTTAAATACTTTCCAGCTTCTTTGCTCTCGTATTGGTTCTCCTTTATCACTTATCACTGTCAAATACAGTTGTTTCTTTGACCACGTAAAGTTCTCTCATTCTTAGTTTTATCACCTTTCAAATGAAAACTTTTGAAACTATCGCCATGCAAACAGAATGCCAACTCTAGGTTAGCTCGACCCTTTCCGCTCCTGTAAAAACAAGAAGATTCTCAAAACAAAATCCTTATCTGTACTGCTTTCAGTGAAACTATTCATTCAGATATTACTGCGTACACTAGGAAAAAGTTTTTAAAATAAAAACGTAATGAAGTTCTGCTGTAGCTCTCTCTGGTGACTAGACAAGCACTAGAAAGGCAAAGGGAAGGCTGCTGAGCCATTTTCAATGACATCTTTAAAGGTGCTTCATAGTCTTAGTCCTCTGCCTACCCTCCCAACAGTCCATCCCTGTAAGACACTGCAGGCTGGGATACGCACTATTTGCAAGTACACATGACTACAAAACCAGCCTTTTTCATAAAGAGCTTTGAGCTCAAAGGCTAGATATAAAAGCATTTTCTACTGAATCCACTGTTTATGATCAAGAATTTTGGTCACAGTTTCAAAGCAAACAGTCCTAGATACTGTGTGTTAAAAAAATGAAATATCACTCTTCTAGGGGAACCTATAGATACACTTGATTCAATTCTCAAAGATATCTCATTTTCAAAATAATATTGCAAGCCTAAAAGTTAAGTAACTTAATACCAAGTCTAGAAAGCCTAAAAGCAGAATCATTCTCACTAACTTGACAACTCTGGGGAGGGTTATCAGTACTTAATTGTTATCTAAGTAAAGACCAGGTGGGTTTTTTTGGTTGGTTTTGTTTGTTTGTTTGTTTTTTAAGTGGAACATATTGAGTTGATATTTAAAACACACATACATTTAAATGCAAGAACATGTACAATACCACTGACCTAAGAAAACATGAGCAAGTGCTGTGCTCATAGGTTTTCTTATACACCACAGATCATGCTTTGTCTCCTCTACTATTCTAATCTGGAATGTCTCTTAAAATGAGACAGATGCATCTCACCTCAGGTTTGTTTTTTTTTTTTAATTAAGGGAAAATAGCAACAAGAAGAAAGCCTACTTCCTACTTATAAACTAAAATAGGATTTCAGGCTATTTTATTTCAGCCTCAGGTGAGAAGAAACAAGAAGCAAAGTCTGCAGGGGAAGAAAGAAGTTGGCAGAGCAGCCAGTATACAAATAACCTTTCAAAAGTTTGCTTCCCTAACCCCACCCATATGACAAAAATTAGAAGACTTCTTTCTGCATTTTCATGGGACTTTTTTTATTTTCTGTTTATACTAGTCCTCAGTTTGTTGTAACCCAGCAAAACCTGTGTTTAACATTCCCTTGGCTAAATTAATAAAAAGTGTCAACAAAAGATCATCAGACCCTGTGTTAATGGAATGCTAAAAGACATTAGGATTTTAATAACTCAAAAAGATGACAGATATTGTAGGACATTAAAAAAAAAAAACTGGCAAAGAGGAGGCAGTCTTATGACACTTCAAACTGTGGGTCCCACCGGGAGTTTGGTGTGCTACAACTATTCTCCAGAAAAGCTTCAGCCTCCGCCAAACCCCAGCAAAACTCATTTATCTTGTCGTAGGGAGCAGCCGAGCATGTACTTCCAGCTGACAGTGTGGCACTTCCTCACCACACACCACTGCCTGGCCTCGAACATCCTGCTCCCTCCGTGGGTCTCAATCAACAGAAATACTGTAGCAATAGCACTCCTCATTAGGCTGAACAGCTGTCTCCCCAGTCACACTGAGACACAAAACTGTTTTGCATAACAATCTGCTGAAATTTCACACATAGGGGAGGGGGGGGGGGGGGAAATGTTGAAAATGTTGGACCATAAAATGCTGATGCAGAACCCTTACTGGCGATGCACCAAGAAAAAGTTAACACTGCTCTTTCCATTTTGATTTGCAACGTATACTGGGATTTACTGTTGAACACTTGGAGACAAAATGTTTTTGTGCCTGTGCTACTTGTAAACTTTAATCTGTATATGGGACAAAGTTCTGGAGAAAATGGACTAAAACAGAGCTTTCGGATAAATTTGTTCAGTGTACACCAAACTGTAGTTAAACAGCAAAATTTGAGTGCTCAAATACACCTCTCATTTTAAGCAATAAAATTCAGGAACAAAACCTAAAGGAAGCTGTATTTGGGACAGCATTTCCTGTACAAGTTTCCTCTCTTTCAGGGGAACGAAGTGTATCCCCACACAGAGCAGTCTGCAGCCTGTAGGGAAGCCACAACCTGGGATTAAAACCTCCAGATACAGACAACAGTTTGCCCATTTTAAAGGGCAAAAGCTCTGGCCACGGGAGTACCAGGTAAGGACCACAGTAATACCTCCATGTCTGATTGTGCATTCAGGTTTTAGAAACGCTAAAGGCACCTGATTCCACGAAGAGCTACACATACAATTCACAAAGTCTGGTTGTGGATTTATCTCCAAATATCAGCAGAACTTTTTCCTCCAAATTGAGAAACGTTAAGAAGACACCATGAAAGAATTAACACAAAACAGGGAGAGGGGAAATTCAGAGATAACTGTTACCATTGAAAAGTCATTTTTTTAGCATTTAAATCAACAGTATCTATTCCAGATACATGTGTTTCATAACATTTAGAGGAAATTGCCAGTATCTCCTTTTCTCACTATCTGTCTTAAAATAATAAAACAATACAGGATTGAAAACAATCACTAGCTTTTATGAGAATTACTCAATGGCAAGTTAGTAAATTAGTTAAGGTGCAGATATCTTTAAAATCAATTCCATTACATTTATGATGGGATTAAAGAAGGTTCATCTATCCCTGTAGTATTGCTGCATATGTTATGCAAGCTTCAGAATGACAACACGCTATAAAACATTATGCTCTACGCAACAGGATACAAAGAAAAGGCCTTTGGCTATGCTCTTTTGTGGGTCATTTGAAAGAAAATCATAGCACTTTTTAGTACATGCATTCAAGAATGGAATTAAGATTCTCTCCATCCGCTGTAGTGAAGCTTAAAGCACTCATAAGCAACTGGATACAGATTTATTGCCTACATCATCTTCGAAGTGACTGACAAAACCCTAATGGCTAACATTGAGTAGAGCTAAACCTCTATGTTATGTACCCCATTCCCCAAACCAAAACACCTAAAGGATTTTTTTTTTCCTTTAGCTACAGAGCTTTTAGCTTTAAGCACTCACTCTTATAGCCTAAGGAGTAGTTTATTCATTTTTTTATATTTCTTTATTAATTAGGAAGCAATTTTTACCACAAGGAAGTTAGCCAATGGTAACAGAAAAGGTTTAAGAACAAAGGAAACAAAACTATCAGAGAGTATTATCTTTCAAATTGGTTTTTCAGGCAGTTCGACAACTCCATGACAGTACTGTAACTTTTTTTACTTGCCAAATTATTCAAATACACACAACTAGCAGCTATGGAATGAGTCACTTTCCAGAATTTCAAAAGAGTGGTTGCAGCATGCCTCTCTCCATTTCAAAGTGAACAGTATTGGTTATATTGGAGAACTTAGTCAGATGAGTTACTTAGAACTCCAAGGAGTATTTCCTATAGCAAAGCCTCCTTGCAACTGATTTTCACTATAATGTCTAAATTCTTTCCTCTTACAGGAAGCAGGAATTCAGCTTCAGGGAGTTTCGATTGTTCTCTTAAAACAAATATGGCAAAAAAAAACATTTCAAAACAGAGAAAGTCTAGCTGTCCTTACTTAAAAAAAAAAAATCTACAGTAGTTACAGACTTGATATTAGGGAGATTCTGTAACATCAAATTTTAATACCTTCCCTCCTAGTCTGATGATAGCTTTTCCCTGTAAACATTTTAAGTTGAATACTAGTTATTGTGACTTATAAACCCAGCCATGGTACATTTATGTGCACATGGCAGCAATAGCCTAATAAAAATCTTAATTTTTTCTATTTTCTTTGGAGTTATTCTTGGCACATATGATAAGTTATGCATGCATCTACTGAAAACAAAATGAAACACCCATCGAAAACATTCAAAGAATAATAAACTTACAACCTTACCACCATGAACCAACTTAAGCTTCCATCAAATAGCAAACAAATATTTGTCAAAACTGCTACAAAGAGGGCCATAAGAAAAGCTACTGGTGAAGCTTATAGCCAGTAACAGCTTCAACTGTTAGCTTTTTATCTACTGTCATTGCAATAAACCTTACAGAAAATGGTATGCCAAGATCTATAAAGAAAAAGGAATAAATGCATATTCTTCAAGTTTATACACATCAATATATATAAGTATATAAACAAAAATAAAAGAATGCTTGCTAGAAAGGAGAAAACATCATACCATTTGTTTTTCTTGTCCTCATTAGGACAAGAATTAACAATTTAAAGTTGCCTTAACAACATCACAACTTTTTTATATAAAAAGTTGGGTCAGGGGAAGGTTAGAATAGAAAAATAGGTATTCAAGCTGTGCAAGAGAGCAAATACAGGTAACTTGGATGAGCTTAAGGCACACGAACCATGCTGGCCCCACTCTGTCCTGAAACAGATTCACAAAGAAGCTAACATGGGAAGTTAGAAAAATGCAAAGCTAGGTGCTTCAGCTATCAGCTACTATGGCTGCTAATAACTTGATTAGAAAACTACTGAAACCTTAACATGCTCCATTACATGCAAGTAATAAATGCGAACCAAAAGATTTTTATATGTATATATATAGAAGCACAAAATAAAAAAAGCTAACCCTAGAACTTAAAGTCCAGGCCATAAACTTCATCTAAAGAATATGCACATGCAAATATGGGATCAGAACAGTGCTTAAAGGCAAGTTTGGGGGCTTTTTCAATAAAATGCAAGACTAAAAAAAAAACTAAACACATGGCACACAGAACAAGGTAGGAATACTCAAAGTAATATCACAATCATCTATTTAATCAGTAAGGCTTGGGGAAAACCTGAATGTTTCATCAGAAAATTTTTGCATTTCTTACAGAAGCTAGATTGAGAGATGCACACATGGTGAATGCCTAAAGCATTCTTTGATTAGAAATAACAGAGAAATTATAGACAAAGCATCACTGATGGCATTAATAGCCGCAGCAAGAACAGGACTATTTCAAAAAGAAGATGCTTTAAACTGGTCGACCACCACAGACAGCTTCCAACTGGTGACATTTTATTTGGCACAAAAGACTCCCTTTCCTACCACAGCTTCTAGTCAAAGGTGCAAAACTTGCATTTTTAGAACTGCATCTAGACACCCTTTAGCTTCACCAGGAAAACATGGCTGAATCAGAATACCTAACAATGACCTCATAATATTGGTGATATCTAGAGTAAGACTATTTTCCAACAGGGATGTCTAATGACATTGCTGCCTGAAGAGCAGGCATTTCCCCTCTGCCATCACTTGGTTTTTCAAGAACAAGACAGATGCATAGCAGGATATGAGAATTAAATCTTGCAGAATCAAGAATCTGGGAAAGCCAGCTGTCCTTGGCAAACCTGAGTGTGCACAAAACTAAAGCAGTTTTTAGCCTCTTGATACAGAACACCATTTTGACGTTAATTCCCAATTCACTGAACATCAGAATTCAGCCCAGCATCCTAATCAGCTGCTGCTTAAGTATTTTTAAGTTTTTTCAATTCAGATTTTCCAGCAAGTGTAGGAGTTTGAAGATGAAAAGTTGAGGAAGCAAGACGTATTTGCAATTCTCTAGTTTCAAAGTTCTCATCTAGCTGCATATTCAGAGACCTACAGACACAAATGAACAGGAATTTTCCCTTCTGATCTCCTATAGCCACACAACCAGAGTGAAAGGAGAAGGAATACGCTGTATTCTGAAAGTGCCCTAAGTCACCTTGTACATCTCTTAATCAGAAATAACGTAAGATACACTTTCAGCAATTTTCTCTCTGAGTTTGCCCAGAAAGTAACACAAAGATATAGATCCAACAGCTAATGCACATTCATGTTTGATGCACTGGCTCAATCTAGCTACAAAGATCAGTAAGTTTAAGAAACAAACTTCATTTTTCTGGTTAGGTCAAAAGCACCTGCTCAAATTTTTTTTTTTTTGGAGCCAAAAATGCATTTAATCTCCATGAAAAGTTGATGTGTAACTATACACTGAACAATCAAGCAGCATTAACAAAGGATATTCACTTAAGGATTGCAACCCAAAGCTGCTTTTGAAAACAACATTTTACTCTTTGAAGGATGATTTGCAAGTCCAGACTTGGAAGTCCTACACGTTTTTATTCAAGCATTTCAAGAGATATGTGCCCAAGCACTGTGTACCTTTGACCCTCACTAAACAAAACAAGAGACTTTAATATTTACCAACTAACTCCTCAGCTGCATATAAGCATCAACATACTACAAACCTATAGCAAAAGCAGCATACCATTTGAAAGATGTATATAAATCCACAAGCTAATAAACACTGTTGCCAATAGGGTATTCAATTATTTCCAGTGTTACTGAATTGTCAGAACAAATTCACGAAATCTGTAAAGTACTTGACTGAACCTGTACAGACCAAGATTCTTCTTAAGCTACAAATGGTAAAGATGTCCAATATGAACATTTCAGAAGGCTCTGCATATCAAGATAGACCTCAGCAAATGCAGAGTACTTGAAGAGACAGGAAAAACTCATCAAGCACATAAGCAAGAGAATGTCAACACCAGAGCTGTTCAACTAAGCCATCAGGTTGGAAAAAGAATGGCCTTCAGAGCCCCGACAAGACACGGCTGTGCAGAGGTTGGCAAACAAAAGCAGAAGTGAAGCTGGAATGAAAATTGCCATGTAGATGCTAGATGGGTTTCACTCTTCAGAGCACCACCTTAGTTCAGCTTGGAGTTCTAATAAATAACCTCTAAATTCAATAATTTCTCAATAGGAGAACAGCTGGTGCTATATACTATCAAACATGTATTTTAAAGCAGTATCTGCTGGGAAAAAGGTGTTGGAATTTGAGTCCACAATATAATTTTTGGAGGCTTTAACTCAGGAAGTCAATTTAATTAACATGCAACAAGTAAGTGTCTGGACGATAATGTAAATGTAACCTTTTCCCAGGGCTCTGTTAATTACCTCATAGAGGGATGTGACTGGTGATTAACAGCACTAGTAATATAAAATCCTATTGGTGTGCACACAGAAACAGACAATAATGAAATTTTATATTTAAGCAAAAATCAGTCTTGTTTTCACACCATTTCATTATTTTTTAATCAGTAGAGAATAAGTAGTGAGATGAACTGGGGGTAGGCCAAACCTAAAACAAAACGTGACAAGATATTTTTATCACTATGTGAGCAGGGCACAGGCAAATAAGTCACTGAACTGGAATAGTAATATACAAGAAAAATGTAAACAAGCAATGTTTACATATTTGGAAACTTCCCTAGGAAGATGCAACTTCGAAAAAGACCTAACTTTTAAGACTCAGACAAATGCACACTTGAAATGCAAAACTACTACCAATGTACTAAACTTGGTCCTTGGATACATAAATGTCAAAATATATCAGAAAACACAATATTGAGGCAAAATAGGTAACTTATAAAAAAGAACTGGTTGTACAGGAAACTTATCATCACCTAAGTATCTATTACTACAAGAAACAAAGCTCTTAAAGATAAAATCCAGCAGCTAGAAACTGAAACTAGACAAACTCAGAATAGGGAGTCACAAAAAGTTTAACAGGCAGGTGAACTACACACTGGGATGAGTCACTTACAGGATTTACCAAGGGCTAAGCTGAAATCTTTATCACTGGAACAACCTAATATACAGTTGGCAATTCCACTAAAACTACCTCCTAATTCAAAACAGGCATCAATGCATGAAGCTTGTGACAGACATGCTGATCACAACAGATTCCTTCCAGCCTTACTGGAGAATAATTTGTTGTCTTGGGCTGTCATAATACTAGACAATAACAAATATTCCACTTTTAATAAAGGAAGCCATCATATGCTTAGAACACCAAAATAATAGGTGATTTCTTAGTCCACTTACTTAAAATACAAACAAACTCTCACAGCTGGTATATATACACCTATTTTGACAGAACCTCACTTTATAATACAAGGAATACACAGCAACTGTTTTCCATTTTCGGATGTCAATTAATTTTATAAAATCATACTCTCTCTCAACACATCAGCATCATTCTATTTTTTACAAGATAACATGCCATTTTGACAAAATCTTCAACATAACTCACTAAAGCTACTAAAAAGGAAGTTGAAGTTACACTATCCACGTGTATCTTCAGTACACACACAGACACAAAGCGTAACATTGCAGGGAACAAAAAAACCTGCATTTCCAAGCAGGTTTAAAGCCTCAGTTCCCTGCCTTGCATTTCCAAAACTAAAAACTGCTCATGGTGGTATGAATCCCATGCTGGATGCAAAGTTTCAAAAGGCAGAAGCCACCTGTCCCCCTTTGACTCCAGGTCTGGCACAGCTGTGACACTCCATGGGAAGGCTGCATCACTCTGGCCGGGAGCCTTCCGTCAGCGCTGACCTCACTCTTCAGGCTCTGGTTCAGTTCTGCTGCGCACAGAAGCGCTCAGCCCTGAGAGGAGCTTTACAGCATTCAAGACAGAAGCACGTGCCAGGCAGCATCAAACAGGATGCAAGGGACCGAAACTGAAACTCCAAGCCATGCATCACTCTGATTCAGAGATGGTTTGGATCCCTTGTGAGAGGGAGTATCAGGAGGGAGTAGGATTCTGGGGGCTACAACACAATAAATGGTATGTTGGCCTCATGATTGAGATGTTTGGTATCTAATTATATCAGTTTAATGCATTAGGAGTTGGTCTGGTGAAAGACAGAAAAAAAATATATGCTTCTGTATGAGCTCTAGACAGCTATTCATCAGGTAGTACTTAGCAAGAGGCTGTTAAAACTGATGGTTGAGGAATTTAAATCATCAGTGTTAATGACTAACATCCAATCTACAGAACTGATTCCAAGAGCCTATCAAAATATTTAAAAACTTGGCAAATTATTCAAATAGACAGTCAGGAAAGCCAAAAAGTGTCTTGTGTTTATGTATTTTCCAGTCAACACATAAAAAAAGTTTCTTCTATGCTGATTAATGTGAGAAGATTTTTATAGTGTTGATTTGAGAGTAGTATAAAATATTTTGCTAATAAGTAGTACAATAATGGACAAAAAAATAAAATCCTTCAAAGTATGTCGACTACAAAATACCAAGCTCCCGCCTCCCCTCTGACTGCATTCCTCAGTGAAATACTCATCTTCCTAACAGAATTACCTCTTCTACAAAACAGGGCTGAACAACCTTAGCCAACCCAGTAAAGTCAGTTTTGAGACTCTTAAAAGTTGGAGTGCATTTGATGAAAAAGCTTATGTCAATACTGAAAACTCATGCATTCAAAGAAATGGAGACAGACAATACAACAGACACACAAATATGAAGACAATAAAAGCTGGAACCTAAGAGGTTGCTGAAGGTGTATTCCATTCGTAAAATATAAACTCCCTGAGAGTTTATAGGTCTCAGTGATAAATGCCAAAATACCAGGTAACAGCTTTTACAGTATGAACCATCACCCCAGATCAACATCATTTGGTCAGCATACATCTGGAAAAACACTGATGTCAAGCATGTTCCTTTCTCTGAAAAAAATGTCCTGGGACAAAGCAATTAATTAGCTCAGAAAAAAATGCAAGCACTAATGGACACACAAACTTCCAATTTTTACAAGTCATCCTAGAAAAAGTGATAGAAGAGTACAAAAACGATGGCATGAAACAGTTCTAGGATGCAGGCCACAAATTTAAGCTTACTCTTCTATCAGGAGAAGATGGCTACTTATATGGGATCATTGTTGTGCACCAAATAATTTATCAAGCTGAGAAGTCCAGGGCAGGGGGGTTTAAAGAGGTTTTACTTTATTTATAGGTTAGCCAACAGCTCAGAAAATAAGAAAGCAGATACTGAAACTCAATCATAGTGCAATAAATATTTGTGGTTTTTGTTTTGAGCTAGGATTAACAATCATCTTTTATTCTGAAGAAGGAAGGTGAAATCTGTTTCTGAAACAGTCAAGTTCAAACATTCCAAAATCTTAAAAAAAGATTCACTTCCTTGGATAAAGTATTTCAAAGTTACTCCTGCATTTTCCATCTATCAAAGCTCCAATTAACAGAAAGGTAAGTCAACGCTGTAACATAGATTTTCATGACTGCATTTGCCCATATTCAACAGTAGCCAGTATAAAAGAGCCTAAATTGGTAACTAAAAACGTTACACCAAAACCACCATTTTGACAGAACATGGTAATCAGTGCCCTTACTTTCATTTCTTATGTACAAATTAGAAGCTTTAGCTTAAAGAGGAAAAATTAATTCTGCTTTCCCCACCCCCCCACTGCTTCCAAAGAAGTAACCTTTATTTCACACCGTGTCATGACAAGCAGAGGTAATCTGCTCGATCAACTTCATTACAGCGATACCCCTAAACTACAGGCATAACATATGAGGTTGTTTTCGGCACTGGTTAAGTTACCTTTAACCATAAGGAGTTTTATCTAGACTTACCATATAAGCAATATCACACCAAGAGCCCTGGCTGCTGTTTTGGAAATTAAGTACTGCTGTGTTACATTTGAAGGAGGACAGTTAGGGGTTTCTGTGAAAATCAGTCTCATAAAACAGGGGAATGAACTTAGTACCTCAAAAAGAGCACAGGAACAGTTTTGTTCAGATTAGCAACTGAATACATTTATACTTTTGGAACTTGTAAAAACCTGTGAAGGAACTGTCACTTACTCTGTGTGGCCCTGAAAGACATTCACAGAATGGATAGAAGGATCTCTGAAATCCCACAGACGGAAGGTTGTATCGCGAGATGAGGTCACCACAAGACGTTGGGTGGGATGTGTACAACAATGTGTTAGCTCTTGGTCATGCCCTACAATCACAGATGAGAACATGTAAGGTAATGAAAATAAGACTTTTCATTTCCACATACACTTGGAACGAAATGCTGATGATTTCTTTTTTCCCCGAACAATAGTAATAATCATTCTGAACTCTAATGTTAATACAGCTGTAAAAGTTCAGAACTATATTTAAAAGCAAAAAACCCACTACTCACTTCCCGTGATTATTAAGTATCAATAGGTTATTGCTACTTAATATATCATGAACACAGCAAAAACATTTTGCAAGAACTAATATTTGGCTACATTCAGTTTAAGGACAACTACTTCATAGGATATATCACAAGAACACAAATTCATGCTCGGAGGATTAACAAGGTTGGAATTTTAAAAACCATTATAATATTGAGCACCATTTCCAGTCTTGTACACACTCACATCATAGTCCAGAGAAACAACTTGCTTTTCCCAATGTTTGAATATCTACAAATAATTCCACATATAAAATTAAATCACCAATTTATCTTTTTGTGAGTAGACAGATACCTGTAAGAGAATGGACAAGTTCGGAAGTCTCTACATCATACAGATTTGCTGTCCTATCCCATGATGCTGTCACAGCTTGCTTCCCCCCAACAAGCCAGTCGGCTGCTATGACCACCCCTTGATGGCTTTTGAGGGAAGTTAATGGTGCTCTGACAGTGGGACAGTCACTAGAACCATCTCCATCACCATCAGGTTCATCTTTATCTGAGAACTCAACTTCATCTTCTCCAGACATTTGCTGTAAAATGCAAAAGAGAAAAGATTTAGAATAAAAGGGAAGGAATGTCTCTAAGTTACATTTTACAGTGTAAATGCTTCCCAATCCCCTTAATGTGAATGTGGGTGGGTAACTTAAGTCTGTAGAATCTAGCCTATTCAGGTATTCACTACCAAAAGCTTAGTTGAAGGAATAATACCAGTGAGTTAAATGCGGTTTTAGTAACTACTTCATTTTAAAAATCTCTTCTGAACTGTTTAGCTCTGAGTATCTGTCTCCTTTACCATCCGGCAAGTCTTTTCATATTCCCCTTACTGTATTATCCTCAAGTTTCACTGCAGCACATGTATCAAGGGACTTTTTTTCCTTTTGATTTTTTAAGGGTAGGAAGCATCTAACAGGACACTGACTGTTTTAATCTTTGGGAAGACTTACTGCCATATTTTTATCCATTAGGATCAAAATCATGACGTCAAAATTTGTCTGCTTGTCGATACTTAGTCAGCATGCAGTGCTGATGTAAACTGGATGCAAAATAAATTCTTCTGCTATACCATGCAGCATCAATCTCTGAACCCTATTTCACTTATGCAACACATATGCTTTTCTTTCCTGATATTTGGATGTGAAAGAGACATTTGTACTGCTTTTTCAAAATGGAAAAGCCAAACCAAGTAAACTTAATCAAACATTTTCCATTCAGAAATCTATCTCATATTATACAGCCATCTCTTGCCCCTGCTCAGCTTACTGAGAAGCTCATGCTGCTTCATGTTTGTCTTTACAATTTAGTAAGAGTTTGACAGTCTACAGTAAATACTGACTAAATAAAAGCCTCGGGACAACAACATCAGATAGTATAATGAGTGCTGGCAAGGGTCAATTAGAAATTGATAAAGATACAATTACATAAATGCCAAAAGTACAAGCCTTTACCATTAGTTTTCAATTTATAGCAACTATAGCTAACACAGGTACCCCAGTAACTAGTTTAAGAACTTCATGATTACTTATGCTTTGATTACAAAAAAATTTTACTCACAGTGTGTTTACTTACGCATTTATTACCTTGAACAGAGTCAATCAATGTACTTGCAGCTGCGTATTCTATTCTGCACCATAGATCTTTGAAACCATGACGTGTCTTTTTTGAAAGAAAGGCTGAACTATATTTGTTAAACTAAAACCTTAAAATCCCACCTTTTGCAATCCTGAAATCATGTAATTTTTAAATTATGTATAAATTTAACATTCAGTCTTATCATAAAACCTGTATCTGATGAAATTGCTGTGCAATTAGTTTAGTTGCAGTAAGCTGATTGCTTACATTGCAGTCTGCAGTTGGCTGTGGTGTAGGCAACTGTACTATGTATCTCCAGATGTGAGCTGTCTGGTCTCCAGATGCTGCACAGGGGAAAATACACGTAAAAAAAAAAAAAAAAGGCTAAATAACAGCATTTCCATGGACAATAAAAACAAGCTTTAACATTACATTTGGCAATACCGTCTGACTTGCATCTTTTTCTAAGAGGTACCATGATGACCTTTTTGGTAATCAAGTCTCAACATCAACGGTTACTTTCCTGGTTTCCATACTGATAAGAACATAACTCATTATGCAAAATATAAGTAGCTACCAAATTAATCATTCCTACAGTGAGAACATCCACTTAAATACTAAATATCAGAACACAAATATCACTGCTGTTCTAATATGTAACATTTGAAGAAGGCATTTAATACATCAACAGGTGCCATCCTTTATTTGCTGTTTCTCAATATACTGGGGTTCTTTATTCAATGATTTCTTCCATTAAATATTTTTTGTGTGGTTTTAATAAGAAAGCCAAAAGAGCAAGTGTGAAGCTATTATGCTTCTGCCTTAAGCAACTCAGCTTAACTAGCACCAGTTTACAGCTCAGGAGGTACCATCTGATTTTAGACTTCATTTGCTTTTGAAACAGACTGATCCATCATCAGCTAAGGAGAAACTCAAGATTCTCCTTGTTATGGACAGAACAAACATGCTCTAATACCTAGGAGTACAGTGCTTAGAGTTCTAGATTGAGAAAAAAAAACACAACAGTTTCTTATGAGTATGCATAGATATGGCAAGTGTGATGTCCGTGAAAGCACTAAGAAAAATCTCTCATCTAATAGACCAAGCAAGAAGGCCAGAAGAAAGTTCATCCTTATATTATTTCTGGTGTCAGTATTCTGGATCAGGGCAGAAGACTACTTTTTTACTTTAATCAGTGCTAAATCAATCAAGTGATGCTGAAGAACAGGTCCCCTGAAAACTTTTGATGGAAATACTTTGGAGAACCACCTCTCAGAAAAATAACAGAACAAAAATCTAACTATTGGCAGCTTTTGTTTGGTTGGTTTGGTTTTTGTAAGTCATTTTATATAGCACCATTGTTTATAGTACTGAAACAATAGCTACAGTTAGCATATGAAAACAGGAAAATCCAAGTTGCCAAACTTAAATCATTGTTAGCCTAGATAGAAGGCATTCTACTCCCTATCTTCCTTTAAAGTGGTCACTGTAGATGCAGAAAGAAGCAGTGTTTTAATTTCTAAACTCAGTAATAATTATCCTCATTTTACAATGACTTAGCAGCAAATTGAATCTAGATCTCTTCAATCCCAAAGCTAGTGCCCTAATTGCTGGACCCTATGAACCACAGTATTAACCGCATTAGACAGTTTTCAAACCTGAAGCTGCACTGATAGTATTCTGAGTCCTAAAATCACCTTTACACTAACAGTCATATTTTCAACCTGTTTTTTTCTACACTCAGTATCACAATATTCTTTACCTTTAGTTCTGGAAACATCATGTATTTCAAAAGGTTTAAGATATAATAAAATAGACTATTACAGTTGGAAGGGACCTACAATGATCATCTAATCTAACTGCCTGACCAATTCAGGATTGATCAAGTTAAAGCATGTTACTAAGGGCATTGTCCAAATGCCTCTTAAACACTGACAGGCTTGGGGCATTGACCACCTCTCTAGGAAGCCTGTTTCAGTGTTTGACCACCCTCTCGGTAAAGAAATGCTTCCTAACGTCCAGTCTAAACCTCCTCTGGTGCAGCTTTGAACTATTTCCATGTGTCCTATTACCAGATCCCACGGAGAACAGACCAGGACCTCCAAACTAGAAAACCCAAAGTCCTTCACTGCTCCTCATAGGACATGCCTTCCAGCCCTTTCACCAGTTCTGTTGTCCTCCTAGTGGATACATTCAAGGACCTTCACATCCCTCTTAAATTGTGGGGCCCAGAACTGCACACAGTACTTATGATGAGGCCACACCAACGCTGAACGCAGCGGGATAATCACCTCTTTTGACCAGCTGGTTATGCTGTGTTTGATGCACCCCAGGATGCGGTTTACCCTCTTGCTGCCAGGGCATACTGCTGACTCATACTGAGCCTGCAGTCGACCAGAATCCCCAGATCCCTTTCTGCTGTGCTGCTCTCCAGCTACTCCTCTCCCAGTTTATACTTATACCTGGCATTACTCTGTCCTAGGTACAGAATCCACCATTTGGACTTGTTAAATTTCATCCCATTAATCATTGCCCAATGCTCCAATCTTATCTAGATCCCTCTGCAAGGCTTCTTGTCCCTCAAGAGTCAACAGCACCTCACAGTTTGGCATCATAAGTTTGCTAATGGTGCATTCAACTCCTGCATCTAGAGCATTGATAAATATATTGAACAGTTCTGGCATTGTAACTGAACCCTGAGGAACACAGCCAGCGACTGGTCACCAGCCAGATGTAGCCCCATTCACTACAACCCTTTGAGCTCTGCCCTTCAGCCAGTTTTTCATTCAGCACACTGTGAACCCACTCATCCCACAGTTGGGCAACTTGTCCGGAAGGATGCTGTGAGGGACAGTATCAGAAGCCTTACTAAAATCCAGAAAAACCACATCCACCACCTTCCCTTCATCCACTAGGCAGGTGACCTTATCATAAAAGGATATCAAATTAGTTAAACAGGACTTTCCCTTTGTGAACACGTGTCGACCGTGCCCGATGATTGCATTATTCTTTAAATGCCTTCCAACAGCACCCAATATAAACTTCTGCATAATTCTTCCAGGGACTGAGGTTGGACTAACAGGTCTGTAGTTCCCTGGGTCTTCCCTCATGCCCTTCTTGTAAATTGGAATAATGTTGACTCACATCCAGTCAGCAGGGACCTCCCCAGACTCCCAAGACCTTTGGTAGATGATGGAGAGGGGTCCTGCCACAACATCCACTAGCTCCTTCAGTACTATGGGATGAATCCAATCTGGCCCCGTGCATTTGTGAACATTCAGCTGGTTTCTCATTCTAACTGTCTGGTTTGGAGCAGGTAAGCACAAACGACAATGATATGACAAACACAAATGGAAAGATCTAGCTCTGATTTGTTATGCCTTAAAACATGAAAATAATTCAATCAACAAGGATACTGACAAAGCAGTAGGGAGAGGGGCTACAACCAAACAGACGTTAGCGAATGACACTTATTTTTCCATCGTGATTAACATAACGCAGCATATGAAAAAACTTTACATACCTGTCAGAGCCACTTGCTCAGTTGGATGAAACTTTATGGAATTTACTGTGTGAAACAAAGTAAGGTTTTAAGTTAGTATACTAAAAGAATTATTTCCCAATGTTTTATCATTAAAAGCATCAGAAAAAAATCAAGAAGTCCAGTTTTAAGTAATTTTTTGTAGTATAGCAGTCTCTTAGGTAAGATAAAGCAGAAAGGTATTTTGTTTGGTTACATAAACCTACGTAGTATCAAGGAAAGCAACTATAGTTGATTATACAACAATACATATTTTCTAGCAAGTTATTTCCTGAATCTAGTATAAGTGTTCCATATTACAGAGGATAAACAAACCAAAAAGAATTGTGTGTAAGCTGACAGGAGATAATGCTCTGGACTTCCATTAAGAGAATTTAAGTATTCATAACTATTTCTAACATAACGAAAACTTACTATATATGACCATCAACTTTCTGATTATTACTTCAGATCACAAGAATAAATGCCTAAAACCTAATGCAAATAATACAAATTATATTTCAGTCCTACAATCATATGTAATCAAAACATGATTGTTTTAAAATAGACCTCAAGAATTATGTCAGCCTACAAAGCTCTTCATTTTTTATTTCAGTGCGTAAGATTCAATTACTTTTCATTATTAAGCACTTTCATTTGCAAAATCCATAAGCTTCTGTTCAACAGTTCTTCAAGAAAGAACTTATAGATCCAGTAAAATAGATTCTTCTGTTGTCAGGAGAGTGTGGTGTAAAGTGTCTAAAAAGACACTCCTTAAATTGTTCACAATGAACTAACTCACTGGTGCACCAACTGCTGGAATCCAACACCTTTGCTCCATTTCAAATCAACTGTCATATATAAACAAGTAAAGAAAAGTTTTACTAAATTAAAAATATATTATTCAATATAATATATATAATTGTATAAATTATAGTGTATATATTTTTTTATTAGTTTACACACAACCGTTTAAATACGGGTTAGAGCTTTTATTATTTTCATGGTTACTCAAATTGCAATTTAAAATAAAACTAACTGTTAGCATGAAAATGCAAGTGATTGGAGTTTTTAAACATGACTTTATGGAGGCTAAAGGTACCCTCTCCACACAGCAAACAACCTGAGATATCTGAACTAATGAAAGTGTTACCAGTTGTTTCAATGCATCTATCTATTAGTATCTTTGTGTTGGAGGAACTATAAGTCATATAGCAGCAGAAAAAAAACTAGAACTCATGGTTGAAGCAGCTGACCACTCTCTGGAGAATTTAATTCTATTTGTATCTTTGCCACAAAGTTCATGTGATATGCTAGCTGAGTTACTTAACCAAACATACCAGGTCAATAACTGCGTTCCTTATTTTGTGGGTGCATGACTCTACACTCCAGGGTATGATCACTCAAAGTGCTCAACTCCCAACAGCAAGTTAAAGCTATGAAAAACCTCTTCACCTTTGGTATATAAAACCTGATATTGTAACCCATTATGAGACAGAAGTGGGCTAATCAGATGCTTGTCAAATTGGACACCAAAAATTAAGATTAACATCAAACACACTCACTGCACTACACCTCTTCAACCAAGGAGGGGTTTAAAAAAACACCATTTCTGAAATATTCATACTGGTATAAAGGAAAACAAATGCCAATATTGAATTAACTGTCTTCAAAACAAGGTTTTAATACTATGCAACAAGTTATATATGGGATCGTGTATTAAATAAAGAAGTACAAATAGATGTTCACCCAGCATCTGTATTTTGTATCCTGAATATAACACAGATCCTGCAAAACAGCTAATTTCTGATTATATAAGCTTCTCTTGTCCTGCATATGCATGAGACCTTAATGAGTTATGACATTTAACTTCTGAGTATCATAACTGTGCCTGTAAATTTCTTTATATGGGCTTGTTTATTCATTTAGCATTTACAGAACTGTCTTAATACACCTCTCCAGGAAAGAATCATATTACAAAACATTTCTCTGTATGAAGATTAGTGGAACTTCCCAACTGACTTGTTAATGGTGTTGGCAAACCTGCAAGTGAAACTACAATAAACATTTTTGTAGTTGTCCAAAACACATTTCCCCCTCCCACAGTTTTCAGTTTTCACAACATGCCCTTATCTTACCTGATCCAACATGCCCTACATACTTGGCAAGGCACTTCCCTGTTTCTATGCTCCACAGTAAAGCAGTGTGATCTACAAAGATGAAAAAGTAGCTGTAAATATTGTCACAAACATGTGTTTTTCACTTTTAACTGATTCAACAAATAAGTTATCATCAGGTGTAGACCACAGCATATGAAACATTTCAAATGTGGAACAGACCAAATCCTCTTGATTATCACATTATATATAAAATATAAAAGCTTCATCATAACTTAATACACAGCTCCCCAAAAAAGTAAAGGTGCTGTCCCAATTGCATTAACATGCAGTATGTATTGAAAGGCAAATTATACTTTTGGTATTTTTCCTAACTTGGTTACATACTTATGTATAATGCTCCAACTGTGCATCATAAGATTCAGAAAGAACACCAAAAACATTCAGTGGTGAAAAAGTCCAGCAGTGACTACAAACAGGAGGTCTATGCACAAACTATTTACTTCCTGCATAGAAGTCTCAAATGCGTATGTCACCGCAGAGCACTACAAAAACTTACGTAAGGGAAATCACTCCAAATGCCACTCCTTTACCCTGCCACACCCCAAAATAAATAAAAAATTAGTATTTGTAAGTGGGGTGAACCTTAATGCTGAATTGGAAAATGGCTGTTTCCAAGTTAAATCAGGACAAAGACAAGATGTCCCACAAAGACAAAATGTCTTTCCGTGTGCACATAAAAATGGTAACAGTTCCGTTTATGAAGCAGAGATTTCTGGTCCCTAATACCTATTTCCAGTAAGTTAAAAAAAAAGTCCAGTAAGTTAATAAGAACCAAAAATTAAGATTTTTAGCTGACCCTACATCCTTAGGCAAAAGACATGAATGTAAGAATACAAGAATATGCAAATTATGACCAAGCCTATGGCTGCTATAAAACAAGGACTAAACAATCCTATGATAGAAAGTCTGTGGGGATGTCTGTATACAGCTGTGTAGCATTCTGTGTGGGAGATCTCTCCAAGCAAGCAGCTCCCCAAACCCCCCTCCATTTACACAACCCAACAGGCTACAGCTGACGAAGGAGAGCATGACCTGCATGGAAGTTAACCAGCACACATTTCAGAAAGATCAACAAGGATGCCTGAACCTTCTAAAGGTTAAATGCATTTCATGGAAATACCAATTTAAGAATCTTTCAGCTGCTGAACTTCTTTAAACCAAATCTTTCAGTCTGAAGCTCAGTATTCCAGAACGCTTTTGATCTACAGTTGCGGAACTAAACCAGAATTTTCTAAAGATTCAAGCAACAGAAAACTTTACCAGCAGATGCAGTTCCCAACACCACTGGTTGAGTTTTCGCCACACTGACATCCCAAATACCATCCCTGTGGCCAATATATTCCTTTACCAGTTGACAGATTGCCCTTGATGTTGTAGTTTTAAAACTGGATACAATCTGAAATAGCAGAGAGACCAACATTTTTTTTTCCACATTGACCCAAGATTAAGTAATTATCTCACAAATACAAATAGATACTAACTTTTTCATAATGATTCTTCAGTGTTCTGACAGTTCACTATTTTCAAGAATTTGACATTTGATGGTTAGAAAGTGAGTTTAGATGCAAATGCACCTCAATTACTTTTTTCTTTTTTAATATCCCCTCCTTTTTACAAAAGGCAAGATAAACTATTCTGTACTACAATAACACAACCTCATTGGAGTAATGAGTTGTACAAATGCAGTGTGCACTTCCCATTCAGTTTGAGTAAAAGATTATAATTTTTAAACAAACAAAAAAAACCAAAACCAGACGAAAAACAAACAAAAAATCTAAAAAAAAAAAAAAAAAAAACTTTTCTTGCCTATTCCCAAAGGACACATCTGTCAAAGATGATCCGTGTTATCCAGTGTAGTCTTTGGAAAAAAGTGTACTACTTATTAGATAACTCTAGTAAAATCCGGAAATGTTCCCATTTAAAACAGTCACTGCTGTTTTTCTTCAAAACTGCAAAAAGCTAATCAAATCAAACATTAATTGGAGAGCATATGCCAGTTTATTTGTGTAACAAAGCATTCTTTTAAAGATATGTCAAACTCATCTAAACATTTGATGAGCACATTCCCTCCAAGTCAATGCCATTAGAGGAAAAGTGAGAAGACTCATTAAATCCAAATTAGTATGTGCATAAGTAATATAAAATGAAAGGACAAAGTCTAACAAAAATGGTAAAACTACAAGGAACTATAGCACAAGAAAGCTGAAAGCACTCAATATCTACAGACAGGAAACAAACTGCAGAAATTATACATTTTCAGGTGACCGGGGAGTGCAATACTTGAAAAACAAAAAGTTTGTCTCACTGTAACACTTCTGGAGGCAGATGAAATGAGGAATGGCAAAAAACTACTTCAGTAAGGGCAAAACCACTGTTAAAAATACCCTATTTTTACCCCACAAGTCTTGAAAGTCATAACTCTGCTTTGAGAAAGCCTGTCTGAAAAGCTTTGTTAAAACTGAAACAAAAAGAAGACTTTATCAGTGTTTTCCCCTGCATGCAATTATGGGCAGGTATCTATCTGACCAGTTAAGTCAAAACCTTTAATGCTTCAACACAAACCACATTAAGACTTATCTACAGCTTAGTAAAAGTTAGAAAATTAATTAAGTCTGCATTTCAGATACAATAAACGAAGGTTAAAATCCTATTAGTTTTTTGTATCAAAAAGGAAGGTCTTTAATATGTCATTAAAGCAAATTACTTCTGAAAAGGTTTTTAAAAGTTAAAGAATATCTGCAAGAGCATTCCAAATCCTGAGCGTGTCAGCTTTCCAATGATGAAATGATAATGCCCTATTTGAATTCAAAATTAACAGCTAATATGCATTTCAGTTTCACAGCAGAAGAAGGAACAATCATTAAGGATGCATTGAAAGAGAAAATGGGTTAATGGCAAAGATTATTAGTTCAACCATACTGCAGAGTTTCATAGGCTTTGAATACAATCCTACAGACGCACCTTTCACATAGAATATAGCCCTTAAACTAAACGGAGTCATGTATGAGAAGTGGAACAGCAGAATTAAGTAAATTAAGTAAATTAACTTAAAGTTCAGTATAGCACTCAGCCCAAATTCCAAACTTGAAGTTTTTGCAACTCTCAACCTCACACTCAAACTATGCTTGCATTCTGTCTTTCTAATGTTGAGTCAAATTTCCTACTCATCAACACAGATTTTCCAAAACTGCTGGGCAGTTGTTTCATTGACCATTTAACAGCAAGGCTGTAAAACTCTTCTTGGAGTACTAGCAGTCTTGAATGAACACACAAAGATAGGAGTTCAAGAACACTACCTAACACTAAATATCCAGATACAGATATTTAATGCACACTTCTTCTACACTTCCTTTTTTTTTTTTCTTCTTTCTTTCTTTTTTTGCTGTCCCTCACTTCAAATACCAATAATTGGATAAACTAGATAGCACCTGGATTACTTCCTGTCTCCTTAACCATACACAAACAATTTTCCAAGAAAGGAAAGGAAATACTTAAATAACATACAACTTGCTAAAAAGAGGCCTCTGCACTGCAGAAAGTTTTTAAAATAACTTCAGCAGATCCCAGATTATCATATACAACTGCAAATAAGTGGGCAGTCATATTTTGAGTGTTTCTGCTTTGTCTGTCCTCTTTCTTAAATCCATATAGTTTCAAGTACTTCCTTCTATAGAGATTTGTTAATAAGAAAACAATTGTTAGCCATGTAAACAACAGAAAATTGCAGACTGAAACATCATAAAAACAAATGTTTACCATGTAAACAATCGAAAACCAAATACAAATACAAACAACTGCAAGGCAAACAAATTGAAACAGCCTGTAAAAATGTCTCTTAAGTAAACAGGACACATTAGAAATAAGAATTATAACCTGGTCAACTCAGGACCAGTCCAGCAGCATTACACTGTGACTAATTAAAAGAATTTCCCATGGAGCAACATTAAGCAGTGAGGTCAAAAATTACACCTTCCAAAAAGTTTTATTCCCTTCACCTGCTGGGTGAAGAAATACCTTCCTTTAGGAGTCCTTTTCCTGATCCAAAAGAATGAGAGATCCTGGAAGTTAGTTTATGATGGAGTGAGTTATATAATTTCATTTTAGTTTAGGACTCTGCATAAACTGTTTATGTTTTCCTGATGTCTTAACAACTGTTACACTCAGAGGGTGTTAACATCAGCAATAACATCTTGCTAACATCAAAACATGAATTTCACCCAGCGATTCTTCCATCTACAAACAACTGCCGTTAAATTACAGGATCTTGTCCATTAATATATACAAAAATTATTTTTAGATTACCAAACACTAAATCTACTCTATCTGCTGCTAAAAGCATCCTTTTCTGATACGAGGTTTGCCAACTTAATATTCAGACTCCTAATTCACCTAAGGGACAAAAAGTATTAAGGTATGAGTATTTTCTGTGAAAGACTCAAGTATGTTTACCTCAGCATTTTTCCCCAAGAAAATGAACAGCTTCAGTCTTAGCATGTTTTACCAATATTAAAGCAGTCAAGGATCAGTTTTTTCACTAGAACAAGCAAATATTGAAAGCTCTTTTCAGAACAAACCTGAACTCTTTATTGGTTGGCAACCAGAAAAATGTAATTGTGTGCAGTTACACAGAACAATTGGTTTGTAAAACTTAAGTCTCTTCTAATTACTCACAGGGAAAAAAAATTTTAAAAAAAGACTTCTGCCAAGTTTTAAATTGGGCATACAGCAACAGTATAAAGGATGGGCTAAAGAGAAAAGTTGCGATCCACTACCCCACTGAGTTTGAAACACAATCCAGTTTTGGTGAACAGCATTGTTCATTCAATGCTCATGAAAAATAGAGACATAAGACTTTCAAAGCCATTGAACTCTTAAAACTCAAAACAAAAAAAACAATTTGAAAAACGTCCTTTTCCCAGATGGTGTATCAGGTAGTTCTAACTGCATCCAGTCAGGAGAGAGACAGAAAGATTGATTTTTTTAATAGTCTTTCCTGACTTTTGGCTATAATCTCTTTGTAAGTCAAGAGACAAAAGGTTGCAGCTTTGATTCTTCTGTGTAGGAAGGAAGCAGCAGTTGAAATAAAGCCATTCCCATAACGCGCAGAAAGGTTTCAAAGAACACACTGGAGAGAGATGCTCTCAACTTTATCATTTCCCTCAGCTCTCCTCTCTACCTCCAGTAAATTCTGATTCAGAGTTGTGGTAAGAAATACATCAGCACATTCAAACATCTGTTGGGTACCGACTGATAAACTAGTTATGTACGATGTCTATAATAAGATATTCAATTCTTCGTGTTCCACTACTCATGACTACTTTGCTGTGCATGCACATCCAAACACCATGAAGCAAAGCCGTTACCCAGGAGTCTCCACCCCATACTTCCCAGCTTCCCACGCTGAAGTTGCGAGGTCCGCCTGCCTTGCCGGGGAAAGAATATGAGCACTACATTGCAAGCAAGCAAAAGAAGACAAGCATTTAACACCAGCCTTAAAAAAAAACAAACAAACAACAGAAACCCCAACACTACACTAGAGAAAGTACTAATTCATAACTACCTAGTAGGTGTACTATTGTCCCTATTCATATCATGTTATCCCTATTTAAATGGCCTCATTAAAGAATTTGTAAGTCATTAACTCTTAAGAAAAAGGAAGAGGCATCTCTATGCATCAGAATAAAAAAGGAAGTTTGAAAAACAATAAAAAAAAAGGAGACCAAATAAAACAAAGTAACTTAGTTCTGTTTCACCACACTACTCTTACTCTCAAACTTTTAGACTACTTAACAGATGGTATTTCCAAGACACCTACAGTCATTCTGTAGCCACTCATTAGCCTGCAATACAGGTCAGCATAGAGCTTCTTATATAGCTGGTTCATGTACCAGATCCCCCTGTGGTTTCCTCACATTTCATTTAACCTTAATAACGTATCATGAAATGACCCTGAGATAGGGCAAAAAGAGCAGCAGGTAAACTCTCTAGGAAAACTGAAAAAGGGAATCTAAAGAGAAAAACAAAAATACCAGACAGATGCAGATGAAAGGGTCACTCTGCTAAGAGAGCAGGCAAAAAAGATCACTAGCTACTAATTTGCAAGGCTTGCAACATAAAGGAAACAAACTGTTCTAGTCTCATAGCTAAAAAATACAATTAAAAAAAAAACAGACTATAAAAGTACATGTATTAGATGCCTGCTTAAATCCCCATTTCAACTGCAATACTTAAATCTTTATTGAGAAATTTACTACCTACTAAGTTCTCCATTTCCCTCATGAAATTGAGTAATTCTTTTTAGCTCTCTTTACAAGAGTAATCTCACATACACACGTGCACACATGCTCTCCCCTCCAACATTCATTCTTTAAAAAAGATAAGCAAGTATTGCAGAAATGTTATATAGTGTGGTTGAAGTAATGAGTAACTGACAAATCCAAGATAAAGATACTGTTCCTCATGATGTAGGTTTACTTAAAGAGCAGCACTACTCAGCCTAAAGAAACCACAATTTACAACATAAAGACAGCCACGTTAGTCTCATGAGTACATATTGATGAGTAGAGGTTTAATTTGTCTCATACCTTGCTAGTAGATGCCTTGTAAGTTGTCTTTAATTTCTGAGAAAGCTGACTGGTACTATGACTCGCTGTTGAGACAAATAAATTCAAAGGAAGATATTTCAAATGCAGCATTAGCTTATTTGTATAAGTAACTGGTATTAATTCCTTTCAATAAGATTCTAAGTTTTGGCCAGCTTAGTATAAAAACAGTAAATTCAAAAATACTAGTTCAGCATTCTTCGTGGTTCTCTTACCTTTTGTTTTCAGTTGTCCTTTGCTCAGTTCAGCTCCATCAACTGTCTGTCCTTCAGCTGCTAAACGCTCATTAAGTGTATCAATCTCTCTACGTACTAACAATAACAAAAATTCACATTAATACAAAAAAAATCAGTATCATTAACATACTATTTAAGAATTGTTATGGTAAGTAATCTATTTTATGCTAAGGACAGGAAAGGACATCAACTGGGATTTTATGAAAGCAGGTCTCACCAAGACATAAACCAAGATTCATGCTGAATTTTCCCGAGACCAACCTTGACCCAGATTCCAAGGAAAGTATTAGTGGCTTCTAATTACTGTTACTTTTACTAATAAATGTGACTAAGATTAACAAAACAGCTTCTGTGAAATACATGGCACACCTATACTGAATTAAATCCGACAAGACAGAAAATTCGCAGTACCATAAATATTTTTAGTCACAGTATGTAATTTCTTGACAAAGATTTTGTTAATCACAAGAGTATGATTATCTGTCTACTGCTAGAGTTTTAGTAAGAAAGGTAGTGCAGCAAATGTGTATTATTTTATACTTTGAAATACACTAAAAATTTAGAATGACATATACATTCTACATTCAAGTGTTTTAGAAACATTAAATATGATCAAAACATTTTCATTGCACATCAGACAAAGCATGTGTTTGTAACAAGAATATGTTTTTCTGTCAATTATTTATAACACTCACCAGTGCCATTTCAACACAAGACAAAGTGATGGCATAGCTAAAATAAATTAGGTACTCATAACTGATTTCCAGTGGCTGGGATGGTTTAAACTTGCTCAACTTCGTTTTATAAAGAACATTATCGTTTTTCCTCAAAATCTGGGCTGATGTTCTTTAAGTGTTCTCAAGTGAAATCCTACTGAGAGACTTAACCAAGCAGTTTTTCACTGTTCTTGAGAGTAAGTCTCGGCCTGTCTTTTCACAAGTTCTTAGGACTTTTTCAAAGTCGTTCACTCCCAAGCTTTGAAATGTGGGAGAATATGACCCATCAGGAGTATGGGCTCTTGCCATTTCTGAGAAATTCACGGAAGTCTCAGTTCTAAGCACTGGAAAAGTCAGTTTACACTTGCATGCCACATCCAAGTGTTTGAAATGAGCAAAGCAAGATTCTTCCTGCATTTCCAGACACATACACCTAAACTTTTATAAAACAAAGACAATATGAAAGGGAAGTAAACAGAGACAGGCTTTTAGTAACAGAGGACTGAAACCAACAAGCCAGGCACATACAAGAATCGCCTGAAAGGAGCGAACTAGAACTGTGAGATGAAGATTGAAGATGCAGAAGAAACAAAAGTGGAATGGAAGGAAAATAATTATACTCTGGAGGGTACAAACAACTTTACCACTTGTTTTCTAACATTTTTGAAGTGGGGCAGCAGAGGACAATCCCTACTTTTCTTCCTACCAGCCAACTTCTCAGCAGAAGGCTAAGAACTCCATTGTGAAAATTATCACTAAAAAACGTGTGGTGGTGATGACAGCATTTAACCTACACCATCTTGAGGTTTTAAGAGAATAAAAAACCAGCACATTTTAAAAAAACGTTCTTGCATGCTTTTTGAACATGAGTGTTTGGTTCAACTGTGGGGACAGATTAGGTGTGGAAAAAAATTTGACTTGTAGCCAGACAGACTCCACAACTCAGAAGCGAAGCCACGCAACACAGCTTCCAAAATCCAGCAACGAAAATTGAGCAGAGGCTTTACTGTGTAACTGCCTGTGTTACTTACTATGTATCCTCTTATGTCACCCTGGATCACTTACATTATTACCATATGACTGCATTGTCATTAAACAAATAACATTCTGTGCAGATAACACCTGGAATTTTTGAGTGCCCTACTTCAAAATTCATGAACAGTCGCAGGTGCTGGTTATGCAATATACTAAGTAGTATGATCTGGAAACATCACATTTTACACTTTTTCAAGTAAGACATTTTTTCAATTTTATTTACTAATATTAAATCATCAACAGAGTTACTGCCAGATTAACATGGTATATACCAGAGCCTACAATGACAAGGAGACAGCTATTTCACTTTCTTTGCCTAAGAGTCAAGGAGGATGACACTCATCAGTTCTCATTACTTGTGTCAAAGAGCTAAGAAAGTGATTTTTCTGAAAAGATACAAACCCCATCTTTGGCTACAAGTTCAAAACAATTCTTAAACTCCTCACAGAAAAGCTACACTAAGTACACTATCCAACGTAAGCATCTCAATTGCTGCTACTGTACCCTAAATCCAAAGAATTCATATGTTGCTGGAAAAATAGATACTCACATTCCAAATTTTCAATATACAGGTTTTCAAACTCCCGCTCTATTTGCCCAAAAAGTTCAAGGAGTGTATTCCGGACAGAAGATGGTAGTTTAGAATCCTAGGAGGGAAAATATCGGGGTTTATATTTTTCTTTACAAATATTTTATGTAGTTACCCTTAAACTGATTTTAACAGTTCTCTCCACCTCCCAGCAAGCATATTTTTAACATTTACCTACTTCTGTCACTAACCATAACTAAGTGTAAAGGAAACTGCTATTTTTAATCCTACCCTCCCCAGATATTATTCAAGCATATCCTCTTCACAGGAAGTATTCTGAAGCAAATTCACAAAGGGCTGATTTTTTTCTTCAGTATAAACTACATTGCAATTCCAAGGCACAAACCCAAGTAGGTCATAAAACCACTAACACAGGATTCATATGATCTGAGCTTAATACCAAGCTTGACCACAAGTTTCTGTTGGCAAGTTATTTAGATTTTATTCATCTATAAAACAGACATCAGCACCATATTTCCCCTGAACAAACGTATACCATATCCAAAACAAGGAAGCACTGATTTCTGTTGGGAGTCAAGGTTCTCACTGTATCAATGATTCTGTTATCAAACACTGTTGAGCAGAGAGGGAGTAAGGCAGAAGACAACTGACTGCAGTACATTGAGAACCTAATACTAACAAACATCTTAAAATTTAAAGCACATTAGTCTAATAACTATAATCAATTAATTCATTATAACTATGGATCAAAGGAAGAACTGTCCTTGCTCACTATCTAAATACATTCTACTAAAGCTGTTCTGTTCTTCAGCTGCTGGTGGACCACAATATGTAAGTTGGCTTACTGCATTTATTATTTATCTAGGCAGCCAGCTATAATTTTTTTTTTTTTTTTTTTTAAGAGAAGCTTCCACTTAACCAAACCTTACCCAGCTACTCCTTTGGAGTATATCTATCCCATCATCTTAGAATTCAGTAAGACAACATTTTATTACTGGACAAACCTATAAATAATGCAGCTGTATTCAAAAACTGAGAAATATCTATGCAAGGAAACAAATTACCAAATTTCAAAGTGAAATTAATATTGTATCACGTATACCATATTACCAATATATCAACGTTCATCTATCAAATATACAGGGAATGTGCCCATCAGCAACATCTGCTTTTTATAAACAAAGTAAAAGTTTGTAATTTCAAGATCTTGAAATCATCAGCTAGGAGCAAAAAAAGAAAACTGAGTCAGCTTCTGCCACAGCACAAACCACTATTTTGGGTCAAGTACATAAGCAGCATTACTACAATGGGAATACAAACTCCCATGGGAGTGGGAATGGGAGCACAGGACACCACCCAAATTCGAATGAACTTCGTAATTCAATGCAAGTTTAAGGATGATTATAGCTTGTTTTGTTCTTAAGTGTTCCAGCAAACCCAAACCAAAAGAAATTGGTCCCGTTCCTATAAACTGAATTAGGATGAACCGTGTGCTTACTAGCCATCAGAGGGCAGCATGAGCCTACCACCAAGTCAGCATCTAAACAACCAGAATTTAATCTCACTCACATTTTGTTTCATACAGTTAAGATGATTGTTTTCAGAAACAATTAGAAAAGCCTATAATGATCCCGATTTTGTAAGTTATTTCTGAACAGCAGTTTTAAAGAGAAGAGCAAGGGAAACCACTAATAGCCATGACACAGAGCACATTTGCTTTGCGCATAATTCAGGTTTACACCAGTTTCACAGCTACTTTAAGCTATGGCATTGTGCTGAAAGAAGTGGTCCTATGCTCCTTATGTCCCCCTAGGATATTCCTTTCTGCATCTTTATCTGCCTCTCCCTTGAGACAGTAGTTTTGTTCATGCACTCACAGTCAACCAGAACATGAAACGGATCCCGATTAAAACCAACTTGAAACAAAATTGATCAAACAAGAACACTATACAAATGAAACACTATTAAGAGAAACACTGCAGTTAGGAGAATTATTTCCAATTCAATTGCCCAATAATTCCATACAGCAAGGTTATGAAAGAAACTAAGTTATCCTACAACTTCAAAACAGAAAGAGATGTAGGAAAGGTTTTCAATCTACTTCTCAGAGCCTGAAAACATAAGCAAATCTAAACCTGTCCTAAAGTAACCAGCATAATAAAATGCATCGGCGTCCTTTAGTCTCTTTAAAGTTGGCAAGATTTAAATTATCTTATTAAAATACCATGTAATAATGTTATCTATTTCTCTGCAAAAGTACTTTTCTAGATCTCATGCGGTTTACAGCTCCACTGAGAAGAGGCATTAATACTCTCTACTTGTTAGAATCTGCTACTGGCTGTTCAAGGCTAAGGGTCAATAAAATTAAATAGGATGACATATATGACATTTAAAACATTACAGCATAATACACTTATAAAGTTTGATAACAAGTACCGAAACAGCTTGAAATTTTCATTTACTGCACATAAGTGACAGCATACCTTGACCTCTCAGCTGCACTTCACTCCTTTCCTGAAGTAAGGTAGTAATAGTCCAAATGCACAAAGACTTTCCCATCCAAGTACTTACATTCTCTGACTTCTAGATGACTAGAAGGAATGACTTGGGCTCTGTTAGTTCCCAGAAAACTAACACTGTAATTAACTGAGTAATAGATTCAATTAAAAAAAAAAAAATCTATCACAACACTGAGAAAACACAAGGTTTTCCCTTCAGAATATCTGCAGAGTCCAAGAAGTGAGGTTTCTCATAGCCAAACACTGTCAGTATTTCTAAACACCTCTCTGATAAAAATAAAGTTTTGTATCATCTTTGCCAGGCCTGCATTAACACTGCATATTCAATCTGACAGTAAATAGTTTTCAAACTGCTATTTGCTTATCTTTGGCAGCACTACTTCAAACACTTCCTATAGGAACGTCACCAACAGTTAATCTCAATATTGTTAGGTGAAGCACTCCCAAGTGGCTCCAGATTGCGTCCACTACACAGACTGACTTGCCTAAGAAAATTATAGAAGTTTGTGATTGTTGTTCTTTCCCTTAAGTTTAATACACAGAAGACCACACCTTCATTTCAGCCAAATTAAAAGAACAAACAAACAAAAACAAAACCACAAACAAAAATTTAAGTTAGCTCATGCCTGTCAAGCAGGCAATATTTGTTTACTTTACGGAAAGGAATGCAGAACAGCATTCCCGCTAATACGTCCCTTATCAGAATCATAATAACAAACATTTTGGTTTATTCATATTCCTGCATTACTACTGTTCCAAATTCAAACTTAAGAAATCAAGAATCAATCTTCAACTTTAAGAGGGGGAGGGCGACGAGGTTGGAGGTACACTGAAATAGAGAGTCTGTTTCTTTGTATTTGTTCCTGGTTTTATAATTCATGTAAGAATACACAAAAGGTAATAGAAAGCTCCACAGGTCTGAATACAACCTGAAACACCGTTAACATCCACATCAAGTCTCCAAAGACAGTCAGCACTTAAAACCAAGAAAGCCTGCTGTTCCTGGAGCTTTACTGGACATATTTAATTACTTTGCATAGAAAACACCCCTCAAAAAAGTTAAGGAAGTTACCCAAGGAGCTGTGTATTATCTTACCTGTCCCTCCAACATGTCTCTATGCAGTCCTGCCCGTTCTTGCTCAGAACTGTTGGTTCTTCGGATTGAAAGACTGTGTGATTTACGTTTCTGCTTTGCTTGGCGAGCAGATGCACAACTTCCACTTTCTATTGGCATTACTTCAAAAAAACAACTTCACAGAGGCTCCTATGATAAACTAAGGAAAAGCATTACACATTACAAATTGCTTTGCCAAACTAACCAGAGTTTAATTTTTTTTTTTTTCTCAAAATAGAAATATTTAGTTCTACTAAATTTTGGAGTTGTTTGGGTTGTCATTATTACTTACAGCTCTTCTTCAAACAACATTAAGTTCAAAAACACATATGCATATATGTGAATAAAGTGGAATCACTTCTGTATTACTTATTCATTAGCTAACAAACCTCCACAAAAGAAAAATAAATTCCACTACCTTGCTCATTTTGGAGAACAGTAGCAGAGACAGCCCCAAAATGCTTCCAGGAAACAACTGTTATACATACCATATTTCACTGAAATGCATGCAAAATTAAAACCCAGCTGGAAAATAAAAGCAAACAGACATGATAATTTAGGGACACTGTCAGGTTAAAAATGTATTATGCAACATCAAGTGTTAGTACACAAAATTTAATAGATGTGCTTCTTTACACATAAGCAGAAATTAATTTTGATGACAGAAGTTCTGAACTACTTTCCACCATTTTTGACAGCTCACTTTTTCACTGTCTTGATAGTAAAAGAGCCCATGAACTTATGAAGAGTGGAAGTGCACCTGACTTAACCAGGTGGCTGTTGTTAATTTCTGTCAGCTTGTTAAAGCCAAATATGCATTTTAATATCCCTAAAAACACCTGACAGTATCACCAATTAATATTACCATGCATGATCTACTGCTTTCCCCTATTTAAGAAAAATCAAATTGTGTTTGATTTCTTGCATAAACGTTGGAGAATATGTACTTTACTGTCAAAATCTTATTTTCACAAACATTTAACTACTGGATTTTTTTTTTTTAATTTAAACCAGATATTCAACAGAAATTATTTTTAGTTTCATGGGGTACCAGTAGTTAAACATTTCAAAAGTTTTAGGATTGATTACTCAAAATTTTTCGATGATGAACATTGAGAACAAAATAAAAATTCATTCTCCAGCATAAATGATTTTTGAAACAACAATTACAACTTAAAATAGCTGAAATAATCTGCAGAGAAATAGGAGAGCAGAGCTGGTAAAGCTAACAAGGCAACTGAGCTTCCTTTTAAATAACTTGATCAGAGAAAATTTAAACCAAACCCAAGGCCACTTCCAATTTAAGATCCGCCAACACACTAGATCTCAAGCTAGGAATGAGCACCATCACTATTAACAAGACTAGGCATTAACCAGTTTGGTGGTTTTGACATGGTATTTTCAGCTTTTTAACATATCATAAAGCCAAGGAAAAGCATACCTTACTAAAAACACAGTATGCACCATGAATAAAAACAGCTTTAAATTTGCTTTGGTTTTTATATCACAAAAATTAAAATATATAAAACTATATAAAATTATACCAATATGAGACTAGATTTAGTTAAAGTTTTGATGCCCATCCATCCTCAGATTTTCTCATTTAAAAACTTGGTATTTTAATTAGCTTTTGGAACACCCAAGTTCCAGTAACCTGACACCAATTCCATAGTGAATCTAAAATAAAATTTAGGTTGCACCAGTATCTTCTACTGCACTGAAATGATTTTGTTCATTTCCTCTGGACTCTGCACGGTCCTCCCCTGCACCTAATCCCATCAGAGCTTTTTATGTGTGATTAATCAGTAGTAACTAATTAGCTATATTCACAAATTAAAGAAGAAGAGAAAGAACTACCATTAGGCAGTTTCTTATTTTACTAGATTTCCTTTTTCACTGTTGCTACCTTCCTCTGCCACAGAAAGACAGGACTGAAATTAAAAAAAGCCCATCCCATAAACAAATTATTGCCAATTTTCTGGGCTTCACTAAGTATCTTCCGGTTCTTGGACATATGGTCAAGAATTAGGAACAGGCTTTCAGTGCTCATCGCATTTCTGTTTCTTTTCAACACATTATCAGACCCCAAACACCTTCCTATCTGCCTTGGGAATCATTCTTTCAATGGCTTTCAGTTTGACGGTTTCTGCAGTGTTCAGGATTACTTTTTAAGGCCTGAAGCACCAAACTCTGTGTGCACACGGATGTGTTAAACAGTTTTATATCTATACATACACAGCTAAATATAATCCTATAAATCATTTAACCAGTTTCACTTAAGCTGTGAAAAAAAAAAAAATCTAATTTCTAATTCCTGTCAGATATGGCTCCTGAGCTGTAGTTATACATAGAGATGTTAATATGGTTTATGCCTTGCCAGGCATTGTTTTAACTATGTTAAACTTCCATTTGTTCTCTGCTGCCAAGCTACTTCATTTTAGAGAACTTTACCAAGAAATAACCTTTTCTGGATTGCTTCACAGAATCACAGAATAGTTTGGGTTGGAAGGAACCTTTAAAGGTCATCTAGTCCACCCCCCCTGCAATGACCAGGGGCATCCTCCGCTAGACCAGGCTGCTCAGAACCCCATCCAGTCTGACCTTGAATGTTTCCAGGGATGAGGCATCCACTACCTCTCTGGGCAACCTGTGCCAGTGTTTCACCACCCTCAGCGTAAAAAATTTCTTCCTTATGTCCAATCTAAATCTAACCTCTTTCAGTTTAAAGCCATTACCCCTTGTCCTGTGACTACAGGCCCCAGTAAAAAGTCTCTCTCTGTCTTTCTTATAAGCTCCCTTTAAGTATTGAAAGGCCACAATAAGGTCTCCCTGGAAACCTCCTCTTCTCCAGGCTGAACGACCCCAACTCTCTCAGTCTTTCTTCATAGGAGAGGTGTTCCAGCCTTCTGATGATTTTTGTGGCCCTCCTCTGGACCCGCTCCAACAGGTCCATGTCTTTATTGTACCACTGGCTATGACTGGCTTCCTGGGCCACGAGCGCACATTGTTGCCTCCTGTCCAATTTTTCATCCACCAGTATCCCCAAATCCTTCTCCGCAGACCGGCTTCTCAATCCATTCATCCTCCAGTCTGTACTGACATTGGAGATTGCCCCAATCCAAGGTGCAGGACCTTGCACTTGGCCTTGTTGAACTTCATGAGGTTCACATGTGCCCAGTCCTCAAGCCTGTCAAGGTCCCTCTGGATGGCATCCCTTCCCTCAAGCAAATCAACTGCACCACTCAGTATCTCAGTACATACAGATTTGGCAGCTATACATCCGAGCATGTAGAATTTAAAGGGACACAGTCAAATGCATGAGATTACATTTTTACATAGTGAAATTCTCACACTAACTACACAAGTTTCTACTTTCACAGCTCATACGCAAACAGAAAGAATTAGGTAAGAAACACCTCCATTATTATATCTATTTGGTAGCAGCACTTAACCTGCAGCCAGTGTCATTGCCAGTAATTGCACTCTCCTCATGCACCAGCATGACCACATCGCTCATGCACTGCTCTGGAGAGAGTAAGCATGCACGCTCTCCCCCAGGCTCTGCAAGAAGGTGTACACAGCCATAGCAAAGCTGAAACCAAAGAGGCAACAAGCAGGCAGGTGCACACGGAGGACAGGAAGGAGAAGCTGAAGGGGACTAGCTTCACTGCCTTTAACAATCATTCTGAATTCCACCACCTTACAAACTTTCAGTAAGGAAGCAATAATTAAAGTTTTCAGAACCAGAATGTAAATTCAATTTTAAAAAGTGACAGTGTCCCTTTAAACATTAACTTCACTTTGACAATTTCAGAACCATTTTGATGCTAATTGCAACAGTAAGAAGCTATAGCTTTCTCAAGAGCAGATTTCACAAAACAGATCCTTGGCAATATGATGCTAAAAAAAACAAATAAATAAGGTGCTCATTTCTAGCAGTTACCTGATTCCCCTTATTATGTAAGGTTTTCAAACAATGAAAATTACCTGTCCAGAATATCAGTGTCATGTTACATATCCTATGAAAACCATATTAAATATTGATTAGTGAAACAGTCAGTAGTATACAAACCAGTCTTTCACATTTTTGAAACTTTTGTAGTTAGAACACACCAGATGACAGGAAAGAGGGGTGAGGGAAAACATCAACACAAGTCAAGGCGAAGCACCAAATCCCAGTCAAAACAAGTAAGAAAAAAAGGCTTCAAAACGACCTATTATATATTGTTACTCAGATGCAGTTAATCATAACTTTTGAGGGTTACAAATGGGTTCTGAAAAGATAAATTCACTTTCCTTCTACTTAGTAATTCTGCAAGTAGGATGAAAAATCACCAAGTATGGGACTCGTTTCCTGAGCTAAATGAAACTGAATTCACAAAACCTAAAAATCAGCTATCAAGACTAAAAAAACTGAACAAAAGTACTTTCTGAGAAAGACAGAAAAAAAAACCCAAACCCACACAGAAAAGGGGGAAGAGTGTTGTATTACTAAACTATATTCATTAAGGCTGTCAGTTCACAAGTACTATAGTATTAAAAAGTGGGCTTATAAGACATATTGAGCTATTCTGCTCAATAGTTTTAGAAAATGCTACGTTTGCACAGTGTTTTTCACATAATGATCTGTCAAAGCCTCAAGAGAACAGTACCAAAAGAATTTCTGACAAAGTCAATCAGCAGAAGTAGGGGAGAAAAAGTTGTCCTAGAAAACATCTAGACTACGGGTGATTACTACTTTCTAAATGCAAAGATACTTCAGTTACACTGTTTAATTAAACTCACAGCATATTTTACAGTGTGTTAAATTAAAGTTCTGCCACCTACCTTTCTGTAACAGATGTTACTATATATTCAGTCACAGGAAATATTTCATCAGAGTAACAGTAAAGAACAGATGTGTAACCAATTACTGTTTTATTCAGCTACAACAGAGAAATGGCACCAAACACAGTGCACACACTGGTCTTACTAGACTTAAAAATTCACTTCAGCAACCAACTAATTCTACTTGCTTACTTCTACTCTTGAACACAGAACAAGCAGACTGCTGAAAGGAACGAATTCCTGGGCTATGCACACTGCTGAAGCCAGGGACAAAATCTGTTTTAAGAAGTGTCAGAGCACAGACAGAATGGCTACAGTATTGCATTTCCTTTTTTGTTCATTCAAGACAACACACAAGTCTGTAAAGGGAAAGCATCAGGAAGTTTCGGCAACATCTCTTACCCAAGATCTCCCTGCTCCATTTTGTTTAGAGTTTAGAGATAGTAATACTTACTATTTAAAGGATTGTGTCAAGAGATAAAAGCAACAAAAAACAACCACCTAAACCAAACAACACAAAACCAATTTTACTATATTTGTGTGTGCTCTTAAATCTCTTAGTCTCAGGTCTCTCATTTTCGAAGATGGTTTAGAACAAATTTTCAGTGTATACTACATAAGAAACAAAGGCTTTTTACAATAGTAATTATTGTCCTGTGCAACATTAAAACCTTAAGATACAAAGATGCCAATTAACGTAGGGTTTTTTTCCACAAAGCGGGGAGGGAAAGGGGAAAGAGAGGAGAATGATTACAGTTATTAAGTTCTTAATTACATGTAACTTGGTTTGACAGCATTACTCATGAGTTAAGGGAATTTAAGTATCAACGTACACCACTACAATCTTTATTAATATGCAAAGAAGTCAAATTTAAAGGAGTAAAACTTCCATTTTGAGGTCTTCAGTGAACAATTTGTTTCAAGGATGCTGTATGTTCAAGTACCATTAATTCAATGCAAACTCCAAGAATACAACACACCTAAGAAAGATCAGGCTAAACAGACTTCTTTGTAAGACTAGTTGTTTTGCTAAAGATAAATATTTAGGAAACAAAACCATTCCAGATCATCACAGATGATGCTAGAACCACTGATGAGTGTGCTCAAACCTCATGAAATCCACTCAAGCATTACAACATCGAGTTTTTTTTCTAAATTTAGTGCATCTTACTTTCAAACAAAACTCATGTTCCATGAAATGCAAAAGGGGAAAACATCCACCACTGAAAAGATGACAACCTCCTTTCGATAGAAAGCATAGTAAAGAAGCTGCACCAATGAATTTTAAGTATGTTATACAGCTGGAAATCAATGATAAAAGCTTTAACACATTAGCAAGTACCTACTCTGAGCAAGCTTCTAACATCAACATCCAAGCGTAAGCCAGCCCAGTTTTGCTGCTAGCAAGCTTTGATCTTGCTAATTCAACTATGTCAGCAAATGCTGCAATCACACCAAATTGCAGCGCAGACCTAGCCTGCCAAACTCTCTACTAAAGCAAGAAACTATATTCTCAACCATCCAGACTTATTTTAACTAATATTAAACAACAACAATTACCAAACTTGGATGATTTTTTTTTGTTGTTTAGAATATAAAAGAAACCTGCCTAGGTCCACTAATAATCATCAGCCCAAGACCTGTTAAGTGAAATTGCGTACAACTTTCCTTTGAGATCTGTGCTACCTATGCTCGCTGAGTGTGCTCACTGCTTCAACTAGTGTAAATGGTACAGGGTACAATATATTCCTACATTTAACACTAGTCAGTTACCTATGAGTATACTTCGTACCCTATTTTATTAATAGGTATTGATTAGCTGACTTTATTGAAGAGTTCAACAGACAGCATCTGGTTCTAATAAATTACTTACTGCTGGTTAAATCCTAAAATATGTTTGAAGGCTACTCTATTTCCTTAGCTGTTTCGCAGACATTCTACCTCCCGTTCATGTATTAGTAAATCCCTAATAGCTAAGAAACAGTCTACATGTATGCACAGGTATGCAAATACAACACCTGAGGGTGAGGAATCCTAAGGAAGTTCAAGAGCAAAGGCGGTTTAACCAGGTGTTTGTTTAAGGAAGCACTGCACCACATTCAGAGGCCAGAATCCTACTCTGCTAGTCTCTAAACAAACAATATTTAGGTACTTATTACTGATGTACTAGATAAATTGCTATTATGCTTTTATGCAAGCAGTGTGACCTCTAATGTCATTGCTCTTCATTTGGGAATATATTCCTTGCTAATAAATTAGAATCTTTTACTGCTTAAGATATGACAAAAGCAAGTAACTTTGACAGTAGCTATAATACATTTAGCAAGCTTTTCTGAAGCACCAATAAATAACGTTTGTACAGCACATTCTTGAAGCATTTCCTCATATGGCCTACCACAGAGAACTACCATATCTTCCAACAGTAAGCACTGCAAGTACCCATTCCTTCCATCTTAAAACACTAAGACATTCTCAAATTAGTCAGTGGGTATTACTCAAGGATCAGAAAATAACAATATCACTCTGGTTTGTAAGGAGACCACCCTGATTCCTGTCATGCATAGAGTACTAACTCTCCCCGCAGAGGTTTGAACCTTCAGAACAAGCCCCTCACCCTGGCCTTCACCTTACAACCCAAGCTACTAGTCTTTGCTCCAAGACTTGAAAACTTAGCTCCATGACATAAAACGATTCCAATCTCATCTCAGACATATAAAATGCAATAGTGCTTAACTCCTCCTTATTTGACACGTACTAGTTCTGGCTTGCAATTTCTGGATTTTGTAGAAGTAAGCTCTTCTTTTAAGACACTATCACCACCCTCACAATATTTCTCCTGTGACTGTACCAACACCCTGAAGCACTTCAGTCCATATAAGAGACTACAGCATTTAAAGAAATCCTAAATTCAAAAGAAAGATGGTGGAAGGGCACGTCTAAATTAGCTAGTCTCATCTTAGAAAGAGTTCCCTTTAGATTTAAATATGACAAACCTAGTTTAGGGACAAACACACACATAAACAACTGTCATTAAAGAAAAACAAACCAACATTGCAGTGGCCTCTGCCTTAAATTCTAATGTTTAGCACATGCACCTTTTCGTAAAATAATTGCCCAAGTCCACAACACACAAAGCTACATTTAAAGTTATTACAAGACGACACGTTAAGGCTGACACAAACACGAGATCTTATCTAATGTAAACTACTTATTAGAAAACATACTTGAAGATTCTTGAGGTTACCAGCTTGCTTTCAAATATATCACATTAGAAATGCCAACAGCAGCCTTGCTTGGAAAACGGTTTCAGAAATTTGCTTAAGGAGAAAGACACTGCTGTGATGTTGCAAAATGAGTGCCTGAACAATAGCCGTTTGTACAATTTCAAGGTGTACTCAATGACACTGAATCACTTCAAAGAAGCTGTTCCACCAGTTCTTTACGTAAATCTTCCATGAATTACTGTTACAGAAAGGATGCTTTAAAACGCTATAATGAAACAAACTTTGACAAGCTGAAAGATTTAACAATAGGGATAAAACCACACATAGAAGTTTCTCTTTTCTCGCAAACACCAAGATGTCCTTGAACAATGGTTCAAGGCTTAACTTGAAAAAGTTTTCCTTGTCTTTGCACAAGCACAATCTTCTTATTTAACTTCCTTCCACAACTGGAACTTAACATCTGTCCAACCTCTGAATACATTAAGAATATTAATTCTTCCCTCAAATTTGTTTTCACTGTTTTTAGCTCAGGAAAAGACAGAAATACTGAAAATGGCTCCTTACAGACATAACTTTCACGTATCTCGGATGGTTCTACATCATCCTCCCGCTGCTGAAGGCCAGATCTGCCCTGTCCCACCACAAACAGCACCTCCCTTCCTCATGCAGTTGTGCTGCACTTCAGGGAATTCGGGTGTTTCATTTTTCCTCCATTCACACATGCGTCAGAGGGTCTGAACTCAACCTGCAAACTAATGAGGTACTACACTTGTCTTGTCCTTAGGACATACAGTAGCACATAAACAAAGTTAGCGAGCAGAGTCTCCTCAGCAGGCACCCTCGGTTGCACTGTCTGCAGACCTGGAACCATCCCTACAGCCTCGGTCTGGAAGTGCTAAAACAAATAGTTAAAAAAAAAATAAAAAATGAAAAAAAAAACCCACAACACATAGGATTAGAGGAAGAAGGGCTTATTTGCGGTTATTTCAGTATTTAAGAAAGAATGTGCAAGCCATTTCACGCGGCAGCAAACCGGAGAGGGGTGCCGAGGCAGAGCCCCGCCGTACGCCGCGGGCCTGGCGAGGCGGCGGCACCGCGCAGGTACCGCCCGCTGCCCGCGCTCCCCCCGAGACCCCCGCACCGCACCGCGCCCCGGCCCTTCCCGTCCCCCCGGCTCCCTCCGGGCCGGGTCGGGCGGTACCGCGCCCACAGCCC
>VZSZ01003192.1:172324-191882 GCA_013398815.1 Ibidorhyncha struthersii | reverse complement strand
GGCGGGGGCCGCGGACACGGGGTTTGGGTGATGTTTTGGGTCCCCTGGGCAGGGAATCCTCGTTACTTCGCTCTTACTGATGGCGGAGGGGGGGAGGGAAGGGAATACAGGTGCCCGTGTTGTCTGGCACTGTAAATGTAAGCGGCGGTAGGGTGCAGAACACGTACAGCCCGTGGGCTTAGGCGAGGCGAGATGTGGAATTGGATTTCTTACACTACCAGCCCGTCAGAATGTCGCACTTGGCACGTCTGACCCGCCGCGGCAGCTGCCGCATGGATCTTCAAGAGAAACAAAAAAGAATTATCACGCATCACGTTGCAACGTTTGGTATGGTGGGTAGGAAGTTTCAGAAATCCAAAAGCACGTAAAACCCCCGAAATATAATTGGTGCACAATTTACACCATGTCGGAAAACCTACCCGCTTGATTATTTCTCACCCTCTGCCCAGAGAGAACCTTAATAGATGTTGTGATTATTACTGAGTGACTCTTCTTTTTGTTGTTGGTTTTTTTTCAGTGGAAGGTGTGCTACCATCACGATGCCTGAAGTAAACACAGATCACCTGGATGAGCAGCAGGTGCAGCTCTTGGCAGAGATGTGCATCCTTATCGATGAAAACGATAATAAGATTGGAGCGGATACCAAGAAAAACTGTCACTTGAATGAAAATATTGACAAAGGTACAGCTTGCTTGCCTTCTAAATGAACCATTAAGTTGATGGAATATTGTCAGAAATAAAGTCATGATTATATTAAAGCCCTAATCTCAGGTGGATGTTGCATCAAACCAGACCAAGTACTTCCTTACACCCCTTCCTGCCCCAGCATACAATAGCTAATTTTAAAAATACTGCAATACGGAGGAACACACTATTGGAGCCAGTAGCAAAGGAGAGAAATGTGTGGTTGCAGATATAAGGTATATGTCTCAATAAATATTTTTAATCACATTTTGATTATAAAATAGTATTATTTTCCTGTTATAGATACCCGATTCTGTGTAGTTTTTTCTAAAGAATGACACTTCTTTGCTGAGCTGTTTTCAAGTAGAAGAGACTGATTTTTACGTAGTTCGTGCAGAGTTCTACTTCAAATACTGCTAATAGGAAAAGGGTTTTTTCTGTTGTTGTCATTCTAGTTGATTAGGGGTTTTATTTGAGGTTGGTCAGATTCATGAATCTCTTGCAGTAGTTTGTGACCTCCTTTTCCATACTCAAAAGAAGCATATTCCTGCAGAGTGAGGAATAACGAGTTCAAAAGTTGCAGAAAACAGCAGTTTTCTGTTTTTAAGGGATTTTGTGCTTCTGCAATTCCTGAGGCTTCTTGAAATCCCATACGATTGTTTAGGGCTTTTTGAGTCTTCTCTTTTTGATAGTAAATGTATGGATGCTGAGTCCTCCTTAGAAGCTTGCTTAAAAGTACAGCTCCAGAATGGCGAACTGACCAAGTTTAGTAGAACTCTTCTGTTGCATTGTCGTTCTTAGCACTTTTTAAATTTCATAATGTCTTGCATAAGCTGACACAGAAACCTAAACAATAACTCTGAGGTTTTTTATTAATTCCTTGCTTTTTAATGTGTATCAATTTTAAATTTTGGTTACTCAAAAATGAGGGCATTCTAAGCTGTAGAACTCTGTCTTCCTCGATTTTCTTTCTCCTCTTAAAAAGCTTTCTGTGTTTGTTTTTTGTTTTGGTTTGTTTTTAGGTTTACTGCACCGAGCTTTCAGTGTTTTCTTATTTAATACAGAAAATAAACTGTTGCTGCAGCAGAGGTCAAATGCAAAAATTACATTTCCAGGTTTGTACTGAAATGCACTGTATTTATTAAAATGCTTTATTTAAATCATTATGTTTGAAATGTCTCAGTCTGATTTTGCAGTGTGACTCACTCTAAGTTTTTAGAATTTACGTCTTTGGAGAGGAGATACTTTTAAGAGTTCAAAATGTACTTACCTTATGGATGAAGTAAGATAATGGGAACACTCTTGGAAAATGATCATTCCTTGACTTGCTTGATCCTGTTTATGGAAGTGCAGAGTGTGCGTTGTTTACCTCCTCTGCTGCAGACCTGTTTAGTGGAGTTGAAGCAATTGCTCTGGGAGCTGTGGAGAGTGTTCTCATTCCACTGGTAAAGACGCGTGGTTTATGTATAGCAGAGCCCTGCTGCTTGGAGGCAGTTGCACCGTGTTTCGGTGAGATCTGTGGACCGTTTTCTGTGTATTTGTTAACAAATGCCTTTTTAACTATAGAAAAAGTGAGACTGTGTGGTCAAAGTACATAGTGCATGCTTTTTGAAGACTCCTGAACTATTACTATTGATTGCAAATGGAGAAGCATGAAAATAAGATGTGGAATGGAAGAAAAATAGCTTATGTGAGACATGTTGGAGGAAGCATAAAGCTGTCTGATTCAGAATTTTCAGTTGGAAAATGAATTCAGGTGTTTCTAACCCTCTTCAACTCACGGAAGAAAGACCTGCTCTTCCTTCCAAGGGAATCTTTAGGGATTTTTTTTTTCCCCTTGACCGTTTGCTAATGAAAATGCTCAAGTGTAGTTTGTAGGTAATCTGACTCTATTTTAGATGCTTTTGAGGTAGACTCTTAGGGATAAAAGGCTGGCCAGTCAGAGTTACTGCACATTACTGATACATAAAAATGTATAGGAGAGAGAGAGATATATCACTGTGTATATATATCCTGATATATATATTTTAATATACTTGAAGCAGAGAGTATAGAGTGTCTGTTCTTTAACACAAGCATAAACTGCTTATTTACTTCCACTTATTGTCAGCTGGTCTTGAAGCTCTGGGAGTATTTTCAATAATCTGTTGCATGTAAACTCCCCAAAGTAATTGTAATTAGTATTTGCAGGATAAACAAGCGCTTCTCAAACTGGCTCTCTAAGTAGATGCCGTCTCGGGTGTGAGAATGTATGTGTTCATGTGGATCGAACGCTAACCTGCAAAGTAGTGCTTGGTACAGACAAATCTTGGTGCAAAATATGGAGGGAAAAATACGAGGTGAAAATATCCTCTGTCCTCTCTGACCCTTCTCTACAAAAGAGAAACAAAGCTGTGATGTGTTGAATAGCTGTCCTACCTCTCTGGGTTTTTTTGGTGGTGGGTTTTTTTTGCAATGCTTTACACATGTCAAAAATGTACTGATTCAAACTTCTTGCAGATTGTTTTACCAACACTTGTTGCAGTCATCCTCTAAGCCATCCACTAGAACTGGAAGAAAATAATGCCATTGGTGTTCGGAGAGCAGCACAGAGACGACTGAAAGCAGAGTTAGGAATTCCCATGGAGCAGGTAAAGAAGGAAGGAGAAACGGGAATTCTTGCCAGTGTTTGCTAATTTACAGGCTAACTGCATCTGGCAGACAGAGTCAGCCTGAAACCTAAAAATTAATTTAACTTTGGGGATGTAGAGAGCCTAATGAATTTGAGACTTCTTGATCTATATTTCAGAGTCTCAAAAGCTGGTATTGCTAATCGGTATTTTAGAATATTTCAGTGCTCAAACTAAACAAGAGCCAAAGACTAAATCGCACAGTAATGAAGGATTGCGTTGCTTCAGGTCTGACTATGGGTGCCTCCGTGTTTTCCAGCTGGGCGGGCTGTCCCGCTTGCCCCGGGGAGGGCAATGTGCCGGCCTTCCTCCAGGCCGATGGCAGAGTGCTGTACGAGTTGTCTGTGACTGGTGCTGTTGGAGGGCATCGCTGGGGGCTGCTGCAGCATCCATGTACAAGTCCCTCTGCAGTCCCGGGTTTCCTATGGGAAGAAGGGTGGCCTGGGCACTCGGTGTTTCTTCCAGAGCAATCACCCAGCCCGCTTCTGGTACCTTCCTTTCTGGTGGCAGTTTGGGAGCGCACAGAGAGCAGGGTGAAGCTGGCTGAATTACGCTCCTGGTCGAAATCTCTTTCCACATTTTGTAGTTAATGACGTTTGTGTCATGGGACATGGGAGAGGCAGTGTGCTACTGGGAAACAGGATGGTTAGATTGTCCCCAGAATTAATTAGCTGGTCTGCCACTTGCACAGATGCCTGGTAGGTCAGGGTTATGTGTGGTCTGCCAGTGCGTGGTTCTGGCCTTGGCTTTAAGTAGTTGTCAAGTTTTTTCCTTGGGAAGTAAGGGGCAGGTGCAAATGTTTGTTTTCACCAGTGCTTCAGTATGTGTGCGTTCAGGTCTGGTAATTATTTAAAAATTACTGTATAGATTAAGTCCACTCAAAATACTACAGGGTGAGTCTGACTAGAGAAATGCTCTGCAATTCATGTTATCAAAGTACAATAAAAAATGTTTTTCATAGTAATTCTTTGTGAAGTACATTGCAATTGTACACTTGGGGTAAAAATTATTTTTAAGGAAGAGGGCAATAGCTGATAATTCTTCTGTAACGCCCAGCAGTGCCCATTACTCTGGTTTGGCACCAGTTCTGACAAGTGTTCTGGTTGTAGGTAACGCCAGAAGAAATCTCCTATCTGACACGAATTCACTACAAGGCCAAGTCTGATGGGATCTGGGGTGAACATGAGATAGATTACATCCTATTTGTACGGAAGGACGTAACGCTGAATCCCGACCCTAATGAGATCCAAAGCTACTGCTACGTGACACAGAAAGAACTGAAACAGCTCTTGGACAAAGCCTCCAAGAATGAAGTTAAGATTACTCCGTGGTTTAAACTAATTGCAGAGACCTTTCTTTTCAAGTGGTGGGATAACTTACCTAACTTGAACAAATTTGTTGATCATGAAAAAATACACAGAATGTAAATAGCTGGGGTAAAAGATGCTGAAGGCTACAGTGATGTGCTGTCTCATTAAGACTATGGTAACTTGTGACTATGGAGTGCAGAAAAGTGATCCACCTGGAGCATGTTTAGCAAGTAACTTTGTACAGAGATGGCTATAACCAGTGTTTTTTCTTCTCTCTTCCCCTCCTCTTCCCCCCAGCCCTCTTCCTCCTGGCCGAGTTAAGCTTAATCTTTTGTAAAATGAGTACCGATAACGTAAGAAACCCCCTGGGTTCAGCTTTCTCCATTGCCTGGTGTGATATCAAAGATCCTCAGCCTGTGTGTGCCCGGTTTGCTGTTACCCCCTTGCGTAGGGACAGGGGCTGCAGGGGCGTTTGGGCAGCTCCTCTCCAGCTCGTTCGGCGGAGCTGGTACGTTCCCAGCTGTATGCGACTACTCCTTCTAAAACAGGGATTACAAAAGAACTTGAGTTCTGTGTTGATGTTGAGAAGACTAGTTGCCTGGAGAAAAAAAAACAGTCAGGTTGATTTTAGTTGCAGAAAGCAAATCTCTTCAGCTGCTGGACTCTATAATTAACCAAACACAAAAGCTTAAGTAATTGGATTGTCTGTGTGGACCGAGTTTCACTTTGAAGTGCTTGTAATATGGGTCATAGCTTTAGATAATAGATATTGGGGGGGTTGGGTTGTTTTTCCCCACCACCCTTTTCTTCTGGTTAGTCGATGGCTGAGTACTGGACATCTCTTAAAAAAAAAAAGGGTTAATTACACCAAGTGGAAATGTAACGTATCTAGTACAGGAAGTAGCCTGATACAGGAAGTAGCCTGTCGTTGGAGCAGGGATGTGCATTCAGTGACTCTGCTCCATCTTTCAGAAAACAAAGGTATCTTGAGACAAGCTTTTTCTTCCTGCGACATCTACGGTAAAAGTCATTCGTGGAAAACTCAAACCCCTTGAATTCTGGAGTTCAAGATTGACAATTTATAGGCTTATACCAGGTCTTAATTTCAGTTAATCAGAAATTGCACCAGAGTGCAAGAGCTAATCCTTTTTGATCCTGTGGTCAATTGCTAGTAACAAGACTAAAATGAAAGGCTTTTTTTTTAGTAAGAAAGACAAATAATCAAGGGTATCTCAATTTGAATTTAAGAATTTTGTGTTTGGGTTTTTTTTTCCCCAAAAAAGCTCAGTTGTGGGTTCTTCTGTTTGCAGACTACTCAATCTAGGTTTCATAAGTTAACTTCTCCCAGAGGCGTCTTGATGAAATAGGATGTTGTTCATGCCATTTCTCCTTGCATGTAAACCATGGTTGTAACTAGTCTGTGTCTAGTTTCAAGGTGAAACTAACTTTTTCTACTGGTTAACATGTTTCTCTTTCTCATCCCAGTTGTGACAGCAGCGCTGAAGCTTCTGCGTGCCAGCGTCTCTAGTGCTTCAACACTGAGAGGCTGTAGAGCCGTTTGTTGTATGTTGACCTGAATTGATGTATTGTCTTGAAGCAAATAATAGTGGGTGAGGGGGCAGTAATGCAGTGTAACAGCTCTCCTGAATTCAGTGCAATCAGCCACACCACCCAAGTAATATATTACAGTACTTTTCAAATACTTAAAATACTTTTTAAATAAAAGATTATCTTAAAAGATAAGATTACGATTAAAATACCTAACCTGAAACCTTGGACTGTTGTTTTCTTTCCAGACTTTGAGCCACATGGAGACTAATGTCTGTCATTACTACAGGATAAACAGCAGCACGCGCGTTAAACGCCGCTGAAGCAGGGTGACGGGGCGGGGGGGTAGCAGGGCAGGCGTTTATTTTAACCAAGTTCTGCTTTTCTTGTCCGAGCGGCCAGCTTGGAGCAAAAGCTGACAAAGCATATCCCAAAGTGGAAATAATGTTCATAAGGAGGCCGAAAGCTAAGTTTTGCTAAACAGTTCTTCAAAATCCCTTAAAAGTTTTGACACTAGAGTTTTTTCATGACATTGAACTTCTTTGCAGCATTACAATGTGTTTTTAATACCAAATTCATTACACAAAGTAGATGAGGGAAACAATACGGATTTACACATAATGCTCCAATATGCTAAAGTTGACATCTGCGCACTCTTCTTAGCCTGTTTTATTTAAAAAATAATAATTTAAAGATTCTTCCCTCTTACCTTTCTGTGGTTTTTTTTGTTTGTTTTTAATGTGCATATTTCATTGGATTCCCATTTAATTTTTAAAACTCTGCATTTTAAGTGTATTGTTCAGGCAACACATTTATAATGTATAGTTTCACTAACCTCTAGATAATTTCTACCTTGTTCTTGACCAACTAGGGACAAAAATGGAATATTTCACATTTGATAATATGTTTTGCCTTGAATAGATAGAGAATTTTTGTCTATCAGCTTCTGAAGAGAAAAGGTCTTCGTAAGCAGAGGATGACATACACTCGGGACAAAATTTCAGTCTGATCCTCATTTGCTGTATATGTGAAATATTAGAAGTTTAAGTTGTAACCTTCCCTGCCCGTGCTGTTTCAGGTGATTACGGATGGCAGGTCAGTACTAGAACTGCCATTATTCCTGCAGCTGCCGTCACCGTTTAGCTTAGCAAGCTGGCAGTGTTTCTCCCATTCATTCAGAACTGGTTCAGTGCACGTTGATGAACATACTCATCAACGACCTGGATGAGAGGACAGAGTGTACCCACAGCAAGTTTGCTGATGACACAAAGCTGGGAGGAGTGGCTGACACACCAGAAGACTGTGCCACCATACAGCGAGACCTGGACAGGCTGGAGAGTTGGGCGGAGAGGAACCTGATGAAGTCCAACAAGAGCTGGTGGAGGGTCCTGCACCTGGGGAGGAATAACCCCATGCACCAGTACAGGTTAGGGGCTGACCTCCTGGAGAGCAGCTCTGCAGAGAGGGACCTCGGAGTCCTGGTAGACAACAGGTTGACCAGGAGCCAGCAATGTGCCCTGGTGGCCAAGAAGGCCAGTGGTCTCCTGGGATGCATTAGAAAGAGTGTGGCCAGCATGTCAAGAGAGGTTATCCTCCCCTCTACTCTGCCCCAGTGGGGCCACATCTGGAGTACTGCGTCCAGTTCTGGGTTCCCCAGTTCAAGAAAGACAGGGAACTGCTGGAGAGAGTCCAGCAGAGGGCTACAAAGGTGATCAAGGGACTGGAGCACCTCTCTTATGAGGAAAGGCTGGGAGGCCTGGGTCTGTTTAGCCTGGAGAAGAGAAGCCTTGAGAGGGGATCTCATCAATGCTTACCAATATCTGAAGGGCGGGTGTCAAAAGGATGGGGCCAGACTCCTTTCAGTGGTGCCCAGCAACAGGACAAGGGGCAATGGGCACAAACTGGAACATAGGAATTTCCATTTAAACATGAGGAAAAGCTTCTCTGAGGGTGGCAGAGCACTGGAACAGGCTGCACAGAGAGGTGGTGGAGTCTCCTCTAGCGATACTCAAAACCCACCTGGACGCCATCCTGTGCAGTCTGCTGTAGGTGACCCTGCTCTGGCAGGGGGGTTGGACTAGATGGTCTCCAGAAGTCCCTTCCAACCCCAATCATTCTGTGATTAACTTGCACACAGAAAACCAAACCTTACTGATGCAGTACCTGTTGAAGCCGTGCATTTTTAATTCTGATGGTAGCTTCATTAACAAATACTTCACATTTCTAGATTTAACCTCATTTTAAATCTAGTTTTGCATAGAACATTAAATGTTTACTGCTACATGAAAGTCAGTAGTAAGAAAATGGAACAAAGAGGTATTTTCTATGTCTAGAAATGGTTTCTGCCACCAGTATCGACAAATATCTCATGGTATCACTTGGAACTGCAAGATCAAGGTATCAGAACGATCCCTCTCTGAGCTTCAAGTATCTGTACCACTAACACAAACCACGTACTTTTTAAACACTCTTATACAACTAAAAAGGAAGACAGGACGAAATCAGTTTTAATAAACTTAGTTTTAATCAGTTTTAATTCAGAAGACTGCTTATCTTCTCTGTGTTTTACCAGATTTTCTTTTTCCAGCCAGCAGATGTTTGGGCTTCAAGTCAAATATGTGTCTGTCCGACTCTCCTCTCCTGCCCAGGCGATTCATTTTCTTTTGAGCCTTCTTTGCCATAGTCTTGACCTTCTTCACCATCTATTTAAAAACAAACAAACAAACATGCAGAGTAACTTCCTCAGTAACTCAGGGAACTAGCTTTACCTTGTAAAAACCCACTACGCTAGATGATTTTTTTAACAAGGACATTAACTAACACCCAACATACGCTCCCACCTGCAACTCTGGAACAACACTGCTGCAAGCAACACATCCTCCCTAGTGAAACTTCCTTCTCCAGCACACTAACAATACAATCGCGCTATCCCTGGAATTCCTACCTTACTAAAGGTGGAACTCCACAGTTTGTAGAACTCTTCCTTCATACTTACTTGCATATACAGACAAAAATTTAAAATGTGCTTTCTTAGTCTGTGTTATTACACCTTATTTTTAAGAATGAACGGGGCATTTCTGAAGAATAAAGTGTTCAAATGAACAGAAGATGAAGCTGCAAAGAGAAGGTGAACTCCTGACAAACACAGCCAGCCTAGTAGAAAGCTTCCCAGAAGCTGGTTTAAGTACAATCATGCTGTTTTAATTGCTATAAAAGTAAATAACTTCAACAAACCTTTTCATCACGAAGACCAGAAACATCCCGTGGTGTGCGAGAGGAGCTGCGACTACGTGCCACAGATTTAGGGGTCTCAGACTCATCACGTTTACGTTTCCTCGTAACGCTACGGGACCTTCTCACATAATGTGCCTGAAATTCAAAACATCGCTTTAATTATTAAAAACAGAAACAAACAACTCAGACATGCTCCATTTCTAATTAGACTAATATGAAAAAACACGAAGTGGACTGCTGTGATTGTGGTTATTCCATAGTAACATCACAACCTTGTCAACTGTTGGTCACTGCCTGTCTGTCCTACAGAAATTTTCAAAATATTCAAATTTTGATTAGTATTAGCTTATTCTTTTCACAATTATTAACTCCAGTTTTCTGTTTTTTGTTTTTTTTTTTTCTGAGTAGATTCGTAAGTAATGGATAAAAAGACACAGACAATTAATGGATAGCAATACTGCAGCAATTTTGCAACAGCAAAAAAGCAATGAAGAAACCTACCCTGATTAGTGCCCTGTTTAAAGGACAAAGCCCTAACGAATTTCAGACATGAAGACTTATCATCATACAGCATAAGTATTAAATTCCTCCTCATTGAGATCGCTCCTAAATCAATACAGCGTGTCAGCTCTGAGAAGCAGAAATGCTTACTTCAGATGTGCAGTGTTGACATTCCTTGTTTCCTAACTCCTTGTTTAAAGAATGTGAGGTCTTAAGATCTAGACAGCCATAATACTGCTGCATTTGCTGTACAAAATGGTAGGGTTTTTTAATTTTTGATAAAATGAAATGTCTCCCAAAGGCAAATCAGTGATGGAAGTACTTTAGCTGCCTTACATCTAAAGATGCCAGTTGCCCTCAAAGACTTCACTTACAACTCACAGCATTAATGAACTGTATAAAGATAAGCCTGATGTCATTACTACTACTTCTGACATAGTAGCGTCTCATCCAACAAAGCAGACTTGAAAATTGAGAAGTATGTTCAGCCAAATCCCATTCTGGAATCATACACAAATTCCAAAAGAGTTCTAATAGAAAGCAGTGCGCATATATATATGTGATTCTTGATAAATCCTAGTTTATTGTTTCAGCCTATCCAAAATGTTCTGATCACGTCTCTCAAAAATTCCAGTATCGACTCCCTCACCTGGGTTTCCTATTTTCTCAAGAGATCCCACCTCTTTCTTGTGCCAACTGTAACATGCATTTCAAACATCCTCAAAGAAATTTAGCATGTAATGAAATTAATCTCTTTTAGATAAACATTGTGTTTAACTAGCAAAAACTTACATCATCTTTATTAGTCATGTCGAGTCCAAGATCAGTCATTTCTTGCTCTAGCACCTTCCGCTGGACCTGTCAAAAGACAAGAAAACAGGTTTCGTTCAAAAATGTACGGTTCTATCTTATTTTTTGTCTTAATATACCACTGTAATCCCATTTATATTCACCACATATTTATTCATTTGGCACATCCCACAAGCAGATAACGGAAGTCGTAACTTCACATTTCTTACAACTCAACTCTCTTCACCCATAAATCCTTCTTCACAGGACTGCAATGCCCCAGCATTCCCTAAGGATCTTTCAAATAGTTTGTGTCTTTGGGCGGAAGGTGACAAAGAGAGGTATTTCAGTCAGAAATGTTTCCTTCTCCCCAAAGGCACACACTCTGGGGAAGATACGGAATACTGGGTGCAAAATCAGCAAGATTTATTTCATCAAAATGTCTAGTTATCAGTTTGTTATTCTGCAATCATCTTGGAATGGTCACAAGAGATTCTGACATTAGCAAGTGTGATACCTGCCTTCCAAAAGGAAATATATATAATCTTTTTTCAGCATAGGGAGGGGTCTATAACAAATTTTACATCATTTTGATGTTACATATATAATTCTCCTAACTCTTTGCATTTAAAATAATAATAACTAAAAAATACAATGCAGCAATCCAATTAAACGACCTGAATTGTATTCTTCAAAACTTTTTCTGCAATATATATGGAATCTTACAAAAGACTTACCCATGTGACACAAACCAAAAAAGGGCTACTATCACTCATTTGGTTTGGCCTCTGTAACTAAGTGGTGACCAGAACTGCTGGGAGGACAGAAGAAAGCAAGTAGCAACGGAGAGGGCCAAACATGAGAAAAAGTGATCACTTCCACTACCCGATACTGTGATAAGTTTTCATAAAATTATTATACACCGGGAAGATTTTACTACAGAATATGTTCTATACTTGCCTTTTTAGCTGTTCTAGGCATCCTCGGACCTCGAGTATCTTTCTCCTTTGACTGCAGGATTTTCAGTTTCTTCTTTTCTCGGATCTGTTGTGCCAGCTGTCGGATTTCCATCATTTCTTCATCTTCACTTTCTGGTTCACTATCGTATTCTCCAGCAGCTTCTCTCAGCTCTTCCTCTTTCTCTAATTCTTCGAGTTTCTTAGATTTTGAAGAGATGAAATGAAAATCAAGATGTTCGTCAAATCCTAGACTTACAGTCCTCAACATCACATCTTTGCATGGCCCAGGGCCATGACAACATGCAGACCCTTCAAAGGAACTAAGTTACTTGATAACGACCCCTTCAGCCACACTTAATGCAGCTGGTGATAGATTACTGTGAACCTATGGAGCACACTGCTACGCAGACTTACTTGATCATATCACATAGTTCGGCTGTATTTGTGTGACTGCCCCGAAGCTGCCCACTGCAAGAACACAGATGTACTATACAGTGAACTGTGACAGCTGTGCCATTTCTGGAAATACACTCTGAAAAAAACCTTCTCCTTCTACATTTAGCATGAGACTGCAACACCAGCAATTCAGATGAACCCAGCTGCATAACCGGCTGGCTCCAGAGTCTGCACTCACTACTTCTGCTTAACAAGCAGCAAGAAATAAAAGCAGTGCTCGTTATTAAATAGAAATGTTATAAGTCGAAAATTGAGTCAGTTTCTTTTAACATCATACTCCAGTAGACATAAATTTTGATGGGTGAATTTCACATTATTAATAATACATAAAGTTTTATAGCTACATTTCTTCTGGCTATAGTCAAAGAATGAAGAAATATAACTTCTCCTGCAAACCTCTTATTTTAAGATGGGAAAGATAAGATCACCATTCTGACAAGGCAAAGCAATTTTCCATTCTTCTGAAATTCTGCCCTTGATCATTCAGAAAACAGTATCTTTTCCCATGGCAAGTGCAGACAGCAAATAAGAACTTGTTCTCGTGACATATCATTTTTAATCTACGAATACAGTAATTTACACTAAACAAATAAAGGGATAAAGAGGCAAGATAAGTGTAGAAAGAAGAATGGAAAACTCACTCTCATTATATCCGGATCAATGTAGTCAAGTATATTATGACCTTCCCATATCTCTGGTATCTTATCATATTTTTCAGATGAATTCATTAAGTCCCAGTATTCTTAAAAATATAACAAAAGTTAATAAAGAGACAAAAATAACTTCAAAGAACGTTAAACGACAGAAAACAACACTCAGATCACAATAAAAAAACCCCAACAATCCCTAAGTGGCAAGAATTTGATGGCACCTCTTGACATATTCACAAATACTTTTGATCCCCTTCCTCCTCCCAAATATCCTTCAATAATGACATGATCCACTGCCAAGCCACAGTAAGCCACAGATACCCAGCTGAAACAAACACATGCAGTCTGTCTCATATTGGTACTTGCTTAACAAAGAGAGCATCGAGCATTAATGAGACAGCACAATATAAAACAGAAGGGAAAAAACACTTGAATCATCAGACCAGTCGTTATATGTCTGTGACTCTAAAATGGGAAACAACTGAGTGACATTATGAAAAAAGGAACAGTCACTGAAGATCACCAGTTTTGGAACAGAAGTAAAGGATAGCATGCAATAAAATGGTGCCATTGGTAGTTAGCTGAAAGGAGTGAGGTTTAGGTATTCTCCCTTAAGACTGCAATAGCCAACTTTACTGCTTAATAATGACTGTATACTTACTCTGAAGATCCAAAACATAATCATCTCCCAGTTCAAGTTCAAGATCTCTCTCCTGCAAAGACATTCATTACTTTATATACCTTCTAATTTTAAATCTGTGTGCTATTATAGCAAATGTAAAAACCATCTGCTGATTTCCTAATTAAGAGATGCCACTTACCAATTTCCTCCTGGGTGTGTCTACTTCCATGCGTTTCTTACGTGCTACTGCTCCCTCAGGTATAAAAGGCAGCCGCTCCTGAAATTAATGCGATCCACCCAATAAAAAAGGGGAAAAAAAGTTTGAATAAAATTGTTTACAATGCTATAAATCACCATTGCAGAGTAATGTATTTCTAAAGCATACAAAATGCCAAGCTGGCAAAGGCAGTTATAGATAAAAAATAAGCAAATTTCACCATATTTATCTGTTCACATGTCAAGACGACAGAATTCTTATCCTACTTAAGAAGTACTGGGAAGTACAATAAAAAGTGTAAACATGTAGCCTACCTTGTTATCTCTTTTGGTTGGCATGGCCAAGTGTAATCTATTCAATACTTCATTCACTTTATTTCCTTTCATTTTAGTGTCAACACGATGGGCCAACAGTCTGTCACAGGCCTGAAAGTGCACATGGCAACATTAGGTAAGGAGTGAAGCCTTCCTGATACAACAAACGCCACAGTAGGCTTTCAATCCCACATATCCCAAATATCTAGCTTCACATCTCATCTTCTGTCTAATCTCTTACCTCTCTAGCTCTCAAGAAAGCATTGAATTATTTTATATAAGAAGTATCATGGGAAGATGCATATAATCTTTTTTTTTTCCAATGAGCTGACAATAAGGGAAAGCAACAGGACTAAGAAAAAACTCACCAAATTTTTTTAAAATTATGATTTGTATTAGACATAATTTTCCATTTGCACCCAAGTCCACTGAGGCTCAACAAGCTATAAAGGATCACATGTCTAAAGTTTATCACTATAATGCACAGTTTACCTGACATTAAATCCATACAAAAGAGGCAAAATGTTAGGTGTTCATTTGGAATGAAACTGAGAGGAAAGAGACCTACCTCTGTTTTAACTTGAATTACACCTTCTTCTGTTAGGGTACTTGTCTCTATTACAGAAAATCCTTCTGCTTGAAAATTTTCAAATATTTTCTAAAATAAAAACATTACCCCACAGAATGACATTCTGCCCATTTCTTAATATACCAATACATTAAGAACAGAAATCTTAATCCAGTATGTTACTATTTTATTAGAATGTGTTTCTAAAAAGATGACAGAAACTTTACAACTACAGCTCTATTTAACCTGTTTCCTCTTTTATAAGCAAATAACTACTTTCTATAAGGCACCTATAAATGACCTATAAGCTATAACGAAAAAAAAGAAAAAGAGTGTGACAAACACAAATTCTGTATGTCCTTGAACTTGCAGATACAAAAGGATTAGTTGTGGCCCAGTGGGTCTTCCTACAGCAACTGTTCAGCAACGCCTCTCAGTCTAATGCTCAGTGTCTCCAAACTCTTACTGAAATGATTATCGAACAAGGCTATTCAGTCTTACTTCCAACTACAGCAGTAACTGAAAGTTCTCACAGCGTCAGAGATTTCTGAAACCACTAAGGACTTGCTTTCTGCTTGGCATTGATGATACTCAGACAAGCATATATATTAGACAGTACTTAAGAAAGATACAGGTCAAGACCTGGAAAGCTACTTTCCATTACACTATGCAACAGTTAGGTAAAGAAATGATCATGTGAAACTTTTTGCCCGATACAAATGACAGCCGTCCACATTTGCATATAGTATTTTTGTAAATGTCGGAAGAGAGAGACACGTGGGACAAGTAGTCGTACCTGACTCTCTTCAGGAAGTTCTGCAATCCTCTTCACATCACATTTGTTTGCAACAATTATAAGCGGCTAATAAAAAGGAAAAAAAAAAAGAATCTTAATTTAATTTATTACATTATAAAAACCTGGGGTTTATCAATAATGTAAAGCAAACCTACCTTGTTAGCAAACAATGGCTTAATATTTTTGAAGAGCTCTACTTGCTCCTCCAGGCTATGCCCACACTGCTCAGATACATCCATCACGTAAAGCACAGCAGCACGAAGATGTGCAAGTGCAGTTATAGCCTGCATCTCGATGGTGTTCCTATCCTCCAAAGGATGATCCAAAATACCAGGAGTATCTACTACCTAAAATTAACATAATTAAGTCAGGCCTTATTACAGGAGAAATGATACACTATTTCAGGACACGTGCTTGGTTTCTGGTCAATATTGTCTTTTTTGAGACAGCAAAAGAGACTTTTGAGACTTTTCCTTCAGTCATAAATAAGACTGTAAACTCAGACAAATTGAGAATGTGAAAATGGAGTAATGGGAGAAGAATGAGGATTCAGAATAACCAACACTTCAAGTATTGAACAAGTAGGGAAAGCCCTGCCCCAACCTGGCCCAGAATTTGACAGTGATTAAAAGCAAGCTGGCTTTAGTCAGTAATTCCATTTCCATTTTTCCCTCAGACTGAAAACACACCCATACATGTACATTTTTGGAATACATTTTGACTACTGCCCTCATTTGGCACACTGTACCTTGCACAGCAGCTCTCGGACATAGTGTTGTCTCATCATGACACAAAAATGCAACTCACATTGCAAAATGGCAAGCCACGTTATAACCAGTTAAGTCTTCAAAGAAAATACAAAATAGTAGTAACAGTTCTTACCTGCCAACGCAGATACTTATAATCCATATGTCCCACAAAGAGAGATTTTGTGGTAAAGGCATAAGGCTGCACTTCTACATCTGCTCTTGTAACCTTAAAACAAGATTTATTCACACACATTTACTGAAAATTTCCCGAAGCTGCAAGCAGTATAATTATAATACACATCCTTTGATACAAAAAAAAGAGCTAAAAAATCGTGATTCTCACTTCTCTGCAGAATTTATCTATCAGAAAACACATTAATGGGATACATGCTACTTTGGAAAATACAATTATTTTTAAGAGTGAAATCTATCGTAATTTTCCATTTATCCCTCCAGGAATTTCATTCAACGTCTACTCACATATCTGAATTTGCTGCTGCTCACATCAGACAGTACCATAATGATATCATATTGTTTAAATGTCACCGTTTTTTAATTAAATGGTATCTCAGTATTATTTTTAAAAAAAACATTCACATACCTTATTTATAAAGCTAGATTTTCCAACATTTGGGTAGCCACACAACAGAAGAGTTCGTGTATTGGGATCGATGGTTGGCAAACGAGACAAATGTTGTCGCACTGAAATGTTAAAAAGATTTTTTAAATATCTGCAGTAATTTAAGTTTTCCTGAAATGGAATAAAAATTCATATGCTGAATTGTTTATATACAAATTAATAACTTGTCTGACATTATAAATTGATTGATCACTTATGAAAATGTATAATAGTTTGTAAACTCCACAAGAATCTAGATACAACCAAAAAAGACATTTAATAAATATTTTAAAAATTAAGACCACTGTCTTTTAGCTAAAATGACCCCATCAAATCAGGCAACACGACCTGAAGGAATAATAAGCCTGAAGTAGAGAGTAATGTTTGGAAAATGTTTAGCACTATTTTTCAAATATATGTAAGTGAAAATAACGATAAATAAAAGCATGGCTGTGACTTCCAAGCGAAGAAAAAGCTTTTACAGCTGTTAGTAATACCATAAAATTTAAAAAATTTTCAAAGAGAAAACTATTTAGTTAAAAGTAAATTCTAAGTATTTGGGGATTTTGAAACTATTTTTGTGTTTCCTGTGTCTACATTCTATATTAAATACATTCTCCTAATTGTTATTAAGGGTAAGAATAAATTTTACATCCAATTTGCATGCCTTATTTTAGCCTATTCATAACACAAACCTTGCTCCAAATATTCCAAGCTTTGTTTCTGCCTTTTGATAATTGTGCACATTCGTCCTAGAGCAGCACGTTTCAGCTGTTTGCAGCGGTAAAGAGAATCACCGTATTTCATCAGCCGCACATAGTCTTTAGCAACACTGTAGAGACAAGAAATAAGAATTTAGCCAACAATCAACCAGGCAGGTAGAAAATTGAAGAAAGTCATGTCCCTTACTTGTCAATCAGATTCTTGGCAATATTAATCTGTCCCAAAGCCAGCTTATAGTGATCTTTGTCATAGAGAACGTTCATCAAATCTGCATAAAAAGGATGAATATCCTAAAACAAAGCATAAAATAAAATTAAGCCTAGTATTTTCCTTGAGACTACTATTTCTTGGCAGCTATGTAAGTTAATTTTTTTTTCTCCAGTACAGCAACACATGACAATATAAGCCAAACCATTTTCATTACTGTCTTATGTAAGAAAAATAACCTGCTTGGTCATTAAATGCATAAATCTTAATCGCTTTAAATTTATTCTGCAAACACATCATACGAAGTACCCATTTCATTTTTTGCTTTGTAAAATACTTCATATTTCAACTTTGAAGGCATTTTTTTAAAACATAAGAAACTGCAAGAAGCCTGCAGAAGTAGTTTCTAAAAGCAAATTCATACTATACCAGAAACACAGCAACAATATTCATTCCTCCCTTCTTCTGAGTGCTACATTAAGTTCTGTGTAAGACTGGATATGAAGGGTTTCTTTAATGCCCAATAAATCCTTCAGATTTCCAAGAAAGCAGCATTTTTGGTTCAAATCTTTTAAACAAAATATTTCCACTATTTATTCAATTATTTGCAGAAATTTCATCATGTGATGTTAAAAAAAATACAGAAGGTATTTGTGGGAATTTTGCAGTAATACTCACTGGATATGAAAACATCAGGAAAAAATATGGTCGCCGGTCAACAATTTAAGCACGAGCAGAAAACTGCCTATAAAAAAGGCCCCCTGGATCCAGTTGCAGTTGTTGGGAATTTAAGACTATGCACATCTTGCCAAAGTGTGTTTCCAACACTACTCTTTATGGGGCCAAGAACAATGTTTATGTTACCAAAGTAACTTTTGAAGAACTGAAAATGGGAAGCAATGTGATAATATTTGGATATTTCTTACTTCCTGCAAATATTTTCCAGGGAAGACTAAACATAAGCACAACTTACATACTCATACGCAAACACCGTACTTAAGAAACCCCACACTTTCTTTCTTTTCATTCAACACCACCTTCTGGCAAACACATCTGATCAGCTAAAACCTTGTAAAGCCCACCCTTCAATGACAATCCACGGGCACAATTTAGACTTCCTTTCTTAGCAGGAACATGCCATTTTTGCAGAACAAGTTTGCCTAAAATTACTCCCAGTAAAATCTACCAGGCAGCAGTCAAAATCGTCTACACAGTGGATCAGCAAGATGTTGCTCAGGCCAAAATAAATTCCAATAAAACCGATACGCTGTTAAAGAAGTATTCCTGATGCCGCGAAAGCAAAGTTCTTTTACAATCAAACAATGAAACACTTACATCTAATTTGGGGAAATCTGTTAAGATCTGGGTGAGTCTATCATGGTAATTTTGTTGAGTGTATTTGACTTTTCGCATGTAAAAATGTCGAATCCGATGGATTTGATAATGTTTATGAATGACAGTTGGAGTCTTCCGCTGAGTCTTTGACAGTGTCAAATCTATGAAGTCCTGCAATCAAGGAAACGTTACTAATTATACAAATTGCCAAGCTCTTCCAAAGCCATAGATTTCATTGTGGCGGAGGAGCGCGCGGATCAGTTAAGCACGCCCACGCCACGCGTGTTTTGCCACGTCTGTTCCAGGATAAAACCCCCGAGCCGCGGGTTCCCACCTCCGGGCAGTAACAAGCAGCCTGCCCGCTCCCTGCCCGCTGCCTGCCCGCTGGGCGAGCCCGGGCCTCCCGCCCCCCTCTGCCACACCGCCGGCCCGGGGGGGGTCGGCAGGCGCGGCCCCGCCGTCCCCAGCGGTGAAGCACGGCGCGCCCAAACCCCGCGCACCGTACTTTTAACCAAAGCGCCTCGGTTAGACTAGGGGAGAACTTTGTTTCGAATGAGCGCGCAGCCATGAGAGATTTGGGGGGGGGGGGGCCACCCCGACACCCCCGC
>VZSZ01003192.1:116061-172312 GCA_013398815.1 Ibidorhyncha struthersii | reverse complement strand
GGGCGCGCGGCGGGCGGCCGGCGGGGGGGGGAGGGGGGGAGGACGCTCTCCTCAGGCGCGGTAGGAGCCGCCGCCCGCCGGCTCGCCCCGCGCTGAGGGACGGGGACCGGGAAGGGGGAGCGGGAGGGGGAGCGGCGCCCGTACCTTGGCGGAGGGCACCACCGTAATCTTCTTGAAGTTGTAGAGCGCCATGCCGGCCGCCCGAGCCGAGCCGCACGCCGCCGGAAGAGGGAGAGGCGCCGTTCCTCTCGCGAGAGCGCGGCGCTTCCGTCCCGGGGAGGAGGGGAGGCAGGGAGGGAGGCCCGGGCTGAGGGCGGACGGGACCGAGGGCTCGTGTGGCGGCCCGCGGCCCCGGGGCCGTCTCGAGGGCTGAGGAGACCCAGCCCCGCTCCGCTGGGGGCCCTCCCGGGCTGCCCGAGCCCGGGGTGCTGCGCGGCCTGTGGCGGGGCCGCGGGGGGTCGGAAGGGCGCTGCCCTGGGGAGCCACGGGCTGCGTTACGTTGGGGTTTTGCCAGAGAAAGAGCAAAGCGTGAGCAGGGGTTCAGGGCCTGTTGGTGTGGCTGGACGCAGACATGTTTTGTGCCCTGTAGGACCGGGAAGGCAAAATACATCCTCAGCCTGTTCGGTTATGTGATTAAAGGCGAATTTTCATTAGCGCAAAGGAGTGGAGAACAAGGGTGGGGAAAGGGACCCCGATAACCTGAGCAGGGTCCTCCGCCCCGGCTCATTCCCAGGCTGCCACAGCTCTGTGGCCCAGAGGTGGCACCCACCGGGTGGGTCAAGAGGAGCAGCTCTGGGTCACCCTGCAGACCCGGGGTTACTGCCAGCGGGGGGGTGGGACTCCTTATGGGATGCTGGGAAGGGCATCTTGGGATTGTGCAAGACCTACCGGATGTTTAGCAAAAGGACCAAAGCTGGGAAAAGGCAGGGATTAGGGTGGATACAGGAGGAAAAAGTGTGGGAAAATGGAGGATAAAAGAGGCTAGTAGCATGTCACCGGGCTGCCTGGTATGCTTGTCTGACCATGGCCCACACAGCCGATCACCGCAGTCTGTCCTGCCTTGTAAAACCCTCTTTCTAACCGTTTTCTTGCTTGAGAGGGCGGTCTATTCTGGGCATGTGCATATGGAGCCCAGTGCCTGCCGCAGGAAAAGGAGCGAATGTTCCCAGGAGCCATGTGTCTGGGGTGCCAGGAACTGGAGGGACTGCCGTGCGTGCATACTGCATGTCAGTGTATGTATATATGCATGCATATGTGTGTGTATGTGTGCAACTGGGAGACCAGGGGCTCCAGGGACCAGTTACTGGATAATCCAAGTGTGGGTGGTCTGTGTGGGCGGCCATGTACACAGGCAATCTGTGCTGTGCGCGGGTGTCCCCCCTGGGAGTACGCATCCGCTCTTCCTTCCAGCTGGGCCTGGGGCCGTGGAGCTGCAGCAGCCTCACCTTTGTCAGGCTACTGGATTCCCAGCCCCGAACATGTGCACTCTTGCTTCCCTTTTTCTTTTTTTTTTATTTTTTTTTTTTTTAATAGTAACCTTTGTTGGCTTGCCTCATACTAAATTGTAAATCCTTTCAGATAAAGGCGAAGCCTGAGTGAATTCTGAAACACTTTATGATCTTGACTATGCCTTGTGCTCTGTTCTTTTTTATGTATCTCCAGCAAAGTTGAGATCCAAACAGATCTAAGACATACACTTGAAAGACATGCGGATGTAGACATGTACTGCAGTCTGCGTGTCTATCCCTGTTTTCTACTTGGCGCTAGTAGTAAGTGGGCATGCACTGAAATACATCAGGTTTAAATAAAATACAAATTACCTGTTACACTTTGGAAGGCAAGTTAGATTAAAATTTAAGAATTCCCTTGGCTTCTACGCTTTTTTTTTTTCCTCTCTCCACACAAAGCATGATATTTTCCACTTGAGACAATTTAGTCATGTATTACTCTGTCATTGCACATTTTTCTACAGCCCTAGAAGTTGAAATGCGTAACTCCTTCCACATTTCCTTTATTTCATTGCGCTTCCAATTTTGCTGAAATGCTCTGAACAGCTGTCCAATGCACTGCAAATTTGTAAGGTATTTGAAAAGTAAGAATTCATCTAATCAGCCAAGCCAGTAGCTAATCCTTTCCAGAAATTAATTTCAGTAATGACTATATGAGCACTATTCAATCATAAACACGCTGTTAGAGCCATCCCTGTTTCTATAGGCTCTCGATGGTGCTGCAGCTGCCCTATTATGAAGGGGCGTGCTGCTTCATAAACATTTTGATACGACCACTTCAAGGCTGCTTTCTTGAAGTGTTCTTGAGTAGTGAGATTTGACTTCACACTTTATTAATGTTGTGTTTTGCCTGCAGAAACATTCAGTAGGCATGTCATTCACCAGTGATAAAACCTTCACTTTTAGGTTGTTCCCTGCCCTTCTAAAGCCCAAATATCCATTGTTAGTGAGAAATGGATGTGTACCCCTCTGTGAAACTGACCCTCGACGCTCAGACTATCCAGTAGCTGGCCCCTGGGGCCCCTGGTCTCACTCTGCAAGTACATTACTGCTTTCTTGAGCAGTTTTCAAGAGAACTAGTTCCTTCCGAGACAAAATTTGAGCATTGTTCTGGGTACTGTGTCCCCTGGAGATTTATTCCAGGAGCCAGGAGGGGTAGGACCACAGTTCCTTATCCCAGGTGGCTTTCTCAACTCAGATACCCTTATTTGTGTTATTTATGGCAAACTCCAGGCATGTAACACACATTCTCCATTTCATGTTTTAAAAACATAATTCCAGTAGACTATAACTCACGTCACTTTGACATTGAAAACAACACAAAATTGTTCTTATGCCTTGTACAAGAGCGAATAACGGCACCCAGCGAGACTCAGACCATGTGCTGTGCTGATCATCCAGAGAGGCACTTGGGAAGACGGGCATGAGAATGGACATCGCCCAGGGAGCCACCCAAGCATTCCTCTGTAACAAATGCGTCTGCAGAATACATGTGGCATTTGTATTATGCCTAGCTACGGCATTGGCTTAATAGCCATAGTTTCTCTAAAGTGTTAGCTGAAAATTCCAAAAGTAGCCTCGGATTCGGGGTATCCAGTCTGAATCTGATTTGCACAAGGGTTGATGGAGTTGGACATACTTAGCAAATTGGTGTATTTCAATTAGAGGAAATCATTGCCTCTTAGTCCCACAAAATGAAAAGACCTGTTCATGTAGGAGTCGTCTATCCGTAAGTACATTTATTCTGTAGAGACTCATCCAAATTCAGCTAAAGTCTGAATCAAGATTGTCTGCCGTTCCAACAATCTGCTATTGTAAAGCTGTTTTCACTATTGGTCCTTATGTAGACATGTGCTAAATTTTTGAAGCTAATCAAGCGAACACTGCACACAATGAACCTTCCCTAAGCGAAAAGCTTGGCCTCCTGTTTCCTTAACAGAAAATACTGGCAGCGATAGACAGTCCCTCTCAGCTTGTGATTTCAGCAGCGTAAGTCTAACTAACAGGCTGGTCAGAAAATAATTGACTGTGAAGGCAATTTTGCTTCAGTTTGGTTTCTTGGGTTTAAAAAGCTGCTCTATGTCAGTAGCCAAGTTGGAGAAAAATAGTCAGTCCCATTCTGGTCGTCACAAAGAAGAGATACGGGCCTGAGCAGACCTGGTACCTTCCCTGACCTGTTGCTTTGTAGGTTGGATGCAAAAGGTCGGGGCCAAGGGACGTTGGTAGATGGCAGTTACAGAAACTACAGCTTCTTCTCTAGCAGCTCCTCCAGACTTAATCAGAGAACATCAATCTCTGAACTGCCAACCCAGTAGCATTGCATTAATTAAATACAGAAAATAAAGCTATGAACAGGCAATAGTGCTTACACATACCTGCAGTATCTGAAATATCAAGAGCATAATCTTGTTTTGAAACGGTGCCAGTTCATATCAGCACACAAAAGGCAGATAAGGGGAAGTTCCAAAATTGAATTATTAAGTATCAGACTCTTACTAAATTATCATTACAAAAGGCATGCACGGTGATGGATCAAAGAGCTTTGGAGAGCAACAGTACTGCTACAGATGAGTAATGCCTTCTCATCTGTGGTGGTAGCGTGGCTGAGACACGCTTAGGAACACTCTCAGGAATGCAATATATGCACGTTAGTAGTTGTAGTTACTGTGTAATCCTGGGAAAACTTTCAAGTTGTTGAAGGAAATACAATAAAGACATGCTGCGTTATGTCTTTGCCAGCTGCTCCTCTTTACAGTTGTTTGAGGAAGGAGAGGGCTCAACCAAAATGGAGGTGGGGGAGTATGTCCTTTTGTTACATGATTTGCAGTCGTAGCATTACAGAGGACAGCGATGGCAAGCGGAGGGTTCGCTCTGTGCCTGGCAGCTGCCCCTGCTGGAGTCTAGGGGGGTGGCCTTATGGAAGGAGCCCCTCACCCTCAGCATCAGGGTAAGCAGGGGCACATCCGTGCTGCTAGGGTCGGGTCAGAGTCACATCGGCAGGGAAGGGCTCACGAGGAGCTGCCTTCTCCTGTGCCCAGTCCTCTGCTGGCATTCGACCAAGAACACAGGCTGTGAGAATCCTTAAAGAGCCCCAAGAGGAGCTTCTGAAGCATCATGTCTCATCCACCTTCCCCGAGGAGTCAAGAGCCAAACTGAAAGAGCGGAGACCCTCAGCAGATCACTTACTGGCACTTACTACGCCACACATTCCTGATACTAAAAAAATCCTCAGCACCCATCTGCAGTCTGGTGATTATTACGGTCATGAAAGAGTTGCTTTGCTAATCTTTCTGAATATGGACTCTGTCTTAGGGCTGGCAGAGTTTCATCATGCTTTAAGGAATAGGTAATTCATCTGCAAAAATAGTGCCTCACGTCAGCCCCGTCAGCGCTCTGGCCCTGGCAGGGTGGCATCAGTGGGTTACGTTTTCAAAAGGAGCCGTGTCCAGCCTTGCTTTGCTGGAAGAAGGTGCTCACCATGGGCAGCGCAATGCAGTGTGCCCTGGGCAGCTCTCCGAGACACCTGAAGGGCATGGTAGGCTGTTGCCTATCTCTTAGGTCCAACGGAGGTATTTTATGCTCCACTAGCTCACTTTCTAATATTGATTTATCACCCTAATTTTAAATTACTTTACATCTTAGGTTGCTGACCCGTCCGTGACTCACTGTAGCTCCATGGAGAACGGAGTGTTGGCAGAGGCGGCACCGTCACTGCTTGTGATCAGAGGCTCTTGACAGAGAGGCCCAAGGTGTGGAATTCATTGGCACTGACGATTGAACTGCACTCACAAAAGGCTAATCACTTCTGCAAGCCTTCCCTGACTGGGGACGGGAGGAATCAGCCTTGGGGAATTTTCCATGTGAGAGAGAGAGGGAGAGAGGAAAAGGAGAGAAAAGGAAAGGGAATAAAAGAGAGCAAACAGTTAACAGCAGCGTTGGGAAGTAGCACAGGGGAGGGCCATATTAATATTTTATTTAATTATGATTTTATTTTTCCTTGTTTAAAATTTAAAAGCTTTTAAGATGCAGAAGTGTAAATATCAGAAGGATCCAAGATTACGGAGTGGATATCCCTCAAAGTGCAAAAGCAAGATGTGCTTTGTAGTCATAATAGATATTCACGTTCTGCTTTTTTCAAACTTCACATGTTTGGAAATGATTTCAAGCGTTCTCAGATTTTTGCACTTGAGAACATCTGCAGGTGTAATTTTTGCTGGCACATATAATTGCAGGCACGTTTTGTTGTACTTAGATGCCTATTTCGTTTTGTCTGGAAAGTGAGAGGTTTGGCACCTAAATGCCCCTGCAATCAGCTATGACATAAACTCTACCTACAGGTCTGTTCTTGACATAAAATTAGAAAAGAAGTCGATGTCCTTTCCAAAAGTCATGCCTTCATCCTCGCATTGCTACACTGAAGATAGCAAGTTTCAGGTTTTATAATAATAATACTAAATCTTTGTCAGCGTATGTTTAAAAGGTGTTAGCAACGGCATTTTAAAAATACCACCCTGATATTGCTAAGCCCCTTGAAATAGCCGGGTAGCTGCGGGCAGAGGAAACGCCCCCTGCGGAAGACGGGCGTGCGGGAAGCTCTGCCAGCAGGTGGCGCTTTTGAGTCACGGCGTGCCCGCACTGCCCCCAGCAACACCCTCCCCTTCTCCTCCCGGTTTCAAAGAAGATTTGTGGCATTCTGCAGGGTCTTTTGGTTGTAGCGCAAGGCACAGTAGTCATAATTTTGCCAAGTACTGTATTTTGAGCTACTGATACTGTTACGGTTTGCCCTAACCACTCACTCTGCTTGGACCTAACTTCTGTAGGTGGCCCCAGGATCTCGCGTGCTTGTAACCTCTGTGCGTCTGGGTAGCAATTGCTGGAAGAGTCAGTTGTGCTCCCGGGTGCAGATGCCACCAAAGGATCATCAGAGCGTCTGCCAGCGCCACTGGCTTTCGGCTCCGCAAGTCGCTCTACCATGTCAGGCCACCAGCGGTCTGAAGACCAAGCGTAGCTGCTGTAATCAAGAACATGAAAAGGTTGGTTGCAGCCTGGTTATGAGCTAGCCAGCAATATTTCTGCAGTTCTCTGTTCTTGCAGCCCCAGAGGCGAGAGAAAAGACAAAACATTTCTCCTGAGACAAAGCAGAGACTTCTTTGGATGTCGGGAGCTTCCCCTCCTCTGAACGCAAGGCCACCAAAGCAGTCTTACGTTCCACAATTTGAATTTTGTATTTTCTTTACTTTGTGCTCACTGACCTCCCTCTCCCACAGCCCGTCAGCTGCCAGTCTCTCCACCCATCACAAACCCTTGCTTTCCACATCTTTCAGTCCTGGCTATGCAGATCCATGTATCATTCACACCAGCATTGACCTTTTCAGTGACATAAATGCTGACTGGTGTTCTTTCTGAATGAAGAAAAACTAAAAATACCTGCTAATTATGTGGCTGTAGAATCACTCCTTGTTTCATGAATTAATTTATTTTTCAATCTTTTTTAACCTTTCATTGATTTTCTCTCAATGTGAAAGTCCTTGCAGTATTTTTTCTTAGCCATTAAATCAACATAAGTCCCTGAGACATAAATGTGAATTGGTACTCAGCATTTCGGGCTTTCCTTCGCTGCCGCTTTTTCTGTATTTGCACATGGCACACAAACACACCGTACTGTGAAAAGATGGCATTTGTATCACAGTGGGATGGAGGAAAGTAAAAAACCTTCCTTACCAGTTTCTGTCGGGGTTTGTATAAGGTCACCTTGTCACTGAGCTGTTAGAGAGCCTTTCAGAAGTACCTGAATGTCTTCACAGTTTCTTTAAATAATAGTGGGTGAAATCCAGGAGGGCCTTTGGTAGCAAACTATGATGGTGACTGATTTAATGTGTACAATTTACTGTATAATCTCCCATTTGCCATGAATTATTGCTGCTAAGGTAGTGTCAGAAACACAGGAGTTGTGGACCTAAAGGGACCTGCATATTATTCCTCAGGGAATATATTACCACAGCGTCATCTGCGAAGAGCTATTAGAACTTCCCTTCATCATATTGTCCCCAGACATGCACACATAAATATATACAGACAGACAGACGTGCATGAATACCTGTTTGTAATATGTACATATGTGGATATATATATGTATACACAGTCTAGTGAATACGTATATAATATTAGATATTCTATATATACACACTTATATAATGACAAACAGTCCTTGTCTTTAGAATTTACTTCACGCATTTTTGGAGAATTATCCTTTGGTACATGGTATACTGAACTATTACTGTTGATTGAAATTTGTGTGGTACGGGCTAGGAAATTAAAGCTGAAAAAAAAAAATCAGAACAAAAACGAGGTTGTGAACCATTACTCCATAATACTTAATAACGCTTAGGAACACTTACATAGCGCTTTTCATTTTCGCAACTTTAAAAAACCATTATTAATTAATCTTTGCAACATTCCTGCATAGTAAGTGCTATTCTCAAATAATACCTTAATTAGCACATTTCCAAACAGCCCAAAAGGAGATACAAGAGAGGGCTCCGATTTAGATGGAGCTGTAAGGGTTGCACAGCAGCGCTGCTGTTTGCCGGTGGTCTGACCCGAAGCGTGTGCTCCCCGAGACCACAAAGTGCAAACAGAAGGGTAATTAGTGTTCAATTACTCCTATTTTCAATGTATTAACACTAATGATCAGGAAGTACTTCTATCCTATGTGTGTGACACAGAGAAATGATCCCAAAACATTCAGTCACTGGCTTTTTTTTTGAAATTAAACAACTGATGTGCAAGTTACTGATACAGAAGACCTCTTCCGCTTGGTCTGTAGGTGAGTGCCATACCGCTGATCCCAGACCTGCTGCTTGGCGAGCAAGGTTACAAAGCCTGGGTTGCCATCGTCTCCCAGTTAATTTCCTGCGAGCTCTCACTCCCCACACCGTTTCCACTGGTTTTCCACGTGCCTTGTCCTCCGCACCCCAGGCACAGGGTCCTTCTCTCCCTCTCACCTCCCAGCTTCAGCTGGGTGAGAGGCAGAAGGTGCTGTGGCTCCTTGTGAGCTCCGCGGGACGCTGGTGCTGAGCAGCCCACCTGCAGGCCAAGCTCTACAGGCAGGTGTTGAGCTCACTCTGCGTGAGCAGAGCCTCCCTCCTCTGTTCACACACTGCTTTTTGTTGCCTGTAGGAAATTAGTTTCTGCAGGAGCAGAGCCCTCTGGCAAATTCACTTTAAGCTCACCAACAGACATCATCCATTGGAGGGTGTGGGAGAGACAGACAGGCAGCAGTGTGGTTGCAAAGACCTACTATTTTTATGAAACTAGGCTTTTTAGGGATTCAGCTTCACTGCCTCTCTCTGCCTCAGTGTCCACTTTGTTCTTCTCAGGAGCAGAAGGACAATCCTACTAGCTGCTAACAATGCACCCTCAAGCCAGATATCACCCACCACGCCAGGGAGGGTGCAACAGATGGATACTATCCCAGTCAGAGTAACAGCATCTTCAAACGCTCGAGGTGACAAGAAGGGACTTGGGGCTTTGTCTACACTGTACTTTGAGAGCAGTCTCCAGCCCTGGTGTGAAGTCTTTGTTCTCTGACCAGCCACTCTATGTACTCTCAGGAACTGGGGCTACAATTAGGGAAAAACCAGACAGATACACAAAAAATAAACGGTGGGCTTTAGGGTGTGCAGGAAGGCCTGCACTCACTTCCAGAAGGGCTCTGACAGCACCTGCAAGCACAGCCTGATGGTGACTCAGGCAGCTTCTGAGCCCTTCTGGCAATGTCGAGGTGAGCTCTGGTCCCTCAGAGACACGGCTTCTGGTACCACAAACAGAAAGCCATAACCTCAAAGAGGAGCACATGGAGCAGGGCTCAGCAGCTTCCTCCCCAGAAAGCCCAGGTGTGGGTTGCTCCTTCAAAGTACAGTGCTTTTTTCAGAGCTCCTAAAGAGCGAGCCAGGTTGTAACCATGTAAGTTAACCTCTAGCGTGAGCAACAAGATGTGCCAGACAAGTAAAAGCCAGTTGACATTTCCATTAACCATAACAGTTTGCAGGTGACCCAACAGCTAGTGGGATCATAATTAATAAGGTCAGCTCCCATGAGTGATGTGGTGATCATGGAAACTAAGGCTCACCTGAACAGCAGGCGCTGGAAGAAAGTTAAGGCAAGGTCATATGTGTGAAACAAAAATGTAGGTCATAGTTATAGATTGCTACTAGGAAAAGAATGATTTAGAAAATAATTGTGAAAGCCTGATGAGTCACTAGGAGCGCATGAGCTCCCAGTGTGTTGCAGCAGCCAGAAAGCGAAATGTCAGGTGTAAACAATGTCATTTCCACTGAAAGCAACAGTACTGATCGGAGTATTGGCTCCTCACTTCTCATTTCCATTTCTTGAAAGAATGTTGGCAAGTGTAAAAGGGTTCAGAAAAAGTCTATAACTATTTGAGATCTGGATAATTTCTTCCAATGAGAAATTAAATGAGCTCGATCTCAACAAAGAGAAGAGCCTATAAATACCAGTACAAAGAGACATCTAGCAGTAGAAAACTCTAAGCTAACAGGGAAAAGGCTAGAAGCAGAAAGTGTCGAATTCAGACTAAAAGTAGAGCTCATTGAGGGTATGTAACTAGAGATTTCTAGTTGGGGAATTCTCTCCAAAGGTACTGAGTAATGAGTAACTTTTCATGAGATATAGTTTGTCTCTGGAAGAAGCTGCAAGCCTGAGGAAGTCCGAACTTGATGAAACTGTACGGTCCATGCTATGCAGGACATCAGAGCAGGTCATTGTAATGTCTTGTCGGGGCCTTTCCGTCTCATGCAGGGTGTCAGCTTGCCAGATTGTCTGAACTGCACATAAACTAGTTCACGTCCAGTCTTACTCTGAAGAGAAGCAAGTTATCTCCTGGCCAGGGAAACCCAGACATAGACTAGAGAGCACAAAAATCCCATCCTTGGAGTATATGTCCAGCTCAAAATAGCCGCTATTGACTTTTCCTTTCTACTATATGCCATCTAAAGCAAGCCTCAGTGTCCTACGCCTCTCCCTAATCCCATATACACTATGCCAATTATCCATATGCTCCACATTCAGAGTTACACTGCAAATAGCCCCATCTGGCTGGCTGGGAAGCAGCTGTGCCTGTGGTCAACATCTGCAAGGACCATACTTGCACCCAGAGCTTCTTTGGCAAGAAGATTTGCCAGCAGCAATATGAAGAAATAGCTGACATATAAAGCACAGACAGCTTTTCACAGCTGAGTGGTGCTGGTTTGCATTAAAGATGTTGGAAGCTGTATATAAACATGGAAAGGTCAGACACTGGTGCTTGGCTGCAACCAGGAACGGACAGCTTTTGCGCCAAACTGCATGTGGTACTTGGGAGACCGTGTTGGTACCTCATGTGGTCAGCAACCTTTTGCGGTTAAGGCTCCCTGCCAAAGCTTGACAAACGACAGACACCCTCCATTTCAGACCCTTCACTCACTATAGCAGCTGAAGAGAGAAAGACAGAGAAAGAGAGGGAGAGGAAGAGAGAGGACCAGGCAGGCCCTCCCTCCCTCCTCCTCACCGTCCTTGGAAGCAGCCTTGGAGAAATCAGCTAAGAGCACATGTCCAGCTTATGGGGCAGACACCTAGCTTCAGCACACTCTTCATGAGGATATCCATGTTACTGTAGGATAAAGAGGGAGTGAGAAGCGGACATGTGAGCTGTGCTTAATGAGAGTAAACTGATTTATGTAGTCTGCAGCTCCTGGCAGCCAAAGGATGAGAATCAGCTGCATCTAGTGCCCCAAGAGTACCTTCCAGAAGTACTTCACCTTGTCCTGAACTTGCCATCACACACAGAAGGGGAACTGCCATCTATTCGCAGAGATGGTCTCCTGCCTTGTTTGCGTGCAAACAGTGGTAATGATTTAATAGCCTACTGTTTGTTGGTCTTGCTCATTTTTAACAACTTCTTTTCTTTGTAGTTCACTGAATTGAACGGTTGTATCCTCCACCCTGGTCTTGCACCTCACAGCTACCACCAAATGAGGATAGACTTGCCATAATCCATAGGATTACTTCTACCCTCAGGGATATAGGACGTGAGATCCTGTATAGGAAGTGTTAACCTTCTGGGAAGGTGGTTGCTGGAAGGCAGTACTTCTCACTCCAGCCACAGACGTGGCAGATATTTGGCAGCATCCTGGAAGGGACAGATCTGACTTTCCTTAATGTTCAGGATGAGGGAGAGGTCTGTTATCCAAAGCACATCCTCACCTACTATGGATTGTTTTGTGCCATCCCATATAATAAGGATCATACTAACTAAGCCAATCTTCACCGCAGTGACCGTCAGCAGTAGGAGCTAGTACAACGTGCAGCAGGTGCAGAGAAGAGGCTGAGGAGTTCCCTCAAGCCTTGATTTTTATGTTGATCATGTTGGCCATGATCATGATAAGGTAGATGTCAAGGGCAAACTATCCTTGTGCAATGTGCAAGAGAGCTTTTTCACCACAGAGTACTCCTGCCACAGAGACTATAGCTGTACTATTAAACTGAACATGCCCAGCACCCTTCTCGGGCATGGGCTGGCCCATCTTCTTGTGATTAAAAGCTCCTTAATCCCCAGAACATGGGCAGTCACATGCAGGCCACCTCTTTGAAATGTGCCCTGTCCCTTACCTGCTTCTGAACTACACCTGGGAATTGGTTGGGAGAGGACTGCTTTGCCTGTCTAAAACCATGCTTTGGACCATCAGTCGTGAGCAGTGTAAGTGCAGTGCCTGGCTACATTCCCTGGCACTGTTCAATGTACTAGTACAGACGTACCCAACGTGTGTCACCAGCAGGCCTCAGGAGCTCAACGCTATGACCACAGCCAGGTCCACACATGGTCCGGCACATGGCCTTGGCACTGCAGGGTGCATGCCATGGGCCCTCTAACAACAATATGGGCACAGCCAAGGGATTCCTCCTGCTGGCCCAGGGTCTCTGTAAGTGCACAGGTGGAAACCAGGACACTAGGTTTACCCCCAAAACCTTAATGGCTTTGGAAATGTCCTTTGGAAAAGCTGGGAAATGTCCTTCTAAATGGGAGCAGGAGTGCTGTGCAAGGAAGGCACTGCTGATGGGCTGTGCTGTCCAAGGGGCTTGGACATGGGCGTTCACTGTCCTTTACCCACCTCCTTGGAGTTACCAGAGCTCAGACATGTAATTCTGGCTGCTTCAGTGTTTCTTCCTTTTCCCACGGAAGCTGGGGAGTGGGCAGGGAAGGAGCTCCTCTTTGTGAGAGGACATGCATGGACAATGCACTCGGGAAAACTGGGCTGTCTTGTTAACCCCACACAAGTCCATTTATGTGTCTGCACCCTTCCCTACCCGTCAGGAACGCGGCCGGGCAGGAGGTGTTTCCGTGTGTGCTAGTACAGAGCTCAGCTTGGTTGGGCCCTCAGGTGCTGCCCAGTACAAGTAATCATAGCTTAGAAATGAGCTACCTGGTGGTGGTGGCTGTATCAAGGGTTAGATGCCTACTGGTGGTCTTTGTACGTCTGGAGACATAAATAAAATAAAGCCACCTAAGGATAAAATTGCAGGGCATAAAACCCCCTCGAGTTCATGATGAGACTGTGTTCAGACTGTGTTCCCAAGGTCTGAAGGGATCCAATACGTCACATCGGTGGCAGCAGTCCCCAAGGCAGCCAGTCACACGGTCCTGTCTACGAGGGATGATGGAGTCTCTTGTATAACAATACCACGAAAGACGGGCTTTGAAGAGGTGGTCTAGCATACTCTATGCAATTTTATTTTCTTTTAAATAAAGGCAAGTACAGAGGAAACATCTGATCAGATGTTAATTCTTTCTTTGTATCATCAAAATTGAAAAAAAGAAATTAAACTTCTCTAGCAAATAACTGAAATACAGCAAAGATTATTATATGTCAAATTACAACTTGCAGTAATCTTTCATCTCCACATTATGAATTCATAAAAGCAGTTGCAGCATGTTTTTAATTATTAACTACCACATAATGGAGTAGGCAATACAATATACGGGAGTTTTTCTTTTCCATATGGGAGATCTCAATTTAAATTCTGGATATGGCCACAAGTTAAAGCAAATTCTCAAATTTCAGTCTCACCTTTCACTATCCAGATGACAAAAGCCCAATTAAAAGCAATTCCTCCAGGAATGATTAGGCCTGGGACAGCAGTGCTGATGCTATACAGTTTCAAGTGCAGATCAACAGATCCATGTGAAGGGATCTTGCACAATGCTTGCATATTAATGTCAGCAACACCACATCACTCATCCAGAAAAAATAATAGGAAATCTGATGACATCATTCATCTTGCCTGTCAAGTGACCCACAGTGCCTAAATAAATGGATATTTCATAACACATTTTTGTAACTAGCAATCAGAAACAGCTGGAGTGATGAGTATAATATTTTCCAGTCAACAACACCGGAGTCTAGTGGCTATTTATTGTAAATTCTGTACAGGTTGAATACATTCCCCGCTCAATTACCTCTAAGTGAGATGGACACTGGATGGGTATGACTATCAGTTAAGCTAAGGTGCTTTTTTATGACACTTGATTAGTCTAAAGGAATCTGGGAGTGAATGGAAATGATGCTTTCGTGATGCTCTCTGCTCCGAGGACCTCCTGCAGCACAGGGAGGACATGCACCATCTTTGCTGCCAGCTTGTCCTGCAGATCTCGGATGCAGTTCAGGAGCGTGGTGCAACACACCATGAGCAAGGCCCGGTCCTTTACCCCTGAAGCCAGTCCCTTGCTCCACGCGGTGGAAGGCTGGGTGAACTGTGCATCAGATGACAGCAGTGTATCTGGTCATTTCTGTATTGGAAAAGAAAGACATATTTATTTTCCTACTGTTTGTTCCTAGGTAAAAAACAGTTTGAATGATTCACATCAGTGGTGCTCAGTGTCTTTTGATGTGTTACCACAGCCAAAAGGTAGAGATTGGCTCTGTCTCGGAGAACGAAGCAGGAGTAACCCAGCCTGCCCTCATCCCCACCTTCCACCGCTGGGGTCTACCATCTGGAGGTAGAGGACTAATATCTAACCATTACATCTCCTTTAAACAAAGAAGAACATGCTGAATTCAGTCCATATCCTTGTGAGCCGAACTTTAGGAAGCTGGGCTGGGCACTTCAGCCACAGCACTACAAACCAGCAGCCAGCAGGACTGCCTCTGCACCGCGTACCCGTCTGGCTCTCCTGTTGGGAACGCACAGGGTGAAAACGCAACTCGGTGCAGGAACTGAGAAAGAAATGCGGCCAAAGTGCATAAGAAAAAGTTGATACTTAATGACGCTTTAGGCCTCATGATGTTTTTACTGTGTTTTTACATTGAAAGACAAGTTTCTGGGTTATAGGTGTGTGCAGATAGGATGAGACCAGCTGTATGGACCACAGAGTTCTCTGTGAACATACAGCCTGTGCCAGCAGATTATCTTCAGCAGAAACAAAATAGTGACAAAACAACGTATGCCGATAACCAGATGAATCTTTAGAAATCTCACAGTAGTGTCCTCACAGCAATCTCACAAATCCTAGAGGTTAACCACCACCATTAGCTTTGCTTTTTGCACACTGGGAAACAGATTTTAGGAGGACATTGCTGCCCTACCCCTGTGGCCCTGACAAAACCAGCATGGGTAAAAGCCCACTTCTCCAGATTTAGGTAAAACATAACTCAAGAGAAACTCACAGAGCACGACAAGTTAAGGTGAAATCCTGGTTCTACTGGATTCAAGGGCTGGGTCCTCTTCTAGAAGGAACTCTGTATATCCACGTACACGGCTAGGGACTCCGGAGTGCTCTGGTAATAATAAACAAACAATTTTACTGCTTTTGGCTGCTTTCAGCAGGTAAAAGATTTTACCTGACCTTCTGTATACATTCATATATTCACGAACATATCGATATGTATTGTATATTCGCACTGAGACATCACTGCAATTTTTCTCGGAGTGTCCCTGAACAAAAAATATTTTCAGTAACAGAGCTAGTCCCTATCTGTAGACCCCACTTCTGTGGCTAAAAGGAATTGAAGATCTATATTAAAGTCTGACATTAGAGATGGCAGAGGTATACAGAACAGCTACTCCACCACCCTTGGGCACACAAGGGAATTCTCATTGCACGTGTACTAGAGCTTTGTTGGGTGTAGCTCTAAGTGGTGCATAGAAGAGGTCTCCCATGCATGCCCAACATTCCTCCACAGTCCTACTGATCTAACTGTAAGAAAACTGTAAGAAAACCTTCCTGGACATCCCTCCTGGGCATCCCCCTGCTTTGTCCTACTTCCTACATACCCTACAGTGGTTCATTTTTGCCAGTACACCCCTATGAGTACTGCACCAGCCAAGGGGCTAAGATAGCTCACGGGTGTCTCTGGCCATGAGTCTGTCCCCTTCAGAAAACAGACGCTCCAGGTGCTCCCCTTTTCTTCACTTTGTGGACACCAGGACTTGATTTAGGAAAGAAATGGAGTTTGCTGGCTGAGCTTAGCATAGCTGTGATTTATCTCTGCTGTTTCTGAGGAAGGTGCCTGAGAACACTAAATTCTGTATTAAATTTCCAGAGAACTGACACATCTCAAGGGCACAAGTGTGAATCCCTCTGGTCATTTTCACTGTAGTTTATCAAGGAAGAATTTTCCTTAATGAATTTTTGCTTGTGAACTTGTTATGCTCTGATATAGCTAGTGAATTATTATCTCTCTTCTAATGGTAATTCTTGAGGGCTGAGTTTTGAGATATTAAAGCTGATGCCCAGGATCACTTTTTTTTTGAAAGGTTGCTATGGTATTATAGTGTAGTACCATTTCTTCACTCCAGTTTTCTTGTACATGCTGTATTTTACATTTTATTTCTCAAGTATTAAGATGTGTTGCACAGTTTTAAGCCTGCATAGAGATGCACTCTGGTCCATAGGCAAGCCATTGTTTTTTTTTTTAATAGGAAATGCATTTGTTACCTAAACAGCTGAAACCTTACCCCATGCTTTAGAAGTTAGCTAGAAGGGAAAGAGAAGTGCCCATATACTGAGTCAGACTGAGCTCCTCAGAAAACCTTCTTCCAACATGGTACTGGCATGCTGCAAAGAGCATCACGATAGGACCTATGCACATGTACAATCTAAGACCTGTGGGTATGGACTTTTCTCCCATCCGTATCTGCTGAAATCCACCCAGCGCATTATTAGTTCAAAACAGAAACAGGTGCTATTCCTTTCAGCATGAGGTATGTCTTCCGTAGCCCCCAGACCATGCCTCCTCACATGCTCAGATAGACCAAGTGCAGAGACCGATACTGCCAGGTATGAAGGACTCAGAGAACAGAGAGCAGGGTTGGGCGATAATGCATACAGGACCTCCAGGTACAGCGTTAAACGTAGTAAAAGCAGCACATCTAGAGTGACTCCTTATAGTTCTTTTTCTTTTTTAAAGAAAACCACCAGACAAAGCAATAGAGAACATTTCCTATCTTTTACAACTTAATGTGATGGCAGTGGCTGACGTTCAGCCGGTGGTATGACGGGCTGGCCAGAATTCACCTCTCCAGGGTCAGAAGGTACCGGCGATCCCCTGCTTCATCCAGCCTCCCCCCTCAGAGGGACTGGTAGGGTCTGCAGCTCCCGTCAGCAGGGCAGAGGTTAATGGAGGAACTCATTTCCTTTCAGGCAGAGTGCTGTCAGAATTCAAAATTTAATAGAAGAGCCTAATGCTAGGAGAAGAGAAAAAGTGTCAGTGAGTCAGTCTCCTGCTCACTCAGAAGAACCAGCTGCTGGGGGAGGCAAAGGGAAAGGGAGGCAAGGCTGGAGGGACAGCCCCCGGCTCTGATTTTGCAAGAATAATCAGGAGTGCCAGGAATAGACCAGACACACTAGCCCGAGATGGGCAGAAATGTTTAATTCAGCTTTATTCCTTTTGAATTTTCTGAAGCCGAGAAGCCCTGAACCTTGCTCCTTTAAAATGTGAGAGCAGCTGATATTCAGAGCCAGTGTTGCAAGGGACAGTGTTTATCTGGGATTTTCAGGGCTGCAAACTTGTCTGGAAGAGCATCTGGAGAGCTGGCACATGGAGGAAGCTGCTGCTTCGGGTCCAGAGAAGCTGACAGTGGCAGCGCCCGGGAGGGGTAAATGTGACACTATACCTACCCGAGGTGGGTTGCTGGTCTCCCAGGGACCAGCATTTGCACTGTCTGATGTTCAACACCACCACACCGCTGGCCTGTCAATCCGTGTAAAAGCAAATCTCTGCAGCGCACCGACATGCCAGACCTGAGCTGTGCATGAAACCAGAGGGGTGCAAATTAACCGACAATAATTTGCTCAGCCAGGAATAATTACCTTTCGTTGGACTTATGCTCGAAAGGAAGGCAGGAGCCAGAGGTGGTGGGAGCCAGGCGGACGCAGGCGGAGGTGCTCTGCCACGGGTGGGCTGCAGCTGCCTCGGCGCGAGGTGGGCACTGCAGCCCGGCACTGCCGCTCCATCAGATCCCAGGGATGGGCGAGGGAAGCCTGTGCCTTCAAACAGCACCACTACCAAACTGCCTCCCTTCGTGCTTTTTCTCCTTTACATGCTGCTTCACTCGATGGCACAGTTGGTAGAAACATTACACTACAGTGTCACTTCTGTCAGCGAAAAGCCCATCCAGCTTGGCAGCTGGAAGCAGTTTTTGTAGGAAATACAGATTAGTTGCTCTTCTGATGGAAAACATTCAAAGAAAGGAAGGTACGTGGGGTGCAGGTCTTGTCAGCAAAGGCTGCTATGCTCCACAGCACCAGGCGCTACTGCTAAGCTCAGAGCGGAGCAGAATATAAAGCACAGTCTTCAGAGAGCTAAGACCTTGGTAAAAAGAGAGTTGCTTCTCTTCAACCCAGAATGAATCAGCTGGGAGGTGCTTCTCACTGAGAGGAGGGACAACCAGGTTCTCCTGCCAGCACCAAGACCTCTCCTGTGTCTCAGAGGAAACTGGGTTCACCAGGTCGAGAGCTCACGATGAAGGGAAAGGACTCCTCTAGGGAAGAGCTTGGATTGTGGGCTTTCACTTTCCCACCTGGGAAGTGAGAAAGGCACTCCACGTTGGTGGTAGAAACCAGAGATCAGCAGAATTGGAGGTCCTTTTAAGTCAAAGACTGTTGTAGCGTTAGCGGGAGTGAGAGGCTTGGCCGGCATTGCTGCAAGGAGGGTAAGATCTCTGCACAGACCAAGTAGTGGAGGTTGGTTTGATCTTGCTGGGCACCCAGACTTTTTGTTAACTGCCTTGTTGATCTTTTTCAATGAAAGAGGGTGTTTCTCCTGACGCTGCTCTACAACCTCTCCTCTCTACTTCTGCTGTGTCTGCTCCACACCCTCCCGCTGTGAACCCTGCACGAAGGATGTGCTGTGAGCTTACCCAGCCAGATCAAATTAACAAGGAGTAGCTGTCACCGTTTTACTCAGAAAGGTGCCATGCTCACTTCACAGGCTAAATGGTGCAAGGTGTGCTTACAAGTATGACTGTCAGCAGCCTGTTCCTCACCCACTGTGGAAAACCTGAGAGCCAACCGTATCGTGGGCTGTATCAAAAGCAGCGTGGCCAGCAGGCTGAGGGAGGTGATTCTGCCCCTCTACTCTGCTCTTGTGAGACCCCACCTGGAGTACTGCGTCCAGCTCTGGAGCCCTCAGCACAGGAAGGACATGGACCTGTTACAGCAGGTCCAGAGGAGGGCTACAAAGATGATCAGAGGGCTGGAGCACCTCTCCTGTGAGGACAGGCTGAGAGAGTTGGGGTTATTCAGCCTGGAGAAGACAAGGGTCTGGGGAGTCCTTATTGTGGCTTTTCAGTACTTAAAGGGGGCCTACAGGAAAGATGGGGATAAACTTTTTAGCAGGGCCTGTTGCAATAGAACAAGGGGTAATGCTTTAAACTAAAAGAAGGTAGTTTTAGACGAGATATAAGGAAGAAAATTTTTATGCTGACAGTGGTGAAACACTGGCACATGTTACCCAGAGAGGTGGTTGATGCCCCATCCCTGGAAACATTCACAGTCAGGTTGGAGGGGGCTTGGAGCTACCTGGTCTAGTGGAAGATGCCCCTGCTCGTTGCAGGGGGGGTGGACTAGATGACCTTTAAAGGTCATTTCCAACCCAAACTATTCTGTGATTCTATGAACCCAGCACTATGCCTCAATATCTTCACTCTAAGTCCAGTCTAATGAAGTCAATAGAATATTTAATGTTTCCACTTTAATATGAAATTCAACTTACTTTGCATTGGCTCCTAATTTGTCTTGTCAGATGATACCAAGACTTTAGATACTGAGGCTATACTTTACTAGATGAGCACCACGGCTAAGCTCAGCTGTGTTACAAGTGTGTACAGCTCCAGTGACTCATGCTGATAATTACAGTGCAGATCACATCAGCAACTGCATCTCTGTGTGCCTCCGAGGAATGTCACCTTGCGTGTGCCTTGGTAGTGGGTTTCAGCCTTCTGCTCTGCAGAAACGGTGATCAGGAGAGAACTATTAAAGCTCATGAGGTTTGTCATCAGGCAAGACTGAGAAAGCGAGGACATGAGCTTTCAGCTTTCCTCTGCCGGGCAGTACAAAGTGAGACTAGTGCCCATCAATGATTTGAGCAGCTGGATTCCCATGGTGGCTCTGAGTGTTGGAGCCTGCATAATATTGCAGATGGGCAAGTCTGCCTGAGTTTACACTCTCTTTTCTTTCACTCATTGCCTAGACACAACTGTGACAGAGAAGGAAATGATCTTCAGCATGAACCAAAAGTTAGGAGTGAGGAGTAATTACCCCTTGGCAGAAAGGGAACCCCTTCTCTAAAGGTGATCTCCCTCCATTGACACTGTTAATTCACTGCCTCAATTCCTCTCAGCTGTCCATAGTCTATGGCACTCAGGGTTATGGCTGGAACTTCATCATGCTGAAACATCCCCACACTTTGAGGAGTTTTATATTTTAAACTTGTTCCTTCTGTCTCAGTTTGGCACCCAGTGATGACAAATTCAGAGATGTTTCTGGGAAGGCAGCCAGCGCTGTCAAAGCCCAAGAAAAATCAATCTTCAACAAAGAAATAAATTAAATTCTGTCATTATCCATCAATATTTGCCTCTGACTCCACATAACAATTATATGAAAATGGACTGTTTGCTTTAAATATGGAGAAGAAGGGAATGACACACAGATATGCTTTGGAAAAAAGGATGCATTTTGCAGCACAGAGCTATTCCTGACACACTGTATGATCTGCTCGTAGTGGACACTGCAGAAACAAACACAAAGTCAGTCCTAAAGAAATATAGTACTGTCACTTTCAAAGTCTTCAGACCTATAGAAATAATCCTCTCTATTTTTCAGTGCTGCATTTTATAAAAAATTCATATTGACTTTATAGCCTAGGTAAAGTGAAAATATAGCACACGCCACTTAACTAGGACAGCAACACCAGTGGGGCATCTCTTAGCGAGTTGGCCCAGCTGCACGCTAGTGAAAAGCGTGGATTTATGCTCCGTGAGAACAGACTCAGCCAGGGGTCCACAAGCAACTGCTAAACGTAAAGATACTAACTCTGGCTCAGGAAGGCCCTGAGCCACAGATTGCTGAAGGCTGGGCCAGAATATATTCAATTCTGGGAGGTAAATCTACATGTTGTCTTGTTCTCACACACTTTTCAGGAGATCTGCTGTAAGACAGTGAAAGAGGCAGAGTACAAGGCTAGACAGAGCTTTAGTCTGACCCAGGTGCCCACGCTCGTGTTCCTCATAGAGATACTGAGATCCTGCACTTGAAGAGGCATTCACTTCTGTACCAACCCCCTGAGCCACGGGGAAGCTAAGTTTTACAGATGCACCCAACTTCTGAGGGCTTCCCACTGGTTATATACATATTACCTCCACCACTGTTCATATTTGCCTGTTTAAATTACATTTCCACCATTAAAATATTTCTCTAAATTATTTGAAAGCTTCTTCCTTTCTATACATTTTGGGGTATAAGTTTCATCACTCGTCTGATATCCAAACTGAGAAAAATGTGTTGTTCCTCAGGAGATTAGCAGACAGGTCCTCCTGTGTCCCTGGCCCAGATCTGTGACCACATCTATCCATTTTTTCTGTCTTTTCTCAGCTTTTTCTGTTTTTTTTTTTTTTTTTTTCTCATTCTTGAGGGAGTAGGGGACAGACTTCTCTTTTTTCTCTTGTGTGTTTGTTGAAAACTCTGGTGTCCTCTGGCTTCCTGCTTCTCCTCCTTCTGGTGATGCCGTGCTCCTCAGCTCACTCTGTCCAGAGAGATGACATAGCACTGACGGTCAAAAGTGCCTGTGGTTGGACACTTATTGAGGCTTAACAGAAGAGGGTTGGGTCTGAAGCACAAGTGTTATATGTGAGCTGCATATAAGGGCTGCTTCCACAGCACCTATGTTGGAGCTACAACAGAACATGCAGATCTAACAGGGAGCACAGGTATATTTGTTCGACCATAAACCCAATAACTTATCCTACTGCCGGAACAAATACAGGTGCTCTCCCCTGAGCTATCATATGATTTCACCATAACACGCAGATATACCGTTGTTACAGTTCAATTACTAAACATTTCAGCTGCCAGGAAAGAGGGATGGAGAGGGAACTGGCAGAGTTCTGGTAGAGAGAGACTGGTAGAGGTCTCATATCTCACACCTGTAACAGGTTCTGGCTTGCGTGAATTTCTTCTTCTTCACAGAACATCTGACAAAACACAGCCTGAGGTAATCTTCATCCCCTTTCTGCATTCTGTAGCACCAATCAGCATTTTCAATAAGGCGGCTCTCCGTAACACCGGTCAGCACTACATCCAAGGCTGCTCCCTGTTGCGTTACATAGTCTGGGCGAGGGCGCAGAGCCAGGTACCTCTCTCCTGTTCCTCCCAGTCCCCCGTTTATTGTGTTATCATGCTTCACTGGGAAATCTAGATATAAAAATAAATAATTTCTCACTGTCCAAAAATAGGTCAAGAAAACCACCGGGCGTGCATAAGAGAGAGCCAGCTTTAAAGCACTGACTAAAAGTGATGAGGCTCCAAATTCACGTGGTTGTAATTCTTGATGAAAGCAGTGGTGACATTAATTATAACCACAGTCCTTCAAATACAGTCAGTTCTCCGGGCGAGCCTGCCAGCACGCTCAGTCACTGCGCCTGCTTTCGTGCAGAGCATTTATTCAAATTTTACCACGAAGATTCAGTGTCCTCTGACGTGCCCACAGTCCCCGTCCTGAAGTGAGCCTCCCCAGGCAGGGGGACAATGGCTCCTCCGTACTGCAGAGGGGGGTCGGGCCATTAAAAAAATGAATCCTAGGTGGGCTTGCTTAGGGGACGCAAACTGGTGCAAACCATAATCCAGCTGCTTTCCTTTATTATTTGAGTGTATGTGTTGCCGCCTCCACGGGTAACTGGTTAGCTGTGTCATTCCAGTTTTCTTTGTGGAGCTGAATCCCAGCAGCGCACACCAGTTATGCCCCCTTAGCAAGCTGTACCCCTGCAGCCCCCGACCTCCTGCGATGCTGCTGAAGGCCCCTGTTATCAACAGCCAACAGTTAGCAAAGAGTTACCGATGCAATGGTCAAACGTGGTGGTCGTTAGTATTTGTGACAGATACAACAGGAGGCTGGGTGATTTTGGCTGAAGGCTCCAGGCTCCGGTGCAGTGTACATAAAACGCACGGTTACTCATCCAAGTGAAGATGAGTGCTAATCGCTAATAACCACATCCGTGCATATTGAGCTTGGTGTGATCAGCCACCAGGAGGAGCCAGTGTTATTTATTTCCAGGCTAATTAAGGCATGAGCTTTCAGGTCACATAATTAGTTTGAAGGGGGTGGAGCAGGGGGAGATGCTGTCTGGCTTCTCCCTCCTTTTCCTTCCCCTTTCCCTCACAGATTGGTTTTGTTTGAAGCACTCGCCGAAGTGTTGGAGACCTGCCATTCTCGGACGGCAGCTCTTCCCAGCTTCCTAAACGAGAGTGCATCAGTTCTTGGGTACTGACTGCGATTCGGGTGTTCAGAAGTATTTGTCACACACACACAGTGATGACAATGCATAGCAATTTCAGGAGCTAGCGCTGGATGATGAATCAAGGCCACCTAAATGAAGGTGTCTCAACCTTTTCCTTTTTGTACTCAGAAAAAAAGGATGCTTAAATCCAGGTCTTGGCTTAACCTTGTTTTCTTCATACACTCCCAAAGAAAACAAATATAAAATTGTAGTGTATGAGAACAAGATACTGTTATTTTAAATAATTTGAGTGTTCTAGAGATTATTCTTGTCATTTTGGGGGCTACCAGAAACCCGCCTGAGCAGCAGAATACTGAACAACAATATTTACATATTTGCAAATTCAGTTAACGCAGTATTTGAGGTCCAGCCATGCTCCTGTGCCTCCTTTGTACTTTTGGTTGAAGAAGGAAAAACACTAACAAAGACAATTTCCCTGCTTTATGTTACTTGTTGCCAGCTACAGAGTAAGTTTTCTTGGCTGCGGGCACAGCGTTACAGCAGGGACGGCTCCGGGCCCCCTGCAGCACTGATGTTTGCTCCAAGCCCTGTGCTGATGCACCGCTCCTCCATTAGCATACACGGGACTTCCACCACGGATCTCATTTTTGGAGAAGAATCAGATTTTTACCATTTTGTTTTCAGGTTTCGAGCTCATGTGGAAAAACAACGGTGAGTGAGAGCTCGGCACAGGCTGAATTGTACAGAGGTTGGCGAAGCTCTGACAGCTGTGGCCACGCATGGCCTCTGGGCACCGAGGAGCAGCCAGGACTTCCCCATCCCCATCCAGAGCCTTCAGCACTTTCTGAAACAACGTGATTTAGGTATGTGCTTTAAGGAGTGAGAGATTGGGTTTGTTTTCAAATATTTCGCTCTAGGGAACTTTTGGGATACTTTTCTTTCTTCAAATGTGTTTTACGACACTGCGGAGTAGCTGGAATGATTGAAATGCTGAAGAACAAGGGAACGTATGACTCCATGGGATTATTTTTAGATGCTGAGTTACATTAATTGTTTTGAAGACAAAGATGCCACTTGTGGTTTAAGGAGACCTAAGCTTCAGATGGCTTAAGGTTGGATATTGTACGGGAGTGCTGCTGTTGGGAAGCTCTTCCGTGTGTCTGGTACTGGCCACTGCCAGAAAGGATACCAAAAAAGCCACTGGTGTGTATTTATATTCCTTTGTGTGTCAGGACTACCATCCCATAACGAGCTTCCTTTTCCCTGTGCTGTTGGATTGCCCTCTTGATCAACTAGACAGGCCAGTCCTACAAATCCTATTTTTACTGTGCTCTAATGCTCTTTAATGAGAGTTCTGCATTTGGAAGTCACACAGGACCTATATTTAAAACTGAAGTGACCAGCCACAGATCCCAACTGAGCTGGCTCCTGAGAAGGTGACCAGGAAGGAGGTGGAAATTATGCCTGGAGTGGTCATACCCTGGCTCACCATGGATGCTTGCAGAGCAGAGGAGTCTCTGACCACAAATCTGCCTGAATCGGGCATTGTTATACTGTTGTCCTGGGTCTCAATTTGGCAGGAGGTGGAAAAAGAAGTTTTGTGATTAAACATAAACAGAAGACAGATTTTGCAGAAATTTCACCTTTACATCCTTGGCCATGAGAAGCCGGTGTGGTGCGTCAGCTCCCTGCGAGGAAGCCGGGCAGGCGGGGGGCAGCGGGGGCAGCCCCAGCCCTGGGCATCGGCACCTCCCTGGGGATGGGGCCAGGCTGAGGCCAGGCCAGGCCAGGCCATCAGCCCTAACACCCGCAGGACCTCGTTGTTGCTGTGGCAGGGACACCACAACAGACTCAGCTGGCATCCCCCATGTTTTCACAGCTGCCAGCATTTCATTAATATAGTTGCTGCACCTCTTCTATTTCACAGTGGCAATTAATGTGTATATATGATTATTTGTGTAAATGCCATAAGGTGTTTTCGAATCACATCAGAGGAGAGCTGAAGAGTTATGAATATCATATCCTTAAGAAATACTGCTCTGCAGATATGTAGGTAAACGTTTGGGGTCATTCTGCACAGAACAAGGCTTATCCTCGAAGCATCACCCTGCAGAGTACCCGAGAGGCAGAGAAACCTGGTGCCTGGAGCTCACCTCCATCCTGGCCTGGCCAGGGGGACCAGTGTTGCCTGCTGCATCTCTTTAAAGGGAAAAACAGGATTTCCTCAACTCTCAGATGAGAGAAACCCTGTCTGCCCTGTCCTAATCATGTTGTCTTAATCATATGGCCCTCTTCACCTTCTCCAATGCAGTGGAGCTTTTAATGAGCTGAAGTGGAGTCAAGTGGAATACCAAATGAAATGTTTGGCTTGCTCAGTTTTAAAATAGGTTACTGCTTATTATTTGAAAGCTTTGTGCGGGAGCAATCATTACATGAAGCATAGTGTGGTTTCGGTCTACCATGCTGAGTTGAAAAAGTAGGTCTGTCTCTCTGCAAACAGTATGTAAGTAACTCCCGAGGTCACTTCCCGGTATTAAAGACACCCTTATGGTGTATCCAATGGTATGAGAGAGAAATCATCCAGGATTTACAGTGAAAGGGAAAAGGAGTCAATTACATCGCATCATCTTTACAAGCACTGCATACGGCCCTGGTAGAGGTCTCCCCAGAGGAGCAAGAGGAGATATTCCGAAGTATGGTGTGACACTGTTTGCTCCAATGCCACAAATACTCCTGTATGAGTGTGGCTGCAGCCACTCCTGTGGCTGCAATGCACGTACTCACAATTTAGGAAGTCCCTATTGCAGGCCAGTTCTGACACATACTCCTTTGGGAATGCAGAGTGCTCCAGCACAGATGGCAGCTGGATGCCAGTTTTGGATCTTCCTAGCAAACAGTCTGGGCGTGGTGGTGGCCCTTGGCCCTAAGCAGCATATTGTGTGCAGCTGCAGGGGAGTCAACAGCTGGGCCTGACACGCTGTTCCAGCAGATGTTTCCATAAGCTGCTTCCTCCTATGTGAACGTATTGATGTCTAAGTCCTTGGCTGGGCTTGGCCATGCAAACGCTCAGCAGGTTTCCAGCTATTGGCCTAGTCATGCTTTACTAGGAACCACTCACTATTTCCTCTTAGACCACAACCTAGAAAGAAACGGGCCTTTATTTGGATAATATTTTATTCGTGACCCAGCTGGGTTTGGTGGTGGAGTGTGGCAGACGGGTCTGCCTGGAGCAGGATCCTCCTGACCCCAGCACAGAGCGAGAACATCCCCCACCTTCAGAGGGGACACTGAGTGGGACTGCCATGTCTTTGCCCAAGACACCTGGTACCTCACTCCAACTCCCTTAGACTTCTTATATTTACAGTTGTCGTTGCTATTTTTTTAGGTTTGCAGATGTTTACTGCCAAATACTAAAGGTGAACAAGACAGATGGAAAAGAGTGGAGCAAATCGAAGGTTTTTTAGGAGCTAGTAGAGAAGCCTGATCTGCCTGGTCTCAATATCCACTGCCTGTGAGAAAGTGATACACAGCTTTGAGAGCTGTGCTGCAGAAGTTCTGACATTCTTAAAAATAGAATAAAGATGATATAATAATTAAAATACAATCATTTTAATTTGTCCTTTTCAACAAATTAACATTCTTTCATGGCTGGAAAATAGTTATCTTAAGTAATTACCCTGTTATCCTAGTGACAGACTGATGGTGACCTTTATACTGCAAGTGAATTATGCAAATTGGTATTTTCATTAAACATTAAATAACTCCCTTGGGAGGAAAAAATGTTACTTACTGTTCGTTGGCTATTAAAGTCTAATGATATGATTTACCGCAACTTTGTTTTCCACCTCCAAGGGCTCCAGAGGAGAATGGATTAAGGCTTGGCTTGGAATTTGAGGCTTAGACATGTGTGGACAGGTCAAACAAAGATTAAAAAACCGCAACAAAACAAATCCCAGTTACTTCATCCTGTGTTCAAAGTGTATGTTCTGTCTGACAGAACATCAGTATGTCAGTAAAAATTCTCCAGGCCCCCACTTTCTAGTCCCCTGAGCACCTCAGAGCCAAGAGGTAGCCTTCCCATTAACTTCTCACCACCGATCCTTACTTCATACCAACTTAGCAGCACGCCCCAAACTTTAAACCGTGGCTGATTCTCCTGCTTTCAGCAGCTCACGCGGACCATGCATGCTCTCGAAACCAGCCTGGTGCCACTCAGGCTGAATCAGGCTCAGAGGCAACAAAATGCTGATAAGTAAAGCCTATGGGAAAATTAAATTCACCTGATGGACAGATGCAATGGGAACACTGGAGAGCACGCTTCCAGCACAGTGGGAGTGATGGACATTTATAGAGTTATGTCAAAAGTCATTAGGAATAAGGCCAATAATACAGGCTTTAGGAATAAGAATGACTCTGTTTATTTTTAATGATTCCTGTTGTACAAAATGGCCCTCGGTAACAGCACAAGCTATATAGAAAGTGAAGCAGACTTTGTCAGTGGTATAGTAGACAGTCTTGATCCTTAAGTGTTGCCATTCCTATAGTTTTCTACATTTTAAACGTCTTTTTTGAAACTTCTGCCATTGTGTTAAAAGACATGTTGGTAGGAATGCACTTTATTGAAGCTATCCCGACCGCCATACTGGAAAGGCAAGAGTACGCAGGCTCCATGAGCTACACACAACAAGGGAGCTACAACTGCATCCTGGAAGAGCTAACTTTTCCCTCCCAGCACCAAGGTTGGGATGTGTGTGACCACGTTGCAGTGCTTCACATGAAAAAACCAAAACATTTGCTCTGTATTACTTGGTGCTTTGTGCTGAAGATAAACCAGTGAATAGATTTCTCTGAAATGTTTCTGTTAATACAGTCACGGTCTCATCCAAAATGAGATAATATCTGGCCTGGGTATATGTGCAATGTATATTAACACTGGAGAGTTACTTTAATTTGCTTTTCAAAATATTAAAGTATCAGCGGTCTTAACAGTGGATGCTGATCAACAGCTTTAGAAAGCATATTCAACTGTTAATCACTTTTTATTTTGAAACAGTAAAGTTTCCTGGCCCATTAAACTACAGTTAATATATCCTTTAAATAAATAAACACACACACACATTATTTTAATTACTTAACACCTCTCTAGTGGGCTGTAGGAAAATTCCACTTTTTAAAATTTTGTGACAGTTGCTACAACCCACCATTAAAAAAAGTTTATTTTAAATGTATCACCAGGCTGTTGGTACAGAGGTACTGTTGTGTGCAGCCCCTTTAGAAGGCTGAGCGAAGCAGATGGGGGCTGCACCCTCATCTGTTGAACCGAAGGGAGAAATACTGAAGCCTTGGTCCCCACAAGTGTATTTATACTACAGTGGGATGCAGTCTGCTTAATTTAGGGAAGATCTTGTAGAAACTACATCTGTGAAAAATCGTTAGCCATCTAAGTTAATCTTAATTATTACTTGTTTTCCTTTTAGAGCCAACGGAGAGAGATAATTGCCTGATGGTGATTAGGGAGCTGTGTTAGGAGAAGAGGAAAATTTGGTGTTCCGGTCTTTGCTCCCGGGGCAGGTCCCCCCCCAGATCTCCCTCAGCCTGACGGACTGGTCCAGATACAAGACTATTACAGAAAAGGTCACCATCACCTTGACATTTAAGTGCCTGTTTTGAAGACAAAAAGTAATGGAGAAGGCACCATTTTCATTGGGTAATCTGTTCTAATCTTATTTGCACGTGTTGTTAAAATAGTATTCATTGCTAATAAGGCTTTAACTCTTAGCTTTTCTTCCGTGTTATTCTTGTCTCTGCTAGATTAAACAGCTCTTAGTTTCCAGTGTTTTGTTTCTGTGATAATGCTTATATACTGTAATCAAGTCATCTTTCAAAGTAGGGATAAACTGAACAGATCCCTGTAAATCTCAGTATACTGAAATAACTCATAGGGCAGGAACAAATGATGCACCAGAAACTCATGTTTGTCTCACAAAGAAAAAAGACAAAACATAAAACTGAGCTTTTCCTACATTTTCAGGTTTATTCAGCATTAAGAAAAGTTGTGCTTTATTATTATTATTGTTGCGATTACTACTACTGCTATTATTATTGTTGTTGTCGTTAAGCATATAGACTCATCATTTCTTGCTTAATCCTACCACCCAGAACTGCAATAGCTCATTCCAGAATACACATATTCTAGAAAATATTATTCAGTCTGGAAATGCTAAAAAGTAGTCTTAAAATACAAAAATGCATTTTCCAAATAAGTGTTAGTTCATTATGTTTTCATGTAATGAGGTTGTACTTTAAAGAAATATGACTGCTTTTTCTTAAATAACCTAATTTTACTCCCGCTTTCAAGCGAATTAATCATTTGTTGTTATTATGTGTCCAAAATTCTTAATAGAGACAGAAGGTTCCCATCAGTGCTTGGCACTTTGTCACAATACAGAGTCGGTCTAAACTTAAACTCCGGAAAATGAAAGGAGAGTATTTGTACCAGGGCTACCGTTCTTCCCACCAGACAGGTAATATCTCTTTGTCCACTGAGGTGATGCAAAAGAGGGGACCTTGCACAGTGGCGGTTGGGCTCTGCTAACAGCGGCAGAGAAATGGGCTGGCTCGTGGAACGGGCCACCATACCTGAGATACTCCCGCAGTTTTCAGAGTGTGTGGTGCACACCTCTATCCTTCCATTTCATGTTGTGGGATGCTCCTTTTGGAAGTTTTGCTCCAAGATCTGGGCAATCTATTGTTCAGATTCAAGACAGAGAATTAATTTTAAATTTAAGTAATTTTAACTTAAATTTCTACAGTTTAAATGTCTTTCTGGAAAGTTCCGACACTGCATTAAAAGAAATCTCAGTAGGAATATATTTCATTAAAGATATCCCAGCGTCTGTACTGAGAAAAGCAAGGGTACTCATGCTTCGGGAAGCACCGTGAATGACACACAACAAAGGACCTACAGCAATTGCACTTGAGTAACATTTGATTTAAATAATTTTAAGTTAAATGTACAGGTGGGCCATGGTTCTACCTGGAAGTAATTTAAAGGACTAATTAGGCAGACCTAAGGTAAAAGCATTTGCCTTGTGTGGTGGCGTCTCATGTATGACCCATAGTCTTCATCCACTCCATGAACAGAGGCACTGCGGGACTAAGGGAAGGAGCATCACATGGTGAGATGAGGCTCGTGGTGGACTCATGGTCAGAGCTTCCCTGCTTCCAGCCTGATGCCACCTTCCCATTCATGTTTTCCACTCAGTCCTGTCCCCACCTCATGCTCCCCTTAAGTATGCCAATTCAACTGACATGGCCAGGTTTCCATATACCACTTTTTTGTGAACCACTTTCCATTTTTTAAAGAACAGGATTTCACGGGGTGTTACATCCAACAAAGCCAACAAGGTGGAGGCAGGCCTGGAAGCAGGTTCCTCGGGTGGGGCTGGCGATCATATGAGTGGCCGTACCAATATAACCTGGTAGCAGAGTGCCTAAGACCTGGACACATGCCCAGTAAAAGCTTAGGATTCCAGAGGAGAAACAAATTCAAAAATGAAACCAGGAAAGGGTCAGAAAGGCAGTATTTCTCCCATGGCGTGGTGATGGCCTGAATCCTTCAGACGCCAGCTACTGGAAGAGGTGCTGGCTAGTGGGAATCTCCTTTCTCCACAGTGGCTTTATCTGGGACAGTGGTCCAGTGATCAGCATTGGGCAGTCCCTCTTTCTCAGAAGCAGTGCTAGCCCACAGGGATCCAGATGTCCAGCCATGGAGTATCTGCTACACCCTGGAACAAGGCAGACATCCCAGCTCGTGATGCCACCATCCCATTCTAGGAGAGATGGACACCTTACTGTCCCTACAGTCCATACTCCTGTATGTCTCTGTGCTCAAACATCTGTATGGAAATGGGATACAGGCTGTGTCACTGCGTGTACTGCTGCTGGGGGAACTGCTACAGGGTGGCTTTTCCTCATAAAACCAGTAGGCCCAGTACCTCCGCCCAGCTCCAGTTTGGATGACAGTAAAAGAATGAGGCAAACCCAAACAATGTGTAAATGAGCTACTGTGAACATGACTCTCACCTGTGGCCCTGCTTAGGCAACTGCATTTTTTGAACAAACGTAATCTGACAGCAGGGCTTTATCCCAGATCAACATTTTGACCTGGTGCTGGGATTCTGCAAGCTGGAAGTACCAACCACAGCCTCACGGAGGACACTTATTTAAGGTGAACAAGGCACTGAGTATATCCTGAAACCCGCTCTGCGGCAGATGAAAAAGCAAAATCCCTTCTGCTCACCCTAGGAGACATCCAGGGCTTGACTCAGTTGCCTAAACCCAAGTGTGTCGTGCTGTTGGAGACACCATGGGACACCTGAGATACTCACATAGATATGACACAGAACCTATGATAGATACACGTCCTTCTGAAGTGACATCTGAAGGGCAGGTCAGATACACTAGGTTATGTGAAAAGGTGCTGATTATATCCACCTGCTTGGTCGGTGAATCGTCAAACAGCTAGTTCGTCTAGTGGCTGGTCAGCTGCATCACTCCATTAATTTTGACTAGGGGGCATGATTCAGTTGCCATCACACAAATATGTGAAGCCATTTGAGATGCTCTGAAATAGCTGCCTTGAGTTAATGATTCAGATGAGTGTAGGTCTTCTATGGACTCTAGAAATGTTGATTGGAAGGGACCTCGAGAGGTCATCTGGTCCAGCCTGAACATTGCAAGCCACAATTCATGGCCACTGTCTCTTGTTGCATTATCTGATGCTAGCGAAGCTAAGGGAGGAAGAGCAATGATTCTCCGACAACACCACTTCTCCCTGGAGCAGTAGCATAACAGCACAGCCTCTAGCAGACAGCCTGTGAAATGCTGCATAGCTCTCTTAGAACACGGAACATGGACTTTATATGTTGTCTAAACCTTTTTGGATGTGGTAAAAACAGATTTAGCTAGGGCATAGCAAATACAGCCATCTAAGCTACATTTAAACACTGCACCTACAGGAACCATAAACGTCACAGATTGCTGTCCTCCCTTCAGCTTTGCCAGAAAGATCAAGGATTTACTCCGTGATATTTTCTTTCCGTATCTATCACTACTCCCTGGAGACCAATGACATGAACTGGAAATCCCCATGTCATCTATACTGTCATAACGGGTAACAGTCGGTGCTGCAGAGGCCTAAGAACATAAAAATGGCCACACAGGTCAGGCCAAGATCCAACTGGTGCAGTATTTTGTCTCTGATACGTGGCCAAAAGTGGATGCCTAGGGAAAAAATTGCAGAATATATAAAAATAATAAATTGTGGTATTTTCTCAGAATAAGTGCCCAGTCTGCCACCACTGGTGGCTCAGGAACTTACTGAGCCAGAGGAGATATTTTTTGATTTAATACTAGCCCATTACTCTTTATGGAGCATTTACACTTAAATCCATGCACATCTAGATACCTCTGATCCAGGTTGGTTAGAGCTGAAAAATGTGATTGTCTGGGTTTGAGGTAAAACAGAACCAATTTTCCGTTCAGTAATTTTACTTTTCAGCTAAACCTCTTCTAACTAACTGAACTCTCTGAAATTAACAGCATATTTGCCAGACAGCGTCACCTTCTAGCAGAGATAAGGCCCGATGTTTGTGTTAATACCGAGGCATGGTACGCAGAGAGGGTCCTTCTTACACTTATTGCTCTAACACCCAGGGCCGGCTGACTTTGTTATTGGCCCCATTGGAGGGTCGAAAGCAGAAAAGCGCAGAGGGGTCTCACCTGCGGGGAGAAGTGGACACGACAGGCGACCTAAAACTGACCAACAGGGTATTCCATCCCATCTGCCCCGTGCTCAGTATAAAAGCTGAGGGATCAAAGGGTCAGCCTCTTTCTTCAATGGCCAGCATCCGAGGAGGACTCTGTCTGTTTGTCTGCCTTTGATCCCAATCCTGAATCCAGATCTGGAATCCAGTTCCTGTCCATCACTGAGTCCAGTCTGGGACTTTCCTGGTGCCCACCGGTGACTTGAGTGGCATCCTGGGAGCTCAATACTGGTTTTGAATATATTGTATATATTTCATTATTTTCTTTTAATTGTTTTATTAATATTTTCATTAAAGTAGTTTAGTTTCTTTTTAAACTCATAAGTTTCTTTTCTCTCTCACCCGTCCCTCCCTTAAGGGAGATGGTGTCCCTTCTCTGAAGGGGAGAGAAGTAAAAGAGAGCATCTGTCATTTGTTTTAGTGGCCAGCCCAAACCACGACAGTGATCTTGCAAGTCCCTGCCCAACTACTCCAAGTAATCCCTTCATTGTTCTGGATGAACATAGAACCAGGGAACATACACAGAGGTTACGATTCAAAGCTCTAGGAAAAATGCAAGCAGTGGCACATTCTTTGAACCCTACCTCACATCTACTCAACGTGCATTCACAGATATTGAGGCCAGAATAAATCTGTAGACCATCTAATCTGATTTCCACTCTAAAAAATAACTGTATCCAATAATTGTATCCAATTATTACACCTATTATTTGGAGTGTGGAGTCAGCTTGCAGATTAAAACCCTTTAACATAGGTTTTTACACCTGAGCTAAGTATCTAAATCTACAGCCATTGCCAATGCAGCTAGTACACTCCAGGGGTCTGGGAGTGCTCTTCCGCTCACCCTGATGTAAAGACCTACATCTGCTGAGCTGAGCAGCTCTCCCAGCCCCACCGGTGAAACAAACGACATTGGCATTACCAGGAATGAGAGCTCAGAAAGCTAGCGCACGCTGGGGAGCCTTGACCTGCGAGGTGAACCAGACTCCTTATGATTGATAAAATCAGCGCCCAGAATGACATCTGAAACTACTTGGAAGTTCGTGTGTTTTTATGACTAGGTAGCATGTCAGCCTGAAGTTTCAAACTCTACAGTTATTAACTTTTGAAAGACTGCTTTCCAAAAGGGTTAATGAATCATATCACGAGCTGATAGAAATGCCAATCAACAGGGATCAGCTGTAGAATAATTAGATGCAGAATGTGAGCATTAGGTATGCACAGAAGTTACAAAACCCAAGAGGATAGTGTAAAATTGCAGTTCCTAGGGAGCTGAATCTCTAGAAACCCTTGCTCAAATTACCCCAAAATTGGATCCCTTTCCTCTACTTTCACAACAGATAACAGTTTTCAATATAATTCAAATTAGCTTATATATTTTTAAGTATTTAGACCCTTAAATAGGCATTCAACTTTACTGTAACACAGAATCACTCAACTGAAAATTATTTGATGGCTACATCTGGAAAATGCGTGTATTTTAGTGGCTGATAACATCTGCAGTCACCTAGCAACATATTTGTGACAGTGACCTGGCAAATTGTTGAATGACATTTTTAACTGTTTAGCCACTGGGCTCAATAGGTCTTTCCTACTTCAGTCGGACTTGGTATTAGATTGCACATAAGCGGCAAAAGGGAACATAGAGTGAATATTATAATATTAGAAATGGCATTGGGGCTTTGGAAAAGTATTCCTGTGATTCCGAGGAAGTAATGCTGAAAAGTTTTTCCCACCTTCCTTTTTTCTCATTCACAGACAAAAATTATTACAGCCAGGGATCTGCAATCACCTCACGCAGAACAGCCTTCATTTCCCTTGGTAGCTTAAGCTATGTCAGGTATATTGATTATCTGACTTTCAGGCTATTATGGACACAATAAATGTATTAAAACATAGATTTTAGTTTCACATGCATTTTCTGTGCCTTAGTGAACAGTATTTATTGCTTGTATTTTAGCTAAATAATATTAACATAAAGCATATTAGCATGTAACATGATCTATTAATAGATAACTATTAATATATACGGATACAGTGTGTGGCTCTTTTTGCATGCCTTTATGCTGCATCACTTCAGCCTTTTCATATTACGTATAGAATAAATTAAATTATGCACTAATCCTGGAAATAGGCATATGAAACATTCACAAGTTATTGTACTTTCCGAGGCTTAGCTATAGCAGGTCTATGCCTTTCATCCTAAACACAGGAAAATGACCTTTCATATATACAACATGATTTTCAGCTTTTTATGGCCTTTGAGTTTGATTCTTCATAACCTTGCTACAGCGAGCTCGGCAGTAGCAGAGATAAAACTTCCATAAGCACATTGTCCCGCCGACTTGCTGACAACGCACAACGTCTAATGCAGTTTCAGTTCAGCTTATATGCAGCTGTATCACTGAACACATATGTCCACCAGCTTACTAAGTCGGGTGGGATTCAGCTCTCCCCAGACTAGACAGCAACAGTGGTCAGCCAACTTGTGCTTTGTGGGCTACTGCCTGTATTGATTAAACTTCCATTGACTAGAGTGAGTTAAGATGCCTGTGGGGTCTTTAGCAAAGGGGAAAGAATAATGAATGCTGAATCATGCATGAATAATGAATTCATATCCCTTCCCTGGTCTCTTTTAGGTTTTATACAACATACAAAAGCCAAATGTCCCTTCCAGGTCAATGTCTTAGGGGATTGTTAAACCACAAGTTCCAAGTTGGCTCAATGCGCGTTTCAACTCGCTGCAATTTGTGCATGAATGTTCATTCCTTGTTGGAAAAGGAACTCACCGATGAAAAATTATGAATGAACACATAGAGAATGCAAGGTGAAAAACTACCGCCAAAATCTAGCTCACTACTTAGTGGCAGTGAATGTAAAGCAGGGTTGGGTAGTTGGGATGTTCTAGAATCTCTTGTGAGAAATTTGGATAGACCTTCCCAGAACATCTCAATGAGGATTTGGATTAAAAAAAAAAAAAAAGTTTGCTTGTGAATGGCAGGTAATTCCATTGGCTAAAACTCTCCTCTTGCAATGCAATTGACCCAGTGCCTTTATTTTCTAGACTTAAAAAGACCAGGTTTAATTTTGGTTCAGTCTTGTATTGCATGTAAAAATGTATAAACGGGGATGAGTATACTGAATCTCTGCACCGGAGTCAGGGCCTTATTAAGGCATTATGTGGGCATTAGATGGGAGATCGCAGCACTCAGTAAACAGGCAGCACAGAGTTTGGATATAACCCAATTAATCGGTGTTACTCTACATTTCATTTCATACCATCTCCCATAAACCTGCATTCACGAGTGGAAAGAGCTTGTCCTGAAAACAGTCATTACTTAATACCCCTGTCATTTCTCTTTACAATCACGCTGTTGCTGTAATGCCCATAAAACTACCTGACAGTGGTTAGGCAGCTGGTGTCATCTGATTGATGCTTATTGCACTAATTGTAAGTGTCTCACCAGTGGCTTCTGCTTCTCTGCCATCAGCTGGGCCATGGTCTTCTTTTGTCTCTGGACGTTCTTTGGGGAAGGAACTGACTTCTGGGAAAAATAGCTTGTCTTGCACAACAGGTCCTTGACCTTTGACTGAAATCTCTGGACACTGCGGCTTATTGTCTAAGAAGACAAACAGCCTGCATGCACCTGCAAAAAGCCTTTTGGTAAGAGAGAAGGTAGAAAAGAACTCCTTCCTCTGTGTCTGAAACCACCCATGGCAAGAACAAACCATAAAGGATCAATGAACATGCAGGACCTGTGCTGCTGCTGTTCATTGACATTTTTTGGCTGAATTTATCAAAAAGACAGGAAATCTTTACCCAATAAAGTTAAAATTCACCTAGAAGAGAAGCTTATTGCCCTTCTCCAGAATAAAGAAATTGATGAGGAGGATATTCCAGACAAACACTCTTCAATTTTGGTGTTTCCTATCCACATATCTTGACCCTTCTAGCAACCATCTCTCCCACTTCCCCTGTCTCCCCTTCCCCTTCCCTCCTCCAGCATTGCTTATATACTTTCAGGTGTATACTGGCCACGGCAGCTTTTGCCCATCCACTTGCTGAAACTTCCATGAGGACTCCTGGGGATCCTTTTGCAACCAGCACAATGCAAGGGCTTCCAGCATTCCACCCCCCAGCAGCAGTCCTGGGCCACAGTTCTTCAGAAGAGCCATATCCCAGTATGATTCATAAAAGGATGTTTTGGTGTGCTGCCATAACGTCAGGGAGCCACGAGCGACGGAGCTGCCTCTGCGCTCAGAGCAGGCAGCCGCACGCAGGCTTGCCCACGGGCTGGGCGGCAGGAGCACAACCTGGCTGCACATCAGAAGCTTTGCAGAAGTAACAGGTGACATCCTGCAGGGTTGTGACTCTGAAAGGACACGGTGTCAAACACCACCACAGTTGTTAGGCACTAATACTACCTGTAGTGTTAAGTAGTACTACCTGTAATACCAGTCATATGTCCTACTCGGCAGTGCTGAGTGTGGCCCTGCTCTGATCTACCTTGATGGTACGGTTCCTCCCTCTTGCGCTCCTCTGTGGGGACACCCAAACTGTCTTTCCATCCAACCCTTCCTGCTTCCTTACCAGCAGCATTCCTCCCTTTGTTTAATACACAGGAGGAATCAGAGGAGCCCAAAATGGCCCTAGGTCGGGATGACTGATGTATTCGAGTCCCCGCACAAGACGTGGGGAGGGTCAGAAGGCAAGCTGTTCCTCCTGTCCTCTGTGACATCCTCTGCTATGGCTTCCTGTGATGAAGTCTCCAAGGAACAGACTGTGTGCCCCAGCAAGATGAGAGGGTTTAGTGAGGAAGGAGAGCTCTCCATTGATGCCTCCAGCCCCAAAGGCTTACTAGCATTTAGCACTATTAGTATCCCTATAATTAAAGATGCATGGCCATAGAGGTGCAAGAGCAGCAGCAACTGTGCAGGGCTACTGAGTTCAACCGAAAAGCAGGGTGAGCACAGGCACAGTGACAATGCAGCAATATCCCATCTCTTCAGAGCATGGCCAGAGGTCGTACATGACTGCACAAAATTCACGTGCCCCAAATCCTCTCCTGGTTCAGTTCTGCGGAGGATTTTAGACATCTCTCTAGGTGAACTGGAGCAAAACCTGAGCCAAAACAACTCAGAACTGAGCATTCCCAAACTCTAAGAAATCCAGATGAATTTCCCTGGCCCAAAAATCCCAAATACAATCTTCTGCAAATTTTGGATCTGGAGATCTAGTCAGAGCTGTACGTCATGGCATGGTCCCATCTTTAGTATACAGAGAAAAAAATGTCTTGCATGACTGCCTTTCTGATTTCAGGACTTCAGTGATGACTAAAGACATGGTTGTTACTGACTTGACCTCTCCCAGCGGAGGCATCTTCTTACCTACATGTTTCTTTGGGAGGCAATTATTTTCTTCCTGCTTCTGAGGTTTGCAATTTTGGAGGTAGTGCTTTCTTTCAAGCTCCCACAACCCTCTCAGGAACCTCTCCAGGTAAAAGCAAATGTTATCTCAAAGGGGTACTGAGGCTTTTATTACATCCTGACTTCACTTCTGTAATTCGCTATTTGCTGATCTGCCTGTCATTTCCCTGAGGCATTTGCAGCTCACGTTGAACTTCACTGTTGAAACCTGGAGTTCTAAGCATTTTCCTTCTTTCCTGAGAGAACTTCTCCGATTTCATCCTGGTAAAGTGGTAGTTTCAGGCTGAAATTAATTTTCTACTTACCAGCTTTTAATAGGTCCTTTTCACTTCTCATCATTTTATTTATCATTTTATTTTCCTGTTACTTCATTTGCTGTGTCTCATCTAGTACTGATGACAGCCTTCTCCTCCTGCGTTGCTTTTCATCCCCTTCCTCTTTCGGAATCGTTTTTACTGGTGAACATATGGAAAACTGCCAAAGCCCCATACTGTGCGCAAGCCTCACAGTGACTGAGTGCCCTCCCTTACCAGTTCAGGTTACTCAACGTAGAACTTGGTGAAGAGGGGGATTGACCGGGGCCGGTTCCAGCCTCTCCCTCAATTCTTCTGACAGGTTCTTCTTGCCTTTTCCCTCCTTTCTCTCTTTGTCTGTGATGAACACCTGTACAAAAGCCAAGCACATGCCTTACTTGCCACACGGCTGGTATGATGGACGATTTCTGCTTCGGTTCTCTCCAAAGGCACAGATGTAACAAACTGTGAAAGACATAAAGCTGAAGTCCATCGTACAGATTCTCTAGCAATAGCTGGAGAATCTAAGAAGCCTCACTTGGGGGACACAATACTTGTGTAAGGGTAGCTGTTTTGTTGCACAGCTAATGAGTAAAGTTTAGAAATCCTCTTAAAAGACTGTAGGTTTCTGTGTAAGCTACGTGCATAAGGTCAAAGCTTGCCCCCAGTTCAACCTCCTTTGTGCAGGTCCTCTCAAACTGCAAAGGGAAAAGAGGTTTGTCTAGGTCAATAGTCAGGGGAACAGTCACAAAACTGGTGTTGCCTGCCTCAGTCCCTCAGCCACGCTGAGAAGGTGGGTGCACTTGGTGGTGACCTTTGGCTGGGAGATCCTCCCAGCTGGTGACCAAGGCTGCTCTGAAATTTCCTCTGCTCTGCTCCTAGGGGTGAATGGTGATGGGAAATCAGCTGTGCCCTACTTTTTGAGCACGCTGAACTCACTTCAGCCGTGCTTATGGATGATTTAGCTTCTGGAAAGCATTCAAACAGTCCAGATACGTCTGCTCTCGCCCGTCTCCACCTGAGAAGCAGAGCAACTCCACTGGCACAGAGCCAGATCCACACTACTCCCGTTGAACAACTTGGGACACGTGATCTCACCCACTGCGACCCAGCGGGGTGTCCCCAGCCTATGGCTTCGGTGCTTGGTATGCATTCCAGAGTGCTGAGAGTGGCATAAAAACGTAGATGGAGACAGTGGAAGGGAGCAGGAAATCCCAGGATGCCATTCCTTAAGCAGGCATATCCACACCACTCTCCAAAGAGGCCTGAAGGGTTTCTAGCTGCTGCCCAGAACTGGGGCCCAGGGCAGTCAGAACTGCCATCTGCTCCAACTTGCCAGAATGCTAAATATGAGCATTTGGAAACCACAGCGGTTTGATTCTAACCCTACAGGCATCTGCTTCCCAAGCACAGATCAAAACCACCCGGGCCATTGATTGTGCCTCCCCAGTGCAAACTCATTCGGCACTTTCTTCACGCTTGGTTGTGCCTTCATGCACACGGACGCCCACACCCTCCCGCAGGACTGCACAAACATCTACCTCTGCCTGGTTTGTTTTGCCTCCACCTCCTGATAGATCTTGCTCGCCTCTCCCTTCCCTCACAGAATCCCAGACATCTGATTTTGTTCCTCCTATCTGGTTCTTGTTGCCAGCACTGCCGAGCTCTGCCTTTTCCCATGCTTGCTCCACAATTACAGGGGCAGCCTGTCCATGGAGACTGCACTGAGCACACCGCCAGATCACAGACCTAAAGGCACGAGCAGGGGCATCTCTTCTGCTGCTCCCTGAGAAATGTGAGGACCACAGCACTCCACAAGCATCTACCCTGGCATGCCCTGACAGCCAAGCAGAGAAACTATGCGAGATGATCATTCTGCACCAGGGGGCTGGCAAGATTCCTTAGCTGCATTTCCAGATTTTGTAACATTTGGATGGCTTAGTAAAAACAATGAAGGTCTGATTTCAAAAGCTGTCTGGATTCCACAAGAAAACACTTTTTAAATTAGAATTTTTTAACCGCGCTTTCACTTTTCAATAGCTGCTGTATCGGTAGCAGCTGGGTTTAGCACCTAACTCCTGATGTGGTATGAATAAACAGAATGCTTACTGATCAGTCCACTTTCCATCTTCACGTGGAAGCAAAACAGAAAAATAAATGGTAAGAGGTATATACAAAAGCTTTTGGGGCTTTGCCTTGATGACAGCAATAAGAGAATCCATTTTTATTAATATTTTCAATTTTTAGAACTTAGGAATAACATTAAAAAAATATGTAGGTCAGATCTGGGTCTCAGTTAAAGTCAGCTTTTCTACTAGTTTCAATGAAATTAAAGTTCGATGCATTATCACTGGTGTACCAGTATCCTCCAACTTGTATCCAGCACTGGCAGTGCTAATAATTTTATGGTGCATATTATGATCTATAGAAGGATTTTTACATTCAACCTAGAGGGTGGTGGTCAGTAGCTCCTTTTCAAACTGGCAACCTGTCATAAGTGGAGTTCCCCCAGGATTAATACTGGGCCCAACGCTGTTTAGTATCTTCCTAAGTGATCTGGATGTGGGATCAAGTGTACCCTGATGAAGTTTGCTGACGACCCCAAACTAAGTGGGGGAAGTGGACACATTGGAAGGGAGAGCCACTGCGATGGAAGACCTGGATAGGCTGGAAGAGTGGGCTAACATGAACCTTACGAAGTTCAACAAGGACAAGTGTTAAGGTCTTGCACCGGGGAAAACAATCCTGGGGTGCAGCACAGGCTGGGATACACCCGGCTGGGGAGCAGCTCTGTGGAAAGGAACCTGGGGGTCCTGGTGGGGGTCCTGGTGGACAACAAGCTCAATATGAGTGAACAGTGTGCTGCAGTGGCAAAGAAAGCCAACAGGATGCTTGGGTGCATCAACAAGGGCATCACCAGCAGAGACAAAGAAGTCATTATTTGTTCATTCCATGGAAGTGTTCAAGGCCAGGTTGGATGGGGCTTTGAGCAATAGGGTCTAGTGGAAGGTGTCCTTGCCCATGGCAAGGGGGGTGGAACTAGATGATCTTTAAGGTCCCTTCCAACCTAAACCATTCTATGATTCTACGATTATCCCACTCTACTCAGTGCTTGTCAGGCAACACCTGGAATACTGTGTTCAGTTTTGGTCCCCACTGTACAAAAAAGATGTGCACAGGCTGGAGATGATCAAAGGACTGGGAAGCCTGCCATATGAGGAAAGGCTGAGAGAACTGAGAAAAGAAGGCTCAGGGGAGACCTTATCACCATGTTCCAGTATATAAAGGGTGGCTACAAAGAAGATGGAGACTCCCTTTTTATAAAGAGTCACATGGAAAAGACGAGGGGTAATGGGTACAGGTTACTCCTGGGCAGATTCTGTTTGGACACAAGAGGAAAATTTTTCACAGTGAGAACAATCACCCATTGGAATAATCTCCCGAGGGAAGTGGTGGATTCCCCATCATTGGACACTTTTAAGATTCAGCTGGACAGGGTGCTGGGCTATCTTGTCTAGACTGTGCTTTTGCCAAGAAAGGCTGGACCAGATGATCCTCGATCCCTTCCAATCTAGTATTCTATGATTCTATGCTTCAACTTACTATCAGAATATGATATTTTAAAATGTTTCTAGCTGATATATGTACAGATAAGATCTTGAAAGTGTGAACCCTCCGTGTTTTAATGCAGAATATAAAGAACAACCCAAAGGTAATATTTTCATATTTCATTCCTTAACCCAGTCCTGGCCTATTTTGGGGTCCCATGCACAATTTTTTAAAGCCTGTATTTGGCAGAACAGCTGATATTTGCTATGAACAATCGGAGTCATTATTCCAACACTAGGAAGTCATCATTCATTAGCTCAGACTTATTTAGTTGATTTTCATTTTTATTTCATGGATCCCTGATATAAACAGCCTCAATGAGATATCAGTAGTATCCTAAATTTTCAGCAGGTCTGCCACTCTCCACCAAAACCAGGCAGTCCGAGAAGTCTGACAATCTTGCCCCAGCTTCTCTTTTCCTTTTGCTGCTAGAGGCCACCTGCATAGCAGACATCTGCACTTGGCACCTACAGTACCAGGTCATCCTTGTGTGCTCTGAGCCAGGCAAGACCCCTGAGGGGTCTGAGCCAGGCACGTATATCATACAGTAGATTACTAATCCCAACTGCCAACAAGGAAAGAAGCAAGCAAACAAGAAATGCAGCCCAGGAAGGAAGCCCTTGTAATGCTGCAGTTTTTACACCTATTTATGTACCACATATTGGTCAGGGTTGTGGCCACAAGTACAACGGGCCTGGAAAAGAAGAGCGGAGGGATAGTAAAACAGTAGTGGAGAACACAGGCATCATTTTTTGCAGTGTGATGCAACAGCAACTTGGTATTTTACTGTATCTATTCATTCATTCATTCATTGCAAGGGGAATTTTTCAGCCATCTTTTCCTTCCTGTCTGCAGTGTGAGCCACAGCACCGTTCCACAAGCATCTAACGAAAGCTTTGCAGATCTCACCATGGATACCCATTTAAATAGAGAAGTCACAGGACAGTTGCTATTTGTGTGCCTGAATGGAAGTCTATTGTGCTATTTTTTTGCTCCAGTGAAGCAGAACAAACCCTTCTTCTTCTTTGTTTATATGAGGTGAAAAAACATACTGGTACTGACTTTCAGATAAAAACTCTTAGTGGTAGTCAGTTCCTGCTTACTTTGAGAACATCTGGGAACACAGAGACAGCCAGTCCATGTCCTGCACCTACACTTAGGCAACATACCTGTGAGGTTAAACACCCTTCTCATTTCCTTTTTCTGATTGCACCTCATGCGGTAGTCCCTCGTGGTCACAGACTGTTTCTTTTCTCCATTTTCTTGTATCTAAAAAGTTGTGATATGGAATCAAACCTCAGAAGACCTCAGCCTTTTCACAGAGGGCCTGTGTCATCTTTGGCACATAACCTTTCTCTGTGCTTTGGCTTTCTATCTGTATTTTTAATTTGTTTTGCCACAGTGTCCTTGTCAGAGGTTAGATGCTCCTTGTGTTTGCGTTGTGTAAACATATAAAGATGGTTCTTGCTGCAATACGTTCACATACTCAGAAGAAAACACTTTCTGAGAAAAAAGAAGTAAAATTAAGGAGAAAGAAAAAAAATGTGGAGATGTATAATGCTTTTTCAGTACATTTGAGAAGATATATTCTCTGTACAGCCTTCTCCACATGTCAGTGCATAATGCAAGGTCAGTGGTTCTTCACGTAAGCTAATTCTGCCCTGCCTCTCGGCACGCCTTGTTAGCCTGCCTGGTATTACACTAACATCACCAGACTGCTTCTGGTGCTGAGCCAGCTCAGGTGTCTCTACACAATGCATGCTGGCTTTATTCATCTGTTCGGAGGGGGCACGCTTAGCCAGAGCAGATCTGAAGCCTACATTCTGACATGCAACTTTGGCTCATTTTAAGACCTCCAATTTTGAAAAGGAGATTAAAGCACTTTCACAATGTTAGTATCGATCAATTTTTTAGAAATTATCTTAAAGGACACTAAGATATGTCTTGTTTTGAGGCACATCTTAAAGGACACTATGATTCACCTTGCAGATTAAGACACCTGGTAGGTATCCACATGTGAATCGGATGTCCAAGCTTTCATCACATTCAGTGGAGCCCAGAGATCTGCCCATCTCACCCTAAAGTAGACCTCTCAGCACACAACAGTTGGGTAAGCTTAGATGTCTAGTGCCAGCTTCGCCTGTGGTATCCAAGACATTTACACAGAATAGCCAAATATTAAACACGACCTTTCTCCTTCCAAAGTGGCAGTTAGAAGTTGGGGCCTATTACAGGGCATCAAAAATGGCACTAGATGAATATATGTGGGCAACTGAATCCGTCAGCTGCATAGTTCTCCAGATTTCACTGCCCGTGATGGGAGTTGGGATATATCTCACACATGGACATTTAACCCACAAGATAAATTTCACCCTGAATGACACATAAGAAGAGGACTGTCATTTTTTTCCTTCCCAAAGGGCGGGAACTTTGTTTCCAAGTTCCAAACCAGCTTATCCCCAGAGCATCGTTCCTCCCAGAGGACATGATAGGGCTCACCCAGCTCTTCATGAATTTCTGTACCTCCAAGCACTACCCAGCCTGCCTTTAGCCAATGCACTAGCATGGTTTCGTATAAGGTTAGAATTAATTTAACTATAACGTAACTGCTGGAAAGGAACAGTGTTTATCCAGGACTCAGCACCTCTCAGGCTTTCTCATTATTTACATAGTGTTTATATTGCTCAGTAGTGCCAATCAGGGTAAGTATTTATTGCTGCAGGGTGTTTACTGCTCCATATCTGAATATAGCTTGTGTCCTGAAGAGCTTACAATTTAATTATAAAACAAGATACTGGGAGTTTAAAAGAAGACAGAATGTTGATGAGCAAAAGAGGTAAGAGTACTAGCCACAAAATCAGGAGAAGCAAAATATTTTTTATCCCACTCTGTTTATTTTTAAAAATTATATGCTTTTCGATTTTTAAAAAAACCCTGCATGCTTCATTTCTCTTGTTCCCTTTCCTGGTTCTCAATGCAATTTATATTTCTCAGTAGAAAGACTGCACTTCAAAAAAATTTAAGTTTCCATTTAATCCTATTTAAGATTCTTTTCCATGTTTATAACTTCCATCTACTTACATACCACTGGTTCAGGTCTGTCTCTCACAAGCTTGGGGCTGGATTATCAGCAGGGACATACAAGGTGTTTCTTTCCCTGGTGGCCTATGAAATGAGGCAGTTCAAATTCATCCATTTTGCCTCAGTTCCTCTTGGTTTATTTGCCTGCCTGTGATCCAGCCTCCAGGCTGGACCATGAATCAACACGTACATTTCCTACTGTCCTCTCAGCAAGACCTCCTCTGGATTTCCTGGGACTATCAGTCCTGTTGTGCCTTCTTGGGACACCACCCACCACTATCCCTCACACTCCTCCTCACTCAATTCCTGTTCACCTCTACCTACTGCCCAACTCCCTTCATAGGATCCAAGGACATATTTCCTCAGACACAAGATCACTTTTACCATTAATTAAAAAAGATAATTGGCATTATCTCTGCAGGATACCCCCCACTTATTACTCAATTTGATGAAAATCAGAAACATATGACTACAAATACTACCCATATTACAGCAGACACCAAAATGTGCTACTACTGTGCAACATATAGAAGAAGACGTGCTAGAAGTGCAAAAGGCATTAAAGGCAACATTAAGCATTTTTAAAAATCATTGTGTATTGAAAATCAGGGTTTAGATGTACACTGCGTGTATTTGCATAGTTCATGTACTATTCAAATTTCACAGCTCTCTTCTCTCCAGACACAGAAGAGGCACAGAAGGTTGGAGGCAAATGCTTTCCTTCTGTGCCAGAAAGCTGGTTGTGAAGAAAACGTCTCTTAGATGCGTAGGTCATGTAGCATTTGTGTCTCACCTGGGCTCATCTTTTCACTATCAATCATTTGCCTTTGCCAGGGAGTCTGGCAGTAAGGCAGAATATTTTCTGACACATATATTTGTCCAGTAAACACTGAAACACCCGCACATTTCACAGAAGATATCAGATACGCTTCCAGCCCCACAGCCCCAACTCAGTACTGACCTAACAGTATTGACAAGAGAAAAAACAGTATAAACATGTATTTTTTACTACTGGGTACCTCTCATGGTGATTTTATCCATCTATAGTCATACCAAAAGGATGAACGATACTAAGTTTGTATCCAAAGTCAGTGTTAGCTGAACATGCCAGTAACAACAATCATGGCTGCCTGCCACCAGGAGAGAAAAGCTATGTTATTTCCCTGACGCGCTGAATTTTCCATGTTGCATTTAGCTTAGTAAACAGCCAGCTGGAGCTTGCTATTCATGGTTCCTGTAGTATAAACTGGTTTTGCTTTTGCTTTTAAAACAGATTTCTGTTTCCTCTCTTATACTAAAGGGAAATTAGAATTGAGATTGCACAAAACCCATGCATAAATGATATTGTCTTTATGTGTACCTTGAGGTGCACAGTGATTTCCACGCTGACCTAAGGATACCCAGTTTAGATGTCTAACAAACACACATGTCAGTAGGTTACAATGAGACATCTATAGTAGGCACCACTTGCGGGGGCTTCCTCCGGTCCTTTTACGGGTCATTCCACTCCCAAAGTCTAGCACACATGATCGACTCAGGGGTGGCCACAGCTCTCAGCTTGGTACACCCAGATAGATATACTTTCCTCTCAGTATTCTCTTATAAGCAGATCAGACGTCCTTTGTTTCACGGGCAGCAACGACTGTTAGGGTAGTCTGGGCATCAGCGTAGCTCCAGAGTTAATCTATTGCCACCAAGTGCTTGGCCCTGCTGAACTTGTGGAAGATTAAAAAACCCGCATTTCTCAGCCTGGGTAATTCTGTTAACTGGGCAGGAATGACAAATACTAATCAAACACTGAACACTCCTTTCTGCCTGCTTGGAGCCATGTACTCTCATAAAGCATGACATAGACTTAGCAGGGAGAACTAAGGCATGCATTAAAGAAAGGACCCATCAGTATGACTGAAAAAAACCCCACAAGATACTAGAAGAAGGAAACTTCTAGACTGGAAGAAGGATAGCAAGTTCTTGAGTAAACCAGCTGCCATTAAGTGTTACCATCACAATTTGGAAGAGGAGAGTTGGTGTTGATTCTGGCACCACAGCTGAGTCAGGGAAGCACTAGGAAAACAGGAGGAATAAACTCGAAGCCCCTGCCTCCATAGAGACAGCTGCTTTAGCAAGAGCTCTCTTCAAGACTCTTGAAACAGCCAGCAGCCTGAGCAGAAGGCTCTGCTGTACATGAGGGAACAGATCAGTCAGAAAATTTTATGACAGCAACAGCAATTTATATAGGAAAATGCTTCCTCTGAAAAATGTCCGGAGGATCAAGGCCCTCTGGTTAGGAACAACTTTGAGATGCCAAGACCACTGCCTTAAGCTTAAACTGAGAAGAAAGCATCATGACTTCTCAAATAAGATTTAACTGTGTATCTTTCTAAGCGTTAGAAAACAACAGGTGTGGAAACCCTCCCTCTTAATGGAATATTTCTGCTGCCTGAAAACCAGAAATTAATCCCCATGTCATGGAAAAAGGCTCTGCAACAGGCAAAAGGAGTCATAAGGCCGTATTGAATAGATCATCTTGACAATTTCTAGGATTCAGCAGCATGAAGTGATTTTCTTACAGGTCTCCGGACAGTAACTGTCTTCTCCAACTGAGGGGGAAGAGGTGTAAAGAACAATCAGACATGACTTTACAGAATACCAACAGCTAATGGTCTAGTGGAATCATTGTTTTTTTCCTCTGAGGGCCTGCCTGCTTTTCCAGAGCACAAGAGACATGTCAAAGAAGCCTATTAGAGTGTGTACATGTTATACTGTATCTGTAAATTATGGGCATAAAATATCTGAAGACAGGGCAGCAGAGGTTTCTTTAAGTTAGAAACCCTAAGTACCTATGTACTTAGTAACCCTAAGTAACTATGATGGATGGCAATTTAGAAGCATTTACAAGCAAAGCTAGCCAAGTGCAAGACATAAAGCCACAGATGACAGCTCTGCCCCTCCACCCTGGCTGACAAGAGTAGGGATCCTCTTAAAAAGGAGCTCAGTAACAACCATTTTTCCCCCCCTTTCCTTAGAATTACAGGGAACTTGGAGCTGGTTTATCAGAGAGCAGGCAGGGGCTAGTCGGCATCTCTGGACCAAAAAAAAATCTATCTTGAAATATAAGTGCAACTGCAGGTAGAATTAACAGTTAAATTAATTAAATTAATTAATTTAAAGTATTCAGGAATGATCTGTAGATTTTCAGGACTGGATGTTACCGATTCTCATTGACTACAGACCCTACTTTCATGTGATTCATACTTGTGATGCATAAGCTGCCACTATCTATTTTTATTTATATTGCATTTATATTCTACAATAGAATTAGGTTTTAGACATTGCAGCATGTGAAGAATGACACTTTTTTTTCTTGACTTATCTAATAACCACCTGCAGCTTCAGGAGCAGTAAGCCTATAATTCAAAAGGATATGTGAAGAGAAACAAACCAAAAGGGCCTCCAGTCCCGACTGATGAATACAACAACTGGGGTTTTCTTGCCACCTTTGCTGCTAGCCTCCCTAATCACCTCTTCTAGCAAAAATACTTTTCACATCACTAAGAAAGATATAACCTCATAATCCAGCCATAAGGTATAAAACTCTTGAAAGAATCCCTTTTGTTGAGTATGTTTAATTATGAGCAGTAGGATGGATCAGTTCCTGAAGCTGTGAGAAAACCATCAATGGCAGGAACACTCAACTTAGGGAATGCTGAAATGAAGTGTCAGGCTTTGGAAAAGGATACATGGGCTCCTTGTTCAGACTGAGTAGTTTTGGCACATCTGAAGACGACTGTAGAACAGTTGCCTGGAGTCAATTTTGCAATTCCACTGTTCTCGGCATAGTCTGAGCTGTCCTTTCCCAACTACACCAGCTGCTGGTGGTCTCAAAGGACTATGATAGCAGCTGGGAATCACTAGCACTGAAAGGGTGTTTTGGATACCCTCTTTTCTACCCTGTGCTGCAATGACCCTGAAAAGCAGTAGTGTCAAAGACATGACTGCAGCCTACTATGCCCTTAGGAACTCCTGATAAAAAAGACTATCCAGCGTGCTGACATTAAAGCATCTCTCATACCCCACTACTAGCCAACAGTATTTCAAAGTATTTTTTAAACTATTAATAATAGTCACTGTTTTATGGCATTTGAAACACTAAACTGTGTCTGAATTTCTTCTATATTTACCCCAGTCTCCATCAAGTGCAGGTTACCCAAGAAATCCTGACTCTTGACGAGTGAAGGACAACGTACCTCTTCACTTCCTCTGTCAGTACAGTCTTGCCTGTCTGCTAATGAACCAGACTGCACTGTCCCCATGCTGCAAGTATGACCTCTTAGAAATATCAAAGTCCAACCCTTACAGCTCTATTACAAAAACTGCACAAGCCCAGCAGCATAATCCATCCATAGCCCAATTTGATGAGAAAAAAAATCTCATCTGCCTTATACTAATTCAGATATTTGTGTGGAAATACAGGTGTGAGTAGGATGCACACCCAGCACAGATTTAACGATGTACCTATCATCTGAAAACATCCACTTCTGTAAAAGGCAAGATGAGGACTCCGATTTCTCTGTCCTTTAACACTGTACAGTCATTTATACAATAGAATGGAATATCTCTATAACCAATTAGCACTACAGTTTCCAAGTTCAAATGAACATTCAGGAAAAGCGAGCACAGAATCTGCTCACTCTTCATTTCTAAGTTTTACCATTTTCAGATCTGTTTCTTTATCCATTGAGGAATATATGCCCATGAATAAGAGCTAAAGGATCTTCATTATCATTATAACTGAACAGATACACTTCTGATGAATTGTCTTTTAAAAACTCTTCTGCATTTCTGTGTCACAGAGAGGTATTTGATGCAGAGTTAAAGCAGAAAACCACATTTCTCCAAGTAAATTGAAAATTTAGAAGAGCTCTGTGATTTAAATTGTATTCTATGTTAATAACATGTCATAATACTAATGCTAGATTCAGGGAAGTGTTGCTTTAAAACCACATTTTGTGTAACTAATGTTTTGTTTGGCTTCAAAAAAGAGACACTTCCTGAGTTCTACGTTTGGTCTTTTTGTATACAATGCTCTGTTATGATGGGCATGTCATATTACAAAGTCCATTTGATGTTAATTTGACTACTGGCCAAACAATACATTTATTACAGTTGAGGTGTACATTTTTCCTGAATAACTGGAAACAAAGGTGCCACAAATATGTTTCTATGGAGGGTATTTGCTTATTTTTCAAGTCTTCACTATTTAAGTTATTATCTTTCAACTTTTTATCCCAACTCACTATTATGCCTTATACAATATATGCCTTATATAACTACAAACATTTGATATCCATAGCTTTACAAATCATTCATCTGGTAGCCTGAAATCTGTCATGCAATTTTCTTCACAGATTTCCAACATAATTGAGGACAATCAAAATTGCATCCAAGAGAAAAAAAAAAAAAAAAAACAACAGAAAATCTTTTTATAATCTATGAGAACAAGAACAGGAAATATAATTAAAGATGCTCATGTTTGAAATGGGAAGTTTGGGGAATAAAAATATATGCATATATGGTCCCCACTGAATCTTAGTATAGGGCTCAAGAGGACAGAAATACAAAATTGTAATCATGTTTCAGAGCAGACACAACTTTTGCACAGGACCAGTTATAAGACTGAGCTCAAACATCTTCATGCCTTAGTTTGCCACCTGTTGATTGGTGGTAAATACACTCATACTTTACGCAGAGTTAAAATGATACTTAAAGAATGTCGTGGAGTGGTCAGAAACAATAGTGATAGAATAACAAAAATAAGTATGTAAAAAGGCAGAAAATTGCTAACACGCTTACTGCTAAGAAAACTTGAGTTGATTTCAGATCCTTTCAGAAAACTCTTACTCAGCCACAAAATTGATAAAATTATATGATTTCTCATTAAGGTTTAATTAGTTTTTAAAAAATGGGTTCAAGCTAAAGAAACAAGTATTGTCACAGACAAACAATAACTAAATTGAAGACAGTATATTGCTCAAACCGGGAACGTGAGAGATCTGGTTTCAAGTCCTGGCTCTGCTACAGACCTGCTATATATAGACAGAGTAAGGCCTGTATACTACTCAGTTGGATGATCGTGTAAACTCCATGAAATAGGATGGTAATTTTCAGATTTGTGATTACGCCCATTTAACAGTAATTGTTACTGTTAAACCATCTCTTGAAAGTTTGTAATCAGCTGCTGTTAACAACGGTTTTAATATTTATGGTACCATCTACAGCTTAGACTTTTTTACACTGCGTTAATGAAAACCAAGGTTTAACAATGGCTGGCACCTACACCACAACCTTATTTTAAAATGGTCTCTATATCTTAAAGAAATATGACTAACCTGCTGAAGCACAAGGCTAGAGGGGAAAATCTGCTAAGCGTGGTTTTGTTTGAACTAGTTCTACAGGAGCACTTCACAAGGTTTGTTACCAAACATAGCAACTGATCCAAGAAAGTCAGAAAGTGCACATGTTCACGTTGTCAATCACATGTGTAGGTACTCAGCGCTGCTATCTGTGCATTGGAATATCATGGCAGTCAAACTGAATGTTGGCACTGGATATAATTAAGAAATTGTCTCATGATAGCCTCAACACTATGCTATAAATGATTCTTCAACTAGAAAAGAAACAGATCCAAATTATCACATCTGTTTTTCTCAGGACAGAATACTCCTCTGTATTTACATATCTGCACTTAGTTGAGAAAATGAAGGTTATGTGATTAAAAATCAAGTAAGATGAAAAGTTATATTGCAACTTATCTCTGGCTACCTCATCTGAATCTGGATCATTCCCACAGTTAGAGATGCATGAATAACAGGGATCGTAGATCTATGGGAGCAATAACAGACTTTTATCATTTTACTTGATAATTAATTTCCATTTAGCTACAAAGGAAGTCTGAAAAATTTACTAAACTACAGGACTCCACATAGAACTGAAACTCAAATGCAGACATCTTTTATAATCTTTTGGTAGGTCACTTAATCTCTCTTACTTTCCCCTCCCTTTGGAAGCAGTATTTAGTTTCTCCTCATCTTTTTCTGCTTTGACTGTTGAGATGGTAGTCTACTTGGAATAAGGACAGTCTTATACACAGTCAGTCAACTATTTGCTGGTGACCTATGGAAGATACTGATGTAGAAATAATATAAATTTAAAACGCCACTCATCAAATCAATGCAATGCAGAATGATTACTGGATTCTACTTAGGTTGCACTTTTATGACAGAAATAGCCCATGGCGTGCAATCATTTAGTATCTTACATTTGAAAAGGTCTCTTCTCTTCCTGCAAAGCTGGGTAGCGGCATCAGAAATTGTAAAATACTACTTGGATCATAAGATCTCACAAACTGCTAAGTATTGAGTGGTTTGTGGGTTTTGGCAAGTGTTCCAGGTCAGCGATTCTTAAATACTGGTGATTCGTGAACCCTTATCCCACAGATCTGCAGGATAAAATATTTTGAGAATGCAATGACTAGCATGTGTTTTAAAGGAATGAAAAAAAAAAAAAAAGGTAGCCCAAAACATGAACTTCCTTACAGAGCAGAAATCTAGTCACGTTTCAGTGGAAGTTTTTATCATGACACCTGAGTGCTCCACAGACTTTAATGAATTAATCGTTTATGCTCTTGTGAGGAAGAAAATATTATCCTTTGTGTTCTACTTGAAGGAAATCATAAGGTATGTAAAGCCCTAGCATTCCAGTACGTTTAGTGATTTTTAAGGGTTTGAGTTTCTGACTGCTCAATTCTAGGTTTAGCTTCCAGGAATACTGTAATTTTTGCAGTTCCCCTTCATAAGAAATTATCTTATTAAATATAGTAAACACCTCATTCTTTTTTGCTGAACTAGGAATCCCAATTAAAAAACCTTACAAAATATAATTTTAACAATATATCAGTAATATATAGTCCTTTCTACATCTGTTTGACCAGAGATCAAGAAAGAACCAACTAGTTAGTCTAACCTTGCTTGATTTTTGTGGACTAACAATCCTATTGTTCATGCACATTGTTCCTTCAGACATGCATTCTTTCTCCAGACTGCTGAGTTTGAGCTCTAGAAGAAATAAGAGTAGTTTGTATTACCACACAGCATCCATTGTCAATTTGTAATATTTTACCCATATTTGTGGACACATTCCTCAGCTACCAGCGTACCAGGAAAAACTCAAGTCACTTTGATCTCAGCAGTGTGCCATTTAAAACTGGAAGCATTCAGTGATTAATTTCTACATCCCCCACACTGAGAAGAGAATTAGAACTAGCCCAGGCAAACAGAAAACTCATTACTTTATAGAAAAAGTGCACTAGTTTGACTGTTACTCAACCACAATAAAACTTAACAATAAGGAAACAAAAATCATAAACCAAACACATCTATTGATGATAGATATATCAAGATATCTATCAATATATAATATTTCTATAACATTGGGCTTTTAAAAAAATTACTCTCAGAGCATTTTTCTCCTTTAATAGTACAGTTAAGCAGCCTTGGGAAAAAATCCCAAACAAACAGAATAAACCCTACCCATTCAAGAAAACGACCTACAATGACGCTCCTCCATGTGCTGGTCTTTGACAGGAATCAGTCGTTTTCTCTCTCTCACACGCTCCTTCAGTTACAGAAAGGGAGATGAGCTCTGCAATCATAAATCCTGAGTTAGCAGAAGGAAGGATACAGTACAGTCTTATTGGTCTGGTGTTTTTGGTTTTCTGCCCAGGTTTTGCATGGGGGTACGGCTTGGGGGACACAGGAAGACTATATGTGTAAAGGGTTAAGTATCAGGAATTTTGAGGCCCCTTTAGAACAATGATATAATGGGACTCATGATGCTTGAGAGTTTAAAATTAGGCCTTTTTTTCTTTTTCTTGACAAGAACTATAGTCTGCTGAAAAACAGTCTGGCATTAAAGAACACAACTATATTGAACTTCTTTATAAAATAAAAAAGAATTAGGAATAGCAATAGTTTCACTGGTTTAGACTTTTAAGGAATCCATTTTTGATATAACAGCTGCATGGTGACCACCTAATGGATCAGTCATACTTCCTACACTGCGTGAAGTATCTTCTGTCCTTCTAAATACCTACACTCAACGCTCAGTTTTATTCCTTTTCCTGATCAGGCTGTACCTTAGCCATCTTCCTTTGCTCAGGGTTTCTTCCCCGTAACAATTCTGTAAAACTGAAACAACTTACTACAGAAAACATCACCTGTGCTTACAGAATCGCTTGTTTGCCCAAGAACAAACACTGAGACACACTTCCCTCAGATGAACAGCAAACCTTCGTGTCTGATAAGACCTGACCTCATTTCAGGCACTACAACATGCTTTATTGCCTCTACTAGCTAGGGATTTGGAACAATACGGCAATCTCAAAAACAGTTCCAAAGGGTACTCGGGTGTCTTTAGAATAGGTCTTCTAAGTTATGTCTCTATGGGAATTTCTAGCAGATACCCTGACGGCAGGAATATGACTCTTACCAGTAAGGATTAAAAACGTGATTCAGAAGGCCCTATCTGGATTCATTTCTGAGATGCAAAGATAGGCAGCAATGCATGGTACAGATAATTATTCCCAGCTGTTTGTGAGGTGATGTAGTTTTGCCATGGTTGAGGTATATGGCAAGATGATGACTGGGAGCAGTCCTAGATAATTCTTTCTAGTATTGTTTTTTTTTTCTTCTAAAGTCCTGAGAAGAAACCACATTTTCCATTTGCCTAATTAACTGTAGTTAAAAAACAAATTATGATCTGTACTAAATAACTAGAAGTGTTTGACAAGACTTTTTTGTTCTTTGGTCAAACAAAAGAGCTCTTGAATCTCTTTGAATTGTTTTATATAACTGAAGATATATTCTATTCCCCAACTTGGTAAACTGAGGCTGAGAAGTCAGAACTGAGTCCTACTGAAAGGATAGTCTCCTGGCTTTCATAACCCACGTGAAACAGAGGGCTCTTTCATTAAATACTCGTCTCCTAAAATCCTCCTATTTGTATTTATCACTTCCTTTTGAAGCCGCAACTACTCAGCTTTACTCCGCAGAAGCTGCTATATTAAGAGCTAGAATATTCTGCGGTAGGTTCTGTAATTTTGGACAGGCATCCGGATCCTCCCCGTTGCCGCTGCGACGGCGCTTCAGAAGGCGACAACACGTTATGAAAACTCGAAGGCCTGAAAGCGTTCCCAAATGTACAGCCCTCCGTGAGGAAAAGCGCNCCGGAGGACAGGCCGTTCAGCCCCGTCCTGTCCCTCCCACCCTGAAGGGGAAGCCCTGCCTGAGCGCCGCCGCAGTAAAGGTCTGTCAGGGCTCCCGGGGGAGGCTGGACGGGGCGCCGGGCCGGGAGGCGCCGCTTCCCCTTCACCAGGGAAACGATCGAGGCGACCGCGGGGGCCGCGCCGGGCGGCAGGTAGGGCCCGGCCGCTGGCGTACCG
>VZSZ01003192.1:4513-105951 GCA_013398815.1 Ibidorhyncha struthersii | reverse complement strand
TCTTGCAGTAGGAACTACCTGCGATGCTTTGTAGGCAAGAGTTGCAGCAGCAGAGTAACATAGACTTGTTAAGTTTCGCTCAGAACTGCAGGACTTGTTTTGTATTACTTTGCTGCTGATGGTTTCCTAGAGAACACGAAGGAAGGATTAATGGCGTTGTTTGTTCAACTTGGATCCTCTCTCCTCTACTACTCCTCTGGTGGTCACAGAAGTAAAGTGTGTGTGCAAGCAACTACTATGTAGTTCTCTGTTTAACTGTTTGTGGAAAAGGGGAATTGTTCAAATTTATTCCAATTCGGTTCTTGCTGGTGATATTTTCTTTCCTGGAAAAATAAAAAGACATCAGGGCTGGGAAGTAGGGAGGAAGTCAAATGCTTATGAACCTAGCTGAGGGCAAGCGATGGAGTATTCTACTGGAAAATCATGATACTTTGAGATACTTGCCTAATGTGCTTGAGTGGCAAATTCCTGATCTCTTTCCTGAGAAAGATAAAAGACCTTTTTCCTCCAGTGTGAGATGTTTTCTGCTTTTTGTAGGCCTTGGTGATGAATGTGGAATTGGTGATTCTACATTCAACAAGGTAAAACAACTTTTCAAGAGAGGATGGTGTTGTGGAGGATTATGATCATAGATGCTTTGTATTAAGGCAGCGTCCCCGCCTTTCATTTCAGGATTGTCACAGTTTGGCTGAGCTGTTAAAAACTTTAACTCTGCCATTTGGCGGGTTGCTCAGGTAATGCACAAATGGAAGAGTGAAGGATTTATTTTAATTAAGAGTGTGGTACTTTTTGAAATCATCATCTGATAAAAGAATATCTTATCTGACATGATAGTTATAATAGAAATTAAATATGCATCTTTATGGATAACCTGCAGGGTGTGTGCTGTTAGTCCACTTATAGTGAGGAAAACAAGCTTGTGGCTTTGTGATGGATGTGCTACGTGAAGCAACTCCTGTTAATTAATGAGTTGGGTTTCTTAATGTTATGTGCTTCAGCCTGCAGTCAGGAGAGTGCTGCTTCAGATTTGAAAACTGAGAACAAGCCGTAAGCAAACTGAAAACTGCTCATGACACAATCACACTTGTCTTCAAGGCACATGATACTCTTATCAGGCACAAAAATTTCCTCCCAGTGGGTTATTCTTGTTTTGGTAGGCACTCCTAGCATTCTTACATGGTAAGATATTTTTAGATTATATACTATTAAACATCTCGTGCATTGTATTACTGAGGAGGATGTGATCCACAGGCTTATTAGTCTGTTTCTTGAGTGATGTTTGAGTGTGCATCAGATAGTACCTGCGTGTAAAACTTATCTTCTTGGTGTACAGAGGACTGCAGAAATTCTGTGTGACACCTTTCAATATAGTGAAAAGATTTCTTTTTATTTTAAGCATATATATTTAAAAAACAATGTGTAAAAGGCTAGACATAAAAAAGATAATCAGGATTATCTGTTGGTAGGAGTCATCCTGTTATCTGCTGTGTACTATCAAGATCTTTCTATCTGTTGTTTGAGATTAGGTGAGTGAATAAGGCTGTAACTTTACGCCCTTCCCATTTTTCTTGCTCTTGACTGAAAGAGCTTTTTGCAAACCTCTGTATAGAGTACTTATCATTTACCACTATCAGATTTCATTTGGTATTTTATCACCTCTGTTTAGTAACTAATTGCTTGGTATCCTTTGGACAGCTAATATGATCTGAATTTCTAGACTTGCGGACTAGTCAGTTTTAGTGTGCGGTTTGTGTGCAAGTTGGAAAGCTCAGTAAATGATGGAGTTGCAAATTGCTTGTGAAGCCTAGTGCAGAAATGTTTCATAGATCTTTAAATTAGAAAATGCAGCGTTCCCTTCAAATAGCAAGGTTTGCTGTTTCCCTTGAAATCTCAGCCATTCTTAGAGGAGAGACTAAGTTTGAAGAGATAACTAGCAGAATTGCAGAACAGTTTTGGAGGCTATCAACTTTATAAAGAGCAGAAGTTTTTTAAAAAAAACTTGCGAAGTAGGTGCAGCAGCAGCTCTAAACCATTTGAGCTGGTGCTTTCTATTGCAGAATATTAAAAACATACAGCATTAAGGTTTAGGTGGTCGTCTGATGCAGTGCATTTATTACTAACACCTGGTTGTCATGTGGGTTTTACAATGCCCTGCGCCTGCCAAATGTCCTGTTGCGGGTCTGTCCCTGGTGCTCATGACCGTGTTCCTCGTCAAGAACCAAAAAGTTGCCTTGTTCTGGGTGCTCCCTGGGGGGTGCCAGGGCATAAGCAATTTTCTTGGCAGGAAGGAAAACTGAAACGAATCAAACAATACTTTTCTCAGGTTTTTTGAAATCTAACTTTCTAGCCTCCGTGCTGGCACGTATACTGGATGCATGTACCTTTTGAAACCTTTGTCTGGCAGACTTTGATAAACGCCTGGGTCAGGCTAAGATCCGGAGGTGAAACTTTCAACTTTTCTCCCAACTGTTTAGCTGGTTAGCAGCTAAACAAGTTCAGAGCGTTGTGATGATTTTTAAAAATAGTAGTGTATGCAGTATTTAACTTCTGTAGACACATGCTGTGACTAAATATCTGTCATGTCAGCTTTTTAATTGCTGTTGTGTAATACAGAGTTTACAACTGACATAGGCACAATGATGATTGCAATGATCGCCACCGACAAATGTGCTTTTTGGAGCTGTTAGATTTTTTTTTTTTTTGGCAGCTGTTTTGTCCACTGTGGTAATGTAACCACTTCATAGTATGTTTTCTTTTAAATCATGCCATCCTTTGAGTGATGGATTGCTTGTCACATCTGCTTTGTAAAGAGAACCATTTCCTGTTTGGAAAGGAAAGATAGAAACCCCTGAGTTCTGTCACAGACTTTCTGTATCAGAACAGTATAGCTTTGTAGGATTGTTCATCTACAGAATGGTAACATGTGGCCCATGCAGCAGGATAATGGTTCAACTCTTATATTAACAGCTGAAATTATTCCTTGAAAGTCTCCTAAAAAAGCCATCTGATTAAAATTGCAAGCTCCAGTTTGTATCACTGCTCATAATGCTAAGACGGAGGGAAACCTGCAGCTTTTCAGGATTAGGATTTGTCAGTTTTTCATGATGAAGCTCTATAAGCTTAACTATCCTATATCTGAGTTAGCAGCTTTACCTGGACGGAGAACATGATTAACTCTTGACACATTACATATGCCTTGGGTATTCAAAACACTTATGAAAGTAATAAAGAAAGGTAAACCTTGTTTAAACAGGACTTAATGTATTAAATTAATAGCATACTTCTGGAAGAGGCATCTGTTATTTCTCATATCAACTGTGTGATGTATTCAGCAGTTGCAAAAACTTTTCAAAGCTGAAGTCAGTGGTAGCTCTGATTACTTCTGCTGTGGTGTTGTGATCCTGGTGGATACATAAGGGCATTAAAGATGGTGAGAAACCATTATCTCTGACAGTAGAAAGAGGGTTTCTGGCCTGCAACTGGAAATTTGCTATGACGCTTGAGTTAAGCAGTGTACCTCTATTTTGAAAGCATTTTAGGCTTTCTCATGTTACTGGAAGTGTATTTCTGTATTAGCCTTGTGAAAAGTTTATCTTAAATCTGTGTTTAAATTTTCTAAAATGTTTGCTAGGAAGAGTTCTGCACAAAGCCAAACTCAAATCTATTTTTATTTGTGCTTGCTGGAAGAGAAATGAAAAGATCTTTTATTCTAGTGAGCTTTTTTGTTTTATGGTGTTGCTGTTTGCAGTGTGAAAGTTAGTTGTCAGCACTTGCATTTGTAAATCTCTTTTTAAGGGCTGATTACTCTGGGCTGAAAGTTGGCAGGCAAGATCTCAGCCCTAGAGCATTGTATGGGATTTTGCGTGTTTTTAAATAACAGATCTATCTGACTGGTTTGATGGAGAGAACGCATGCTGCTACTCATACGCTTGTAACTAGACAGCAAAACAGGCTGCATAAAAGCACACTTTGAATATGAATTGGAAAAATGAGAGACTACTTCTAATGAGAGCAGAGGTGGGAGGATCAGGAGCTACACCTGAAAGAGGTTTTGCGGGGGGTTGGTTGAGGCAGTAGTGGTTTTGTTGGCTATATAACAGTAGAGTAGGTGTCTCTTCTGAGCTGTTTGCAAGGTTGTGGTGTATGTGGATGCAGTGCGTATATAAATATCTTCAAACAGTTGAACATTAACGCTGCCTGTACTATAAGATACCTAAATCTGAACTGAAATGCAGTGTAAAGGTTAGCCTGATGTTGGCACCACAATAACACACACGTGTGGGTTTTGGATGAGAGCGGTCTCAACTCTGCTTGGGTTGGCACCTAGACAAGTGTGATCATGCAGTTGTGCACACTTATCCCGGTAGGCATCTCGTGGACCCTTGCTGGTTTGTATCTGGTATCTTCTGAAATGATGTAATTTTATAACAAGATGCATTTGAAAATATTTGCCAGTAAAGAACCATGTTGTCAACTTAAAAACAAACAAACGAACAAAAAACCCCCCACTCCCCCCCAAAAAAACCCAAACCAACCAACAAAAAAAAAACCCCAAAAAACGCAAAAAAAAAACCCAACAACAACAAAGTTCCCCAAAACACAAACATACAAACAAAAAAACCCTGACCTCACAATTTTTTTTGTATGTGAAGATGGTTGTGGATGTTTCAGAGGGAAACCAGTAGGCTGGAATATGTGCTACCTGTGTCGCTCGGCCAGGTGGTCTGAGTCCCTCCTGAAAATATTCTAGTAACTCCTCAGATGAACCACTGCTGACCAGATGCCCACAGGGACAGATCTATATGAGTAAAGAGTTACTGCCCCCATCGTTCTCATAATGAGAAAACAACCGTATTAAGGCACTCATCCCGTTTCTGTTGCAATTACTAATTTAGCAGACTGAGCAGTGTATTATAGTTTTGGGGACAGTAGGGTTGAACGTTGCGTGGTTTCTAAAGAAACATGTTTCTACATGTATTTTGAACTTCCAGGAGAAAAGTGCCTTGCCTACTTAAAAACCAAGTTCAAACTGCATTTGATAAGCTTCAGTAAAATCCATGCAGTTTCTCTTGGATTAGGTAGTTCTGGATATAAGTATTTGCATGTCTTGAGAGTAACTTTGCTCTTGACATAATACATCTGAGGTTGTTGAACTGGACTAAATTACTCTGATGACCAAGCGGCAAGTGAGAAGGAAAAATAAAGATTTAGTATAATTTCAATTTTGTAAATGCATATATATAATATTACAAACTTATAATTATGTACTTCTGAATCAGCTCATAAATGCAGGCCATGCTGTAGATAATGAGACTAGACATAATCTGTGGAAAACAGATATTGGTTTTTTGTGAATCTGCTTGCTATAGACTAGAAATGTTATTTAAAAGCTTATGTAAGAGATTGAGTGCTTCTGAAGGTTTTTATTGTGGGTTTGTTTTAATAATTTGGATGAAAAAAATTGCAGTCTATACCTGACAGCTCAATATGCCGCCACAGGTATTGCTACCTCTGTCCCACACAGGTCTGCCAACTTGCATTTTTCTCTTGAATGTCTCCTGCTTATTGCAGCAGCATCATGTATTTATGCAAACGTATGGCTTACCAATCAGCAATTCAGTGTATCTTTTAAAGTGGTGAGCGAGTTAACTCTTCAATGGGATGATAATTTTTACTGCTGTGTTAAAATGCCACATTTAACTTACTTGCTAATTTGACTATTGAACTAGCATCAAGAGGATAAACTGTCTTCAATCTATCAATCCTCATCTGTAGTTTCTAGTGCTACCAGATATTGATTGTGGTTCTTCTAAATAAGCTTGTGTATGAAGATATGTATCAATACTAATGAAAAACATTCACATCCTGTGAGGAGCCTTAAACGTTTTGTTGTCTTTATTGTTTCTCTCCCTGAAGTAACGCTGCTTTTTCCACAAACACTGTATTATCCGACATATGATAGTCAGGGAAGCCTGCTGTCATACAGGTTTTATGCTTTAAGAGACTGGTAAGCGGCAGCTCTGTGGTGGAAAAGTTGATGGCACCAACTTCCCAGAGCGACCTTGTGCTTGAAGTCATTTTGAAGTATATCACAACAGATGGGATTTTGCAGCAGAGCACTTGACATCCTGGGGACCTGTAGCAGTGTGACGTACTAAGTGAAGAAAATTGCAAAGGAAACTCCTACATTCAGGGTCTTTCAGTATGGCTTACCCATTTGCAGAAAGGCAATAGCTAATCAATGTTAGAAGCATGGAACTTAGAAGGCAGGTCGACTATCCTCTTTAAACAGATTATAGTCGTATATCACTTGCTTTGAGAGCTATCTTGAGCCTTAATGTTCAAAATGCAAATTAAATATATGGGTTTGGCATTGTAGTTATTAAAAATAATTTTTCCATAAATGAGTGGATTTAGTGTGGTGCGTATCACAACAAATCTGTGCGACTAATGAGAATACGATTATTAGTCTGAGCAATCCAAACAAAGTTACCTAGAGCTTCAGTCTGGACCTGGCCTGTGATAAGCATCTTGGGTAATCTCATCTACAGGACTTCTGAAAAGCAGTAGAATGATGTGCTGCTCTGATTGCTGGTGGCTTGCCCAAGAAATTTGAAGTTGCAGTGTTCACATTGCAGTCATGTGTTATCTATCAAGTTGGCTGACAACTTGTCTACCCTCAGCTGAAATTAATGATTTAGCTGAATATTTTGTGCTTGATGGCCAGTCAGCAAATGCTTTAAAGGACACATGTGTAGTGGAACTTTACTCTTGTTTGTTAGACTCACTTGACCTTAGCTGTTTTCTTTCCACAATCCATAGATATACAAAGTACTGGTGCTAACATGACATACCAGAGGATGGAAGAGATTGCAGCATGACTTGGGACAGGCTGATCCTAGAAGGGGATGGGAAATGTTTGAGATAAGCAGGTGACATAGAGGGATGCAAAGAAGTACCTTGGCATTGATTTGGCGATCAAAATGCTGAATAGATAGCATCATTGCTCACTGAAACACATTTGTCTTTCTGTAAAGTAGACTTTAGCTTGTGAATCTGAACTAGTGTTTGTGCTCAAGGGTAGTATGAACAGCAGTGGAGAATATATACAGCAAACATGAACTGTATAAGAAGTCTTGGGCTCTTTAAAGGAAAATATTAATCCAAAATTTTAAAAGGCTAAAACCAATTTCTTTAAAGAATATTAACGGAAGCGTTCTCCAAGAAGCTTAGACATCTTCTGCAGTGTTAATGTGCATATAGCTTCCCACGCATGGGTTTGAGTAACACAAAGTATAGCTGTTTAATACTTGCTTTTGAAAAAATGCTTTCATGATTTTTGGTTATTTTATAAAATACAAACATCCCGAATGAATTCCAGACTTTCTGCCATGTAGACTCTGTGTAGGTTTGTGTGTGTGTAACACTGTGTGTCAGGGGCAGTATAGTTTTTTAATTTATTTTTTTTCCTACCTTTTTTTGTTTATGTCATATGTCCCTTACTTAAGTAGTTTTTATTCCAAGATGAGAGGCAGGGTGTTCGGGGGCGGGAGGGGAACTTCCGGGAATATAACAGTGACACAGTGCATGTGTTTCTTTCAAAAACAAGTTTTTCATGCTGACTTTACATCAGTAGCGTGAAGTGATAAACTGTTCATCTAAGCTGAATATTTCATCCAGTCAGGGATGTCAGTATATTTGTTTCTTCAACTGTGTGTGCAAAATACCTCACCTTCTGCATAATCCCATAATACAGATGCTTGAATCAGGTGTCATAATTGTCTTTGAAAATTTTGGAGTGTATTCTGTCCGTTGTATGAAAGGCTTTTGCTTTTGTCCATTTCAAAATACAGCAACTTGAAATTTTCAAAATACACCAACTTGAAAGCAACAAATTTCTGTCACGTATTACTACAGATGGAGTACTGGAATTTCTGGGTGAATAAGAAACTCAAAAAGCATATTACAACTTGCTCATAGTCCTTTTAGAAAAGAAAAATTAAAAAAAAACACCCTGATTTAACATCCCAATATTTGCTTTCTGAGACTTTGTGCTTTAAATGAGCTTTTCTTGTGTTTTGTTTTGTTTTTTTTTTTTTTCAAAGACCAGGTGGTTTTTAAAATAATAGTATTAAATAATAGCCTCAAATTTCAAAGCGAAGTTGCTGTCAGACTTTCAACTCTAGTCATTTTTTTACTTGTTTAATCAAATAAAATAACACTTTAGGATGATGGAGCAGAACAACTTGTTGAGCGTTACTAATCTAGCAGAACTGCTGTAATATGCTTCTTAAAATTTGCAAAGATTGACTGTCAGAGTAGTTGTAGAAGACAAACATTGATTTGTGACTAAATGCTTCTTAATCAGTTAAGTCTACCAGGTGGTATGAAGAAGTCATGGTTTGAAAACCAATCTGAATAGTTAAGGTGAGAATCAAGCGCAACTTTCCCAGTGGAATTTCCCTGCCTGGTGCGGTGGCAAGCGTTCATCTGCACTCCCGAGGCAGCCAGTGGCTGGGAGCTGAGCGTAACTGCAAGACTGCTTTATCGCGCCTTCTGTCGTAACGTTTTCTCTGAATGTGTAATCCTGACCGTGTTGTGTGGAAGTTCTTTGGACCTTCAATCTGAATCAGCATGGCATGTCTGGAATGGCTGTGAGTTCTCAGGAATTTCAACAACCACTTACAGAATCTTTTGTCTTCCTATTTCTGCAGCTTACAAAGGTGACCAGTAAAGTTCTCTCTGAGCAGCCAAAAAGCAGACAGCTCATGACTTCTGATCAGGACACTAAAGTTGTGGCTGAACCGCAGGTGCAGCAAGTACAAGAAGTTAAAGACGGTTCTCATCTAGTAAGTATTATTACGATTACATATTCCCCTAGTATAAGTGTTGCATGAAACAGTTTTTTACTATGTCTTAATCAAAATTGTATCTCAGAACATTTTAGAAGACAGCTGGCTGATACCGTTGCAGCATAAAATGCTACAACAGAGCTGTTGAAGGTGGCCAATTCTCCATACCCAGTAGGAGCCTCAACTTAACTTTTCTTCAGTCCCACAGGGGATTTAAATAAACTGCAAGTTACAACAGTTTGCACTCATTTGAGGTACAGGGCTTTTTAGGGTGTGCAGGAATTGTATTACCAGACTTGAGTTACGTTCTAGCTCACACATTAACGTGTGAAGAAAATGCAGGAAATGCACTTGTCATGTATCTGTAATTGAAAAAAATACAAACCCATACAAATAGGAAATTGCTTTCTATAACAGGAATTTTGTGCAGTCAGTTCTGCCAAATGGCACGTGCTGCTGCTTCTGTGCTGCTGTGTGGGATCCAGTAAGTTGCTTTATGGGATGCTTTTGGCAAATCATACAGCAGATAGTACTGTGTGTATATATGTTGCAGTAAATGTTACGTATGTCTCCAAGAAGACTGAATACTTGATTTGTGTGTAAGCTTTACCCATAACATTATGTTTTCATCTTTGATCGTTAACTGTGTATTGGGACGAATGTTTCCTCTTGGGACATCTTGAAGGGTTTGGTTTCAGTGCATGTTCTGCTAGGCACGTAGTCTGTGCTATGCTAAGCAGCAGTTGCTTGCTGCTTTGACTTATCTTGCAGCGAGCACTAAGGACCATTTTGAACAACACTCTGGACTTGTGCTTTTCTTTGCTAAGCAAGCTGGTGGGGTTTTTGTTTGTTTGTGTGTTGTTCCCCTCCTGTATTTTAGCTTCTGCTCTGTTCTGCCTTTCTCAGATGTGAATTTTGTCTATTTGACAGTAGATGAAAAAGTTGAACCCACTTTTGTGCTATACTTTTGAAAGTTGAGCTGTTGTAATTTTTTTAATTTTTTTTTTTTCCTGTACTTGGGGGTATTAATTCCAAGAAACGAGTGTAAGGTGGAGTAAGAGGCTCTTGCAGATTTGCTTCACAAGCTTGGAACTGTCAGTGCACTTTCAACAGGTGCATTAGTATTAAAGGTGGCTTGATTAGTCTTCACATTGATGCTAGTTCTTTTAATTTGGCATACTAGAATTTTTATAAAACTACATGTAAACTTGGATCTAAATCTTAATTTCTGTTCTTTTGCACTTTACTTGGAGAAATAGAGTCACCATTACTTTCAATTTCAGAAAATCTGTCTGTTCTTTTCCTTAGTAGAGGTGACTAATGTCAATTTAGATATCTTGGGATGTATCCGTAGTGGTGCATTTCAAATAACTAATTCTTTTGAGATTAAAGCTTTTCCTTTGCTGAATATTTTATTCCAAAAAGATGAGACCTGTAGCTTATTAAGCTTTTTAAGTTATATCAGTAACATACTCTTATATGCACAGCACCTGAAGGTCATTTTGTTGTATGAGAATCATTGTCAATATATGCTGTTAAAAGTGTTGTTACAAGATGGTCCCTTCCATAATGGCACACTTGCATGAGTATATTTTGCCAGTGCTTCAGGACTTCAGTTGCAAGTTTGGGGAACAAGGCTGTAGTTTGAAAAAAAACTTCACGGAGTACAGGAAGAAGTTAGCAAATTAAAATCATTAAGACACTTTCATCTTTCAAAAATGTGCTAAAAAAGAGAAAAACTTCTGAAGTCCTGACTCAATTGCATTTAGCAAGTACACCTGAAAATCACCTGCTGTTTCTTGTGTGTCTTAATTATTTTGAGATCAGAGGGCTAGACAACGTAAAGGTATAGATTAATGTCTGTGATAATCCCTACTTCAGTGTGTATTTGATATGGGGGCCATACTGCCATGGTATCTAGTGAGATTTCTAGGAGTCTCTTTTTATAGACTTAAAAAAAATTTGCTGAATTACGTTCTCTAGCTATTTTGGCTATGCTGTTCTACTAGGATCTGGTGATACCTAGTCCAAGTGCTTTTGTGGCAGTTCAGGAGGAAAGATGTAGAATTTCTACTGGAAATTTTGATACACCTCTGTAGATCCTAGAAAAATAACTCCCCGCATGCTAGTCTTAATTCTGAAGTGATTGTATAAAGTATTTTTTGTTATATCTTTAAATATTAACAATAAATAATTTTTCCTAATTATGACTTCAGTCAGTCTGTTTTCATTGGCAGGAGCAAACTCAACACATGTTTTAATGTTGAACAGATAGTCAGTAGTGACAGAATTAAAACAAAAGTTTTGATGATGTGATGGAACCTTTCAGAAATCACTTTCCAGGCTGCTTATGTTAAGGATACTGAGGTCACTTGTTTACTGACCTCATGGTGAGGGAGGCAAAGTAATTTCTTCTGCCTTGAAGTAGCTATAAAACTATATGCTGTTTACTGCTTGATGTAGATTGATCACAAGCCTGGTACGGTTCATTTCCAACAACAGCTCCTCTTGAATTTGGCTGATTTTAGTAGTATTTAACAGCAGAATTTCAGTAGTTTTGCACCCGAGTCGATTGAAGGAAATTGGCAGCTTGAAGATCCTCGTAAATTTTTTGTCAACAGTAGCTTACACTTACAAATCGGAGGTAGATAATTTAGAGGATACTAGCAAATTCCTAGCTTTGATACATTTGGGAGGTAAATATGCTGGTATTTCCGGCTTTTTTTTAACCTAGAGGTGGGCTTTGTCACTTCATGTGACATCTGTCACTGGATTTTATTTTTTTTTTTCCTTTTTGTATCGTGATTGACAATTACTCTTTCTGAGCAAGTCCTTGTTAGACTGGACCCAGGAAAGTCTGTTTAAGACAATGTTTCACTCCCTTTTGCCTCACTTTTTTTTTTTCCTTTTCTATCAGTACCTCTTTGCTGCTAGAAATTCAAGGTTACTCTCTGAGGCAAGAGGCCAAGACCCAAATCCCACGGTGGAGGTAGCTTATATGACCTGTCTCTGCCACACAGGGCTTAACTAACCTTTAGGGCTAAAGGCACGGTCTTTTTCCTTGCTCATTGATCCTAAACTCTTCCCCTGCCATGCCCACATTTGAATATGTGGCCTCTCAGAGCACTTTCCAAGGACCAAAGAATTTTCTTTCCTTGATTGGCTGAATCCAAGCCTTGATCTGGAAATTTGAAATTAACTTCATGAGGGATTCTTGCCATCAAGCGGCAACAGGTTCTGTGAAAGCTGGTATGTTCCAGCGGGTTACCATGGGGCTGTTTAACCGTGCTGTCTGATTACAATATGAGCATCACGCATTCTCTCTCTAGTTGAATAATCATCAGGTGCTGCCACAGGCTTCTGTTAATGGGAATACAAACTGATGTGGTGTGCTGGTTTTGTCAATGCTTATAGGTACTGTAAATACAAGCTCAATCATATTGTTGGTTCTGAGCACAAGAAAAATAGCTAGCAAATCAGAAAACTTAAGATGGGACTTAATTGTACTTCCTAAAATGTTTTTCGTAGGAGGCAATATGGAAGGGTGACTCAGGCTTAGAGCTGTGAGGTTACGTTGTTCAAAAATCCTTTTGCAAGCCATTCAAGAATAAGCCTCGTAGAATGAAAAGGGATTGAGGAGATTAGATCGACTAGTTTAATATAGGACCCTGTGTGACAGTTTAGTGAAAATTCAGTATAGCGTATGATCCTCAGATCATTTGACAATACACAGTATTACATACAGTATATGCCAATTAAGAGTTAAGTAGCAGTTTGTGTAACATGTAGGTGATACTTAATAATTCAAGAGATCATGAATAGCTTTAAACGAGAGATGGGAGTATTAGACCTTAAACTGAACATGTACGGTATCAGCATCATGGAGGATCAGTGTTCACTCTTTCCATCATATTATTGTAGACTTAGACCATAAGAAAAGCGCTGAGTAGTTCTGCACCTGTAGATGACTTTTAATGCTGATGTTTAATTGCTTTAATATGTAAAATGTGTATTTAAACTCTTTAACAGTCCATTTAATTTGGATGTATTGGAGGAAAAGTTAAGCAATATGATCAACTGTTTCCAAAACCCTGCAGTAGCTATGCTGCTGTATTTCCTTGCCTGGCGGTGGACCTGGGAGTGCAGGATCATCACTGTTTCTTCAGGACTAGTTATGGTTGCATGACTTCATTATAGAAAAAGGATAAATGAAGTTAGATGTCAGAAGGTTGTAAGGACTGTTTTAACTTGTGCTATTGTAACTTTAAAGCTAGTTTTAAAACTTAGGTCTGTAAGAGTATATATGGGATAAACCCTTACTCCTTGACAAGGAATAGGTACACGTAGAAATGAAAGTAGGTGGGCAGGTATACTCCTGCTAATAAGCATGTTGACTTCTTGCCTTCTGCATGCGTGTGCACAGGACATAGGACTAAAATACTAAAAAAAAAAATGTTCAGGTTATGAAAGTGCTGCTTCAGAGCAGTTTTGTTTCATGGAGAGGAAAAACCTATTTAGGCTTTGAGTAGATGACTAATACAAAGTAAACCAAAGTAAATAAAACCCACCCCCAGCTGAGCTGGGCTCTGAAGTGACAGAGCACAAATTCTGTTAAAGTACTTTTCAAGTCAGGTGGCAGTGTTTAGCTTAGCCAGAAGGTTTTAAAGACTTTCTGAGTCTTGGAAGTTAACCAACCTCAGGTGATGTAGCATAACAAGTGTGGCATTTTCTGCTTAAGTTTGTTACTCTTTTTTGTGTTGGGTTTTTTTTTTTTGTTGTTGTTTAATGGTGGTCCCACAATAAACGATATTGAGAAATGGGAATTAATGAATGTGCTCTGTAGGTGCTTAAAAATAGAAATTATCCCTGGAACTCAGATAAAACCAAAGGAACAAGTACAAAATGTGCCTTTGCACATAAGGAGGAGGGTATGGGAAAACTGGAAGAAGTTTCTGCTTGCCTGAACAGCTTCACCCATTTTCTCCCCATTAGTTGATAGCAGAAGTGCTTGTTAAGGCACTGGAAAAGTGGACTTTGTCCTGTCTCTTAAAGGCACTTAGTTCCTCTCTAGAAAGCACGTAGTTAGTAATGGTTAAATCACAGAGGGAAAAATCTTGCTATTTTTTTACCTGATAAGGAAGTTTTGTGAATAGTTGTAAACTTTGCAAGTATTACTGTGACTTTGTGCTGACATTAAAAACTGTTGAATTGTTTGCTTGTGGCCTTTCTTCATAAACACTATTATAAGTAACCCCCTCCCCCTTTCCCTGTTCTTGGTTCCAGGGAATGCTAAAGAGAGGAGTGACTTGGCATAGTTTTTAGGTCTGGATCCAAGCATGTTGAATAACTTTGTCCCATGGGAGAATTAAAAAAAAAAAATGCAGCAGATGGCAGCAATGATGCATCAGACTTCCAGTCCTTAAGAACAATATATCTGCANGGAGCGGGGGGCAGGATCGTCTTCCTCTTTTCTTACTTTGCAATTCCAAAGCAGACTTGCTGAGGAGGGAGTGCATTCCCTAGCCGCTTCGGCAGTCTTTTTTTATGGTCAGAGGATTAGTGGTGAATAGGAGGCTTCTCCTGAAAGTTAGCCAATATGGTTCTTTCATGTATACAAATCTGAGCCTGCCTATGGCATTTAAATTTATATGACATTTAAATATATGATAACCTGTGTTTAAGAATCTAAACCACATTATTTTTTTGTGATTCATTTGTCCTATGAGCAAAATACTTGTCTGGGGAGAAAAAGCTTCATTGGCAGCTGTATTACAGCTTTGTTCTTTTTTGTGTTACACAGAGTATATAAAGAGAAGTAAGGATAAGAAATGACTCAAATGTTTGAATATCTTGCAAAAGCTTCAGAGAATAGAATAGAAGCATTTCACACTGTATAAGGAAGAGAGATTCACCTCTAGTCTGCTAAATGTGAAGTCTACTATTATTACTGCAGGAGCGCTTCGTAGTGACTGCAGTGCAGACTAAAGTCAAACATCTGAATTTCTAGAGTGCTTCTGCACTTGTTCAGTACTACCTTGTACTTGCAAGTTATTATGATTGTGAACAATTTGAGACAGCAAGGGCTTTTTTCATGTTCTTTTCTGCCTGATTTTAGTCCAGCCTCATTCTGCTTACTGTGGTTCTGTACAGCATCATTTTTTTTCCTCGATTTTAAGGTGATAACAGGAAACAAACAATGTTTGCTTCTCCTTTGGTTCATGACTTTAAACAGATGTGAACTTAGTTTATCAACTATGAGTGAGTAAAAGAGGAACTGATGCTTAATTTATTTCTCTGTTGATAGTAGTAGATTTTCTGTCAGAAGTAAAGTAAGCAGAGGAGATTGAAAGGAGAAAGTGAAGTGGGCTTCTCTGGTAAAGACAGATAACTTTTTTCTTAGAATTCTGGAAGCAAAGCAGAAATTCTGCAGTGTGGGGGTGACAGGGACCGTATAGACAACATAGATAAGACTAAATCATGTCTGAAACCTTATGTAGGCTATGTGACTTCCCATGAAAGCAGCTGTAAAATAAGTCACAATGATAATAATGAAAAAAAATAGTGGAATATTACAGCATGGATCTCTGTGTGTTAAGCAGCCTTTACCCTGCAAGCATAGTTTACAGTAGAAATTAAAATAGATCTTTTACTAGTTAGTTGAGAGGCGACTGCTTTAATAAGCCTTAGTACCCCTATATACTGCTGTATGAATACAAAGAAGGCAAGTTGCCAGGCTAACTTAAAACTCTGGTTCAAGTACATCTTGATTAAACTTGCCATAAAGTGCACAACCAGTTGAAAAATAGCACTCAGTTCAATGTACAGTTGAAAGACCATTGGAAATAGAGTTTAAGGGTCTGTCTTGTCTTTCTTCTGTGTTTTCAGTATCTTTTAAGTAATGGAGTAGTGGTGCTGTAGTGGTACAATCTGCAAGCTCTCTGAAGGACGGGGTCCAAATTTGAAATAATAGCGATGGATTTGAGAGGAGGTCTGAGTGATGTAAGGTTATGTAAAGGCAAATAAGAACAACTCTGTTTACAGCAGAAAAGATTGCTGGGTATTTTCATCTTTTTTTATTGGGTTTTTTTTTTTTTTGAAGGAACAGAACCACTTTTTTAGCAAGTAAAGGGACGTAGAGTAGTAGAAGTCTTCCAGTATGTAAATACATATGTATAAAGATGTTCTCGCTGTCGTAAGGTCAGAAAGAAGTCTGTTTACATACAACAAAGAAAGCTTATTCTGGGGACGGACTTTTGGAAGAAGTAGCATTTAGTCAAACTACCTTTTAAATCCATTCGAGGCTTTTTGTAAAAGAATACACCAGTTTTTTGGAGGTTAATTATAATTAAACCTGCCACAGTACCATGAGATGGCTAGATGATTGTGGGGCCCCTTCCAGTGCTGTAAGTCACTGAGGGATTATGTATTCTTTTTTTTTCATGCAGATAACACATAAAAAAAAGGGCTTGGAACAGAATTAGCTTCTGATAACGTACAATGACTGTTCAATGGAATACATGAGGTCTTATCTATCTTTAGCCTGTTTTTCCTAAAGAAGTAATCTTGGTATATGTTCAGCTCTGGGGGAAGGGAGAAGGAGAAAACAGTCCAAAACGTGTTTGATCTAATAGCTTCCACTAGTTTAGTCTTCAAATCAGATTTAAACATGTGAAACCAGACTGAAATTATGCTTGTATAGAAAGCCAGAGTTGTATTAAATATGAAGGCAAGCAGGTTTTTGGCACACGTGGATGTTGTGAAAGATGTCATTTAAATATTTTAATGATTTGAATGAGGGAAACTCTTCAGGAAATTAAACAATGGAAGTTCATAAGACTTGGTAATACGTGTAAACAGACTGTAATCTCATTAGAATTATTTGGCTTGAATATGCATATGATGAAATACTGAAACATTGCTCAGCAACTGGGATTTAGACTTTGAGTGGCAATGACATATGAACCCCTGCATGGTTTTAAAGTGGGCTATTTTTGGCTGCTGGGTGTTGGCTTGTCTCCTCAGTAGGAGTAGAAAATTAGTTTAGTGTATAGAGGAAGGTGATTTGCAATGAGAAGACTCCTCTGACGCTACTGAACATGGGCTGCTGCTTCAGTAAAGAACTGAGTAACAGCACGAATGAGGAGAAAACCAGCTTGTTACAAAAAACTGTGGAAGAGGAAGCACCAGAGTCAAGGATAAGTAAAACTTTATCTTCAATTTTAGGAACTGTGGAAAGCCAGGATCTGCGTACAGTGGGAAGGACGGTTAATGGGGCAGCTGCGATAGTCGGCATTGAACGCATTCATAGTGATGATTGCGCAGCATCAAATTCTAAATATGGGTTCTGGGATAGAAAAGCAAAATATCCATCGTACAAAAGCATGGAGAATACTCCCTGTGAGAGCTCTAGGAGAACGTATGACAGACCTTTTAGCTTCTTTAATTCCTTTAGTCACCTCCTGAAGGTCTCTGGTACGTATGGAAATCTGCAGAAAAGTGAAGAAAAGAAAGAACGGGTTATTAAAAAAAGAGCACCTAAAAAATCTAATAGCAACGGTCAGCACATGAACGATACAGAAAATATTAATTGTAATATTAATAATGAAAATGTAGCTGCAGAAGAGCATTGCTTGTTTGATTGTATTTCTACTTCACATGTACCAGATATCCTAGACAAAGGCTTACAGGGTGAAATTTCCTTAAAAAGAAATTTTCAGGAGGATTATGCAGTTACATGTGACCATTCAAGGCAGAATGAAACAACAGTAAATGTTGAAGACAGCAAGAGTGACTGCCTACAAAAAGTTTCAAGTTCACATAGAGAGATGTCTCCAACTTTTTCCTATCTTGACGTAGACAACAGACAAAATACAAAAGATAGGGAGTTTTACAGTATTTGTGTTGTAGATGCTGAAGATCTGAAAGGGGATGAAGACGTGCCAGCTACTGTGTATGAAGAGGCTGCAGCAGACGTAGATAACTCAGCTGTTACTGATGAAGGAATGTGCAGCATGGCACGACCTCTAGACACTGGGGAGGAATTTCCAGTGCAGCAGTCGGCACAAGTGGAAGCTAAGTCTAATTCACAGGAAGAACTGTTTGAGTATAAAAAAGGTGATAGATCGAACATGCAGAAAAAGGAAGCAAAGGAATATTGTAGCATAGACATCCGGTCATCTTATGATAACTTACTGGCTAACACATGTGAGGTGCATAGGTTAAATACTGACAGTACAGTAACAGATGGTTTAAGAGCAAAAGTATACAATGAAGTTGTCCCTGAGAATCGACAGGAGGAGGTGTATACTATAGGCAACGCTGTCAGTCGGAACGAATCACTCCACAGCGCTTGTGATTCTGTAAAATTTGCAAATGCTGCTGAAGAGGGCCAATACAGTCCTAATGCAGAAAACATGAAACACAGTGATTATGTTTCCAGTGTATTGTTAAACACTGGAGTATGTCATTCAGGACAAATAAAGGGAAGTCATGATTCTGAGATTGTACCATTTGGTTTAAGTAGGCATCCCTCAAGTGTTGTAAGGGAAATAAATACTAAACAGGGGGAAGACAATGTGAGTGGTAACTTTAAATTATCATTAGCGTTACATGAAATAGACAATGATTCTTTTTTGGTGAGTCAATGTGTAGAAAAACCTGCTGAAGAAGGCTACTTCCTAAAGCCAGAAAGTGAAGTAAACTCAAGTGTGGAAAAGAGAACGTTTCAAAGAACGTATGATGATAGCCAAACATTTGCACCTGACTCTAGCGAACATCACAGTGTTAGGGAAGAACTCTTGAAAGATAACGAGAAATGCACAGATACAGTTTTGCATAGCTGTGAAGCTTTGGGTATAACTGAAATGCACGAAAACTTGGAAGAAGGTTTTGATTTTCAAACTCAAATCAAGGGTTGCACTGAAAACAAGACGTCAACTGAAGTTGCAAACCATAGTGGCATGGAGGAAGATGTCTGTGTGAGTATCATTGAGCTAAAAGGTGACATGCTCGAGGAAGCTGATAGCTTGAGCAGAACTCGATCATGGGTAAGTGATGGCACTTTGACATCTCATGAACTACATAACACAAGTGCAGATGAAATGTTCCTAAAGGAAAATAGCCTAGAATCTCAGATTTTACAAGAAACACCAGGAAATAAAGGTAAAGTATGCAAAAATTCAAATTCAGATAAGAAAACCAGTGTCTCTTATGTGTCTGTGGAACATGAGAGTATGAATAAAATGGACATGGACTGTAGACAAGATGAGGAACAGGATGTATGTTCCTTCCACACAGTGGAAGATCAGTGGAATGCAGGGACTGACTCAGCTGAAATAGCTGGGGATGTAGTAGAATCTGTAAAACGGGCAAAATTTGAAGGTCACCTTATTGAGACAATTGATAACAAGGCAGAGAATGTAAAAAAGAATTTGGATGCTAACATTGTTGATTGTGATAAAAATATCTTAAATTGCAATAAAGTCTTGACTCACGATCAGAATACTTACTGTAACTCCACTGTACCTATAGCTTTGGACAATGGTATGCACAAGAGTGTTAAATTGATGGATGACACAAAAAATCTGGAAGATGCCAGTAATCTCTTACATAACATGCATAATTGTTTACCTTCATTGTGTCAAAATTCATATTCTTATGTGCATGATAAAACAGCGGAAGAGCCTGAGTTATGTCACTGTACCAGTCCAGAGCCAGAGGTTGGGAACACCCAAGTTTCTGTTGGGCCGTTTACTGAAGTAGGACCAGAAACTCATGAAAAAAGTGTGTGTGATGTAAATGAATGTAATCTTCAGGATGGTGAAGTAAAACAGGGTTTCAGTGTCCAGTCAAATGAGGAGAACCTCACTGGTTTTAGTATGTCAACTGGGAATCTAGAAGCTTTTACCACGGGGAATGTAACGCAGTTAGAAGCCAAGACTACTGAACTGAAAAACACCAGTTACAGATTAAATACTCCAATGAATGACTTGACCACAAGTTGGGAACAGATGCAGTCAGATCACAAGATTTTCTCAAACAAAGAGGTTGGAGTTTTTGTTGACCCAAAGCAGGTAGACAAATATGCTGCTACTCCTTCATATGAAATACACAGTGCCTCTCCTGGTGCCGCAGGATTTCCGCGAGGCAGTGAGCGGCGTGCGTTAGATCTAATGGAAGACGTATCGAGTGACCAAGAGCACTCCTATGAACTGGACAGACAAAATCCTCAAGTTGAAATATGGTCACATTTCATCAGTCTTCAGACTGGCAATGCTGATTGGACAAATCAGCTATTTTCTGACACCATTACTGCTGGTAATGGTGAATATCTGATGGGCTTTTTATGGAATAATACAATTTCTAACAATACCATGAAGAATGACAGACTATGTATAGTTAGTGAAAACTTCCAGAATGAACCTGAAGATTTAACAGGTGCTTCATATGCAGTGGAAAGATACCCGTATCAGCTGCTAGCACCAGAAAACGTTGGTACTTGGGGATGGCAAGATAAAGACGAATTTGTAAGTATTCTGCCAAAGTGATTTGATGTTAAAGCTGAAGCTAGGAATTGGAATAAGCCAAGTCAAACTGTGGTTTCATTAGTAGTTAAATGTATCATATGTTATTTTGTCCTGAAGCTGACCACTCTTTCCTTTGCAAAACTGAATGCTATAGAGAATGCAGTAGTTCAAAATGTTGCTGAACATTGATTTTTTTTTTATTTTTTTTTTTTTTTTATTTTTTGGTTCTGTTTACCTGTGTGGTAACGTTGGGCAAAGTATCTTGATTGCGGATTCTCACTTCTAGATGAACTTGAGATGAACGCTTCAGTATGTGGAAGGGCAACTTTCTACAGACTGTTAATAGTGCTCTTTACCTTCATATAGGAAGAAATGTTTGTGGATTTCCTGAAATCTTACAGTTCTTGCTTGGTAGCAATTAGGAAACCTTTTGCTCACTTCCGGAGATGATCTTCTGAAGTGCTATAGAAAGGAGTGGCTGCAGGAGAAGCGTGGGGAATGAGCTAGCCTGGATCTTGGCTAGCTGGGGTAAGAAAGAAACAAAGCCGACCTGCGGCGGCTCTGGCTTCTCTTCCTTCCCTGCTGAGCAGAGCCAGCGCTTAGCATTGTTCTCCGTACCAACTGCGTTACAGCAGCTGCTCTGACCTTGCCCAGCAGTTGCAGTGCCAGCATGGATTGTACTAGAGGCTGAGTTTGCTATCTCCTGGGGGAACTTTTTATATTAAAAATGGAAGCTGATGGAACTTGCAGTCATCTTTGAATCCTTACTATTCAAGTAGTTATGTCAAACACTTCCACTTTTTGTAAGTCTTTTCTCTGTCAGTCAGTAGATGTGTTTGAGATTCCTTAGATCTTTTTACCTTCTGGATGTGTTTTCTATGCACTCTGATAATCGCTATCTGAGCGCACATGTTTCAGAGTAATTAAAGCTTCGTGGAGTTTTGAAGCACCTGTCTTAAACTCTGTAATGTTCCTACCGTCCTTAAATTCACAAAACAAATTTTAATAAGCTTTTTAGTATGTGTTATCATGAGCAATACTTTTTCCCAGTGTAATCATCGTATTAAAACACACCAAAGGTATTCTGGGTATGGAATCACTTAATACATTTTGCTCAAACATTAGCAAAACAAGAGAAAACTGTCTCATGTTACTATCAAAAAAGCATTGTAGATGTTGGCACTGCAAAGAGCAATCTCTCGGAAGCACAAATATAACCATTTATATAATGGTTATAAATAACCATGTGTGATCATTAAATGTGTCCATTTCCAGTCCAGGTTGAAGGACGTTGGCCTAAGATGATTCAACTGGATCTGTTAACTCATTCTTTTTGTCCTGCCTAGGGGAAAACTAACCTAAGTTTTTGTTAGTGCTCTGTTTTTTCTCTTGAAGTAATGACAAAAGTTTTCATGCACATCTCATTGCCTTAAATTTTCCATAATGCTTCCTTAAAACTGTTATTTTTATATAAGTCCAAAAAAAACCCCAAACCCCACCCCCTGTGCTTTTGTATTGTCTTAATTTTTAAGTTTATTTCACAGAAACAGATGCGGTAACAACATAATCAACAATGAGTTAACATGAATATTAGAGAACTGCCTGAAGTCTAGGGCAAGTACAGGTTGAGTTAGTCTGTCAAAGGTGAAGAATGAAATTTTTGTTGTAGTTTGCTCTGCTTGGCTAGCCCTTTCTGGTGATTCTTAATCAGGGAAATGAATTCTGTGCTGCTCAATTCAGTCATTTTTGTACCTGAAATGATTATGGGATGGCAATTCAGTTAATATATTCAGATGTGGAAAAAAAACCCTTAACAATCTAATCTTGAGTTGTACATCTGATACTTTTATTTGAAACTGTACATATGCACGCAGAGATGCGTGCTGTGCATCCACAAAGTGCATAATCAAAGAAATTTCTTTTTGTAGGAGTCAACCAAGGTTTCTGAGTTAAATCCTAATGCAAAGGTGTGGGGAAATCATATGTTACACTTGGAAGCAAGTGGTGCCACTGATGGTAGCGTGAGCAAAACGTGGGAAGAAATACCTGACCAACCTCCAGATTCTTGTAAAGAAGGTATGAATAAGAATTTCTAGCAGTTGCACAAGCAAAAGGTAAATTTCAGTAGAGAACTTTCTCTGTTTTAATTTCCTGTTAAAAAAATGAATGCTAATATGTAAGCAACTTCAGATTTAGTTTTAACTATGACGTTACTGTGATTAGAAGGAATACTTTTTGAGTGTGTTTGTCATCTCTGCTGCAGGACTGGATGCCAATGGTGATGGCGACAAAAAGCATCAGAATGCAGTGCTGACAGAGCTGCAGGAGCCGTCACCAGCTGTTTCGGTGTCAGACCAGACAGATATGAACCCTTTGGCTCTCGATCATTCTGAGTATGAGTCTATGCATGAAACCACCCAGACAGGTAAGAGAAAGCTGATATTTACTTGGACTTGACTTAAAAAAGAAAACATATTTTGAGTTGAACAGTGAGCATCTATTAAAAGAAAACAAAAACAAAAAAAAAACGAAAACACTACACCACTTTCATTGTCAATATATGCATTCTGTAAACAGACCCCAGAAAATCCTGTCTGTCCTGCTGTCAGGCTTAGACATATTTGTAAACCAGTCTCCTCCTGTTTGAGTATAGGCCTTGTGAGATACTGCACAGTATAGATCGTAAGTTATGCATATAATTGAGTATTGTTTTCTGAAATGTTACTCTGAATGCATGTCTCTAGTGTAGACGTTTATATTTCAATATCTACCTGTCTAATCTGCTTGTTTCTAGCTGGGTCAGGTACTGAGGTGAAATTCACGTACCATTTGTGACTCAAGTAGTAAGGTGTAGAAAGATCAGTTTTGTACTTAAAATGCTAAAATAAGCAACAGTTTAGTCTAACTTCTTTGCGTTCTTTTTTAATGAACTCTCATGATTTTTTTCAGTTCAACTGTTAGTAGCTGTAGTCTGTACCAGATGGCACATTTTAAGAAACTGCTGGAAACTAGCATAGAGATTCAGCCGTGCTTATATTTCACTGAGAGGGACAGAAGGTCTGCAAGATGCGTGTAGGATTACTACTTGATCTGAGACGAGGGGTGGGAAAGAGAGGAAAATGTGCTGGGTGTTTTCTTGAGATTGATGAGAGGTCTGCTCCTTGTTCATTGTGCTTAGCTGATTTTATAACATGTGTTTAAAATGACCAGTATAGCAATATCCATAGTACTTGGAAATCAAGACAACTGAAATCACAGTTGTGGCATCGTCCTTGCTTGTGTTGAAAACTGAAAGTTCTCTTTGACCCTTCTACTTCAGTAGTGCTATTGGGGAATACTAAATAATAACTAACTGGCAAATAGAAAATTATATTAATGGTGCCCAGCACTCTAGAAGGGAGCAGCGTTCCACAGCTTAATGTTAGAACTTGTCAGCCTGTCCTTTATGTGCCCAAAATAGTTAACTTACAGCAAAAGTCAAATAGTGTTGCGAAGCAGCTGAACAGCAGGTGGGATCTATCCCACATGATGAATAGTAACATAAATGATCCCAACTCTGAAAACTGACTTTTATTTTTTTTAATTATTATTTTAAAAATGCATACAATTTTGGTCTTTGGTAGGTTTTGGGCAAGGAAGAAAGAGGAGAGATGGGGAAGGGAAGTAGTGGTTAGTACATGATATGTGTATTTCTCAGGTGTTGGCATTATCTACATCAGAGTAGAACACGTGAAGGACAAAACGGTGGGAGGAAGTTAGAAGTTGCTTTAGGAAGAAGGTTAAGGAGAGCTGAAGAAAAGGATGAAAGTTACTGAAGAAGGGAAGGGTATAGAGGGTAACAGTTGGTGTGAAATACTTCTTAAAAAAAAACTAATTTACATTTACATAACACGTTACTAAATGTTTTGTAAATCTCTAAAAGCCACACTAAACTTCTGATCTTTAAACAGTTCTCCCACTGACATAATTAGTTTACCCTCAACTGACTGTAGTACATTGGGTCTTAAATTAAAATAAACATGAAATTAGTGTTTTCCGTGTGAAAATTTTGAAACTTCCAGGTATAAGAAAAAAAAATAATTTCTCCTTAACCAAGAGATTGTTAATTGATCACACATTTGTTGCTAATTGATTGGATAACTGCTGATATTTCATAACTACATTTTTGAAACTCTCTTTTCTGAATTAGTGTGTTGGGAATTTAGTGTGAGGCCAGAAGTATGAAGTGCCTCCATTACACTGCTTGCTTGCTGCATTAGTCACGGTTTAGTCAGCTAGAAATTGGTTAGTTTCCTAAGACTGGAAGACTGATATATGAGCTAAATCAGTTCAATATTTACTTTGAGCTGTGTTTATAGCTGTTTTTTTTTTACAACTGCTTAAAGCTTTTTTGTATTCGAAGAACAGAGGGTAACAAGTGAAGTCAGATACATTTTTTTTCTTTTCTGTCTTAAATGTGTTCCTGTGCAATTTTGGTGGGTGATGAACTAATACACAATAATAATGTATTTGAAAATTTTTTACTAGTTCTACAGCCAGTAATAGACATTATGGCTTGATTAAGACCCAGCAGAACTAATTTTAAACTGAAGTATTTTAATTATTAGGTGGAAACGAACAGTTGCAGCCAGAAGGTCAGGAAGATTTACGAGAATTACTGAAAAAAACACTGGAATTCTGCTTATCTAGGTATGTATATACCTAAATGTAGCAAACTGGAGGATAACTAACAAGATCCAGTACCTAACTTGGAATCTGTGTTAATATATTTCACAGCTGTCATTTAAAACTGAGTGGAAAGGCTGACGATTTGGGAGAAATAACACACAAATTCCAGAGTTTCCTACTGATGTACCTCTTAAAGCTTACACAAAACTTCTGGGCCTAAAACATAAACTAGCAAATATATTGTTTTAAAGTGAGAGTAGCTGCAAGAAATTACAGATCAGGTGATTGTTTTTACTGTTACTGTTTTTTTGCAAATTAAAACTGAGTAACCTAAGCCATTTGGTAAGCTTTGTTTAAGCTAATAATTTTAAAACTGGCATTTATACAAACTAGGATTTTTGTAAGTGCAGCTGTAGGATCAATTTAAAAAATAAAATAAATAAATAAAGGGCTCTGAATCATACACATTCCAGTATAGACTGATGCAAGATCATCAAAGCAGTTTACTTGTACTTAATTACTCTCAGTGCTTGTGTCTAGATACAAACATCCTAAACACGTCTTAATAACTAGAACAATTCCTAATCCATATACCTCCTGCATAACTAGTTCCAGTCAGTGGTCATTTGAAGTGTGCTGCTGGAACAGGAAGATGCCAATACTGTTGTGTGAAGTGGGAAAAGGACATTTTCATGTTTTCTAGGAAGCAAAATAGGTGAATGGACTGGGGACTTGGTGAAAATGCTGGAAACAAAATTTAGTGTAGGAATCTGCCTTCCACTCTGAGTTGTCTCAAGTTTATTTGCAAAAATGACATTTCCCCATTTTTTTTCTCTCCCAACAGAGAAAATCTTGCCAGTGACATGTACCTTATATCACAGATGGACAGTGATCAGTATGTGCCAATAATGACAGTAGCAAATCTTGATCATGTCAAGAAACTCAGTACTGATATGGATTTGATTGTTGAAGTGCTGAGATGTAAGTAAAAATCCCTCAATGCTAGAAAGCATTTTGGTTATTGCCATAGGACTATTAATCTGGATTTTCAGTCTCTCTTCCCTTTTTTGTTATGTATCGCAATAAAATGCCATCCTCTTTCTGTAAAGCATTAAACAGAGCAAGCAGCTTCCACTTTAGACCATCACAATTATGGGACTGCAGTTTTATCAAAGCTACTTTACATTTGAGGTATTGAGTAATGATCTGTGTAAATGCAGATAACGTGAATTAATTTCTCAGAAAAGGCTACTGGGTGTTACCACTAAGGTAAGACTCAAAAAAGAACATGACTCAATGTGTGTCTTAGAAGAGAAAGCTAATGAATTGGGATTTCCTAGGGTGGAAAAGTAGGAAGAATGAGGAGATTTTAAGAAACATGTCTACTCAGTTTCATACTGAAAGTATCCTCAGTCATCTTATGGTTGTTTCTTAACGTTCAAAAATATTTTAAGTTTAGCATAAAAGTCTTTGCCTTGTAAAACTGTATCCATGGCATTTTTCAGTGTGCAAAGCTATTATGATTGCTGACAGCTAAAATATATTTTTGTCTTTTTGTCTCTTAGCGTTGCCTTTAGTCCAAGTGGATGAGAAGGGAGAAAAAGTTAGGCCAAATCAGAATCGCTGTATTGTGATTTTACGTGAAGTACCTGAATCTACCCCCATTGAAGTAAGTCTTTAATCGTTCAGTAAAGAATGCTTTTCCCTTAGGATTTGGAAGTTAGATTTCGGCCAGATTTCAATGAGCATATCGGATTTCTTACTGCATTGTTAGATAGTTCCTAACAATGTTTCTAAAGCATAGCTTATTGTGTGTGTTTGGATAATAAATATATTTGATAGAAGCATGTTGCCCATAAGAAGATTGTGGTAAAACCTGTAGCTCTGCAGAGGGCTGAAAAACTGACAATGCTGTGTTTGGTAGAGATGCCGTAATTTTCTTGGATTCTGGCTTATCCATATGCACTTAGCACTCAGCTCCTTGGATAAATAGCAAACAGATGAGGGAAGGTAAGCCTTAAAATCAAAAATACCGCCGCTGCACCTTGAAGCTTGTTAAGTTAAAGTACGTAAAGCTTTGCAAACATTTCCATAATGCTGAGGGTAAAGGTGTCAACAAGTTGCTAAGGATCTCCGCTGGCTTGTGGAAGGAGCGCGAGAGTGGAGAACTTGATTCTTTAGAAGATATTCAGTGCAACTCTGATGTAGGTTGGACTATGACTAATGGAAGGGCTAGAAAAAATGTTTGGGCCATAGATTAAACCATCTTGAATTTTCAAAAAGGAGGAGGAGGCACAGATTCTTGATGATGGGGAGATATTTAATTTCTCCTCTATTAAATTTTACAAGGAAGAATAAAGATCCTGAAAGAATTGCTGCTCTTGTTAGTCTTAATACAAAAATAAAAAGTACTGCAGATTAAAAATTACAATAAAGAAGTAAGTAGCCTTAGTAAACAGGAGCATGAAACAAAATACTCAAAGGAATTGGAGGGAAGAAATGAAATCTAACCTTTCAAAGACTTCCTAGCTTTTAATATTACAGGTTTTATGTTTTGCTGTCATCAGTTTGTCAGGTTAGATATATTAGCACTGTGTGGTTGCTTTTAAATACTTAACAACAACAAAGTTCTGCCGAGTCTCTTATTTTCAAAAGAGGTGGTCTGGAGTGAAGTGTTTTATACATTATGTGTTTAAATTTGCCAGACTGAAAAATCTAGACTTAACCCAACAGATTTAACAGGATATGCCTTCTGGCGTAGCATGGTCAGGCTTTATTTAAGCAGCAAAGTTCCAAAATACTGTAAGGCATCCCAGGTTGCACTGCTTTTTGATGCTGCTCACCTCAACTCTGTGACAAACATAAATAATATGCAAATAGCTTAAAACAAATGTAAAATACAAAGTGTGTTTTTTCTGTAGAAACTAGCTAATTGGTTTTGAGGTAACATAAACCCTATTTCAAATCTATTAATCTGTAGACACTTGAGTTAAAGTATATCTCCAGGCTTCTGCTGGAAGGGCAGGATTCTCCTATCCCATGCAGTATGCACAGGTTTTTGTGTGGCTCCATGGTTTTGGGGACAGGGGAAAAATAGTCATTTTTCTGCACTTGATGCCAAATATAAGTGTCTCTCTGTGGCTTAAATAGCTTATCTTCCCTGATTTAAAAGGAGCAGGCAACTTCTACTTGCAGTATGGCCTTAGATGATGCTTGTTTGAGTTCCTTCTAGCTGGCAGGGAGATTGGAGAGAGCGAACACTACTGCAGGTGTTTGAAGTTCTCGGTTCTGTTTTGGAAGCCTGAAAGTTCTTTTTATCTTTCTTACCTGGACTTCCAGAGTTCTGCACTTTAAATTGATGTTTTCTTCTGTCCATCCATTTTTTTCTGCCACATTTTTCCCTCCCTTCTTACCAAAACCACTTTCATTAGGAGGTTGAAGCACTTTTCAAAGGAGATAATTTGCCTAAGTTTATCAACTGTGAGTTTGCCTATAATGACAATTGGTTCATCACGTTTGAATCAGAAGCTGATGCACAGCAGGTAAGCCTATTTTTTTTGAAGCATTTTAGAATATAACAATAAACAAGGGTGGGTTGAGGATGGATTGACAGGTCATAAAATGTATTACAAATGTGTAACAATTTAAAAAGAAAAATCCCCAAACCTCTAAAAACTGTAATATTTCCCCTTAGCTAATATCCAGTTATCAGTACTATTAAATATACACTGTAAGAGTTTTGTCTTGTTCTCATATCCTGGCTTGTTGGCCAAAGCTATATTTTTTTTGTACTAAGAACACTGATATTTTGGATGACACATTGAAATGCTTTAGTTGTAAGAATTAAAATCTTGTTTTAATGCTACTGAAGCACTTCTGCAACGATAACTTAAATCTTGCTGAATGCAGATTACATATAAGGGTTTTCTGTAGTCTAACATTAGCAGACACTTCAAGAATTATTGTTAGGCTTAGCCTGTCAAAAATTAAGTCTCCTTTGTTTAAATTATATTTGACAAATTTTATAATTACCTTTTTTAAAGGCTTACAGATACCTTAGAGAAGAAGTGAAAACTTTCCAAGGAAAACCAATTAAGGTAAAGGGAGCTGTATGGGTTTTTTGGGGGCATGTGTTTATACGTTCGTGTTTTTGTGGGGCTCACTGTGTTTTCTAGTATAAATTGAAGTTGTCCAATCTCAGCAGCCTTTTGACCTGGAGATGGGGTTTGAAATATACCACATGCCATTTTACTTCTCCTTTTCCTCCTTTCTGGCAGCAGTATATCCATCCCAGCATCAGGCCAGCAGGGAGGCATTCAGCTATTCCTGCCTTCCTTGAAAGAGAAAGCAGTGACTGATAAGCGTCCAGTGAAAGTTTGAGAGCTGCTAGTTTGAACCATCCTGATGTAATTTGAAAGGCTGCTGTAATAAATAACCTGATCTCCTTTGCAGGCAAGGATAAAAGCAAAGGCAATAGCTATAAACACATTTTTGCCAAAGAATGGATATAGACCTCTGGATATGAACCTCTACACGCAGCAGCGTTACACAACTTCCTTTTACTTACCTCCAGTATACAGTCCTCATCAGCAGTTTCCATTGTACAGCTTAATTGGCCCACAGACCTGGTCAGCCACACACAGCTACCTTGACCCTTCGTTGGTAAGTCTCTTGACTATGAAACACTTGGATTCTTTTCTAAGTTGGTATTATTTTCTTGTGAGGTCTTGAGGTGTAGGAAGCATATGTATCCTGAAGAGGGGAGTTTAAGATACTGATTCTTCTTGTAAAGCAGTTCTTCAAAATTATTCCCATGGTGTACTAGATTAATTTTAGGTTAACATGCTGAATTACCCTATTTGGCATGTTCTTACAGCAAAATGTATTCTGTGCAACAGTAACATCTTTTTTGGCAATAAAAAATAAAATTACTTCTGCTAATAAAAAAAATTAACTTTTAAATTGCTTCATTTAAAAAAATTCTTAAAGGGGCTATCGGTAAGCCTTATAGCTAGGGTGGTAGCAGTAAGTCCTTATATACTTTAATAGGGCATCCACTGCATCCTGCAATGCTGCTTCCATCTTCTCCACTGCGACAGTCCCATCAGAATTACCTTGGCCCCTTTTAGTCTGCCTTTGTTGTCCTACAAAAGCTAATATGAGTATAGTTTTCTGTAATGACTGGGAGACTAAGTTTGTCCTACGTGTAACCTCTTTCCCTCACTCTTTAAATGCCTCTTTACTTGTGGCTAAAAGAAACTAGGGTAGCAATGCTCAAAATCAGAAGCTTTTTAGAGGGTTTTTGGCAGAGGATTAAAGTGTCCTTGAACAAACTTGAGCAAACTTCCTGTGTACTGAACAGCAAGCTAATTAAAAAGTTGGTGTGCAAAACACTTCACACACGGGGAAGGTAGCCAGAGCCCTTGTAGGGGAAGGCTTTTCAAGGGGGTTGAAGAATGTGGAGGAGACACGGTAGCATAGTGAACGATGTTATTCCAGGAGAAAGCCACCTTATTAAGCAGCAATGAATGCAATTCTTCCTCTAGATAAACTGACTATGACACAGTCTTGCCGTGGGATAGTGAAGTGATTGCATAGCAGTGGTGTAGAAGACATAGATTAATTGACCACAGGTTCAAGTGCAGCATAGTGTATCTGCCCTATGTCATCCCGGAACTTTTTGTATTCCAGAAAGCTTACTAGTCCTGGCCTTTGGGGGAAGACATTACATGTTTGCCAGCATTAAAGATCTTGTACCTTTCTTAGGAAAAAACAGAAAATTAAGTGGCAGAGCTTTGCCTCCAACTGTTTTGCAGCATATTGTCATTGGTTAGCTGCATTTTGTGCATATTAATCTAGTACGACGTTTCTTGAACCTTTTATAGGAAGAGCTATATTTGAGTAGAAATTAGTTGAGGGGAACAGGGACCACAAGGAACCATGACAGGAGAATGATTTTCATGAGACAGAGTTGCAGTTTGGATATAGAGACTTGTGTGCAAATACAACAGAAGTTTCCTCTTCTGCTTCAGCATAAGCACTAATGGTGCTTTGTCTCATCTCTAATTTGAGATTAAATACACCCAGTAGCATGCACATACAGTTTTAGTTCTGAAACTAGAATATGGCAACACATACTCTCCTACCTACTCCTTCATCAACTGCTTAATAGTATTTGAGGAAAGATCTAGTTTGTCCTGCTTTAAAAAAAAAAAAAACAAACAAACAAAAAAAAAACAAAACCAAAAACAAAACCAAAAACAAACAAGTACTTTTGATGAGCCACATGACTTCTGTGGAGAAAGCAAATTGATGGTTTTGGTATTACTGGGAAATGAAAATGACTTTTTTTCCCTCCAAAAAGGTCCCCTGTTCTTATAAAGAAAGAAGGGATGAATATTGCTAGTGTCCCTTTAAGCAATGAGTTAAACTAGTTTTCCTTTAGTATGTTCAATGCCTTTCCATTATTCAGGTTCGGTAGTTGCTTACTAGCTTTGATTGAATTTTACAGCATTCAAGTTGTAACTATTAACGCAGAAAGCACTTCAAAGCAGTATTTTGAGGAAACCTTGTTCCTAAAATAACTTCATTAAACTCCTAATGATCTATTTTTGGAGTCTGAGGTAGCATTTGCTGTCATGTCTGCAAGGCTAGGCTAACAGCGGTGTGGCATGACAGCTTTGGTGTTAAATTTTATTTTTCATTGATTAGTGATTTGCTTTAACTTTTGCAAGAAAGGTTAGACAAGCTTAAAAATACCTTTATAGGAAACAGTCTTAATCCCAGCTGTTTCTCATCGTTTAATTAAGTGTAGAAAGAGTGCTATATAGAAGTCTTACTGTTCTGTATTTTATTTTCGGGGGAGAAGACAAACAAGCATTTGTTGTTTCTAATAATATTTCCTAAATGAAACTCATTCATACATTTAAAAAAACAAAAGTGTGCTAGTGAGGTTGGAGAAATCACTATGAACATGCTTCAAGTTTTGAGATCTCTTTTTAATACAAGACATTGCTATGCACCCACCTCAAAAAATTCTTTGCTAATGTTGCTTCTTGAGGCAACGAGAGAGTAATTCACGTGAAGAATAAGGTGGTAAGATCTGAAAAGAATCAGAGGTCCACTTAACATCCTCTTATTCTCTAGGTGTCACATGGAAGATAAGTAGAATGAGGAACCAAAAATATTTTTTTTTCTTTTTAAGGAGGGATGTATATATAATCTATAAGAAAAACAATTACAGGCTGTGTAGGTTAGAGACTCTCTGATGAAGAAGTATCTCTGTACTCAGAAGTCATGCATAGTATGGTATGAAATAGAAATAGTATTACTTAACTTAGAGCCAAGAATTTTGGCTCGAAGTTTTTCAGTCCTCTTAAGTTATCAAAACTTGAATATATGTAGTGGCTGTCTTCTCAAAAAACAGTATGTTGTAAGTTGGTTACAAGGCACTTCTCTACTGCTGTTTGAGCCAGTCTTTTAAGTACTTTTAAGTACTGTCCTGCATAGAATGACATAAAATGCAGTGTTAAGAAAAAATAGCACTCAGTTTGTTTATAATTGAGCATGCAATATACTCTTTAGGTGACACCATTTCCAAATACTGGATTTATCAATGGGTTCACATCTCCAACCTTCAAGCCTGCTGCTTCTCCATTGACCACACTCAGACAGTATCCTCCCAGGAACAGGCAAGTTCAACTGTCTTTTAGCAATATGCATACTATTTTATTATCTGGCATGTGGGGTTTTAATCTGCTTATTTTAGTAACACCAGCTAACCTGAAAATACTTGTGCAGTTGAACCTGGTGCAAGGTTAAGTGAGGGCAAAGGGCAGATGGTGCTCCTATTGTTCATGGTTGTACTGTTTCTAGATGTAAATGGACTGTCTGAAAGCTGAGAACTTGTTTCTTCCATGATTTAGGGTACTCAGATGAAATATTCTGAATGATGACATGTGATCAGCAGGATTACTCATACAGTATTTTCATTTTCGAGTAGTTTTTAGTAAAGCCATTGTTGAAAGTACACAGTGAAAGGCTTAATTTTGATAATTCACATGACCTCTTAAAATGAATGTTTATCATTCTTATAAATGAAATACGCAATAAAGGACTAAAAATCTTGCTTCTTCTGAATTCTGTGTATAGTCTTGGGCCTCAGAAGATCTCTCATAGTACGTATGTTGAAATGACTTTTGAATTTGTAGGAATCCTAGCAAGTCTCATATACGACATACAATACCCAGTGCAGAAAGGGGACCTGGGCTTCTAGACAGTCCTACAATATTCAACTTTTCTGCTGATCGTTTAATCAATGGCGTCAGGAGTCCACAGACGCGGCAGCCAGGACAAAACAGGACACGGATGCAGAATGCAACTACGAGTTACACCAAGAGGGAAGTAGGAACTGGACGGATGGAACAGACCAGTGTTGACTCGTCTCCTGGATTAGGTAGAGGAAGGTGAGTGTACTCTGTTGTCCTCTGAACAACCTGGCATTGCTGCTTCTAAACTACTTCTTTTATAAAAGAGGTGTAGTACTAGTACTGTTCCCATTACTATTTTAAACTGAGACTGTCTCTCCTCAAAGCTAAAATCTTGGAAAGTACTTCAGAGAAAGTGCTAAGTATAGAACAAATGCAAAGTGGACTTGCATACTTTCCTCCCAAATGAAAATCATTGATGGCAACTGATGAACAATTTACATCTGTAAGATCTAATCCTCTATCCTTTCTTCATCTGTTGTAAGAGAGTTTTTTTGCATATTATTTGTTTGACTTTAATGAAGCAGCTCTGCCCATTCCATTGTTCAGCGGTGTAGATTGTGCACCTGAACATCTACTAGCAGTGCTTATTGTTAATTTTTTCAGTTGAAAGACCAGAATTTTGTCCAAATTAGACATTTACAACAACAAAGATGATGGATTGGCATGGAGGGAGGAAAAAGGATTACTTGCAAATAAAACTGCAGTTATGCAGTTTAAAAAAAAAAAAACAAACTGAAAACCAAACAACAACAAAAAAACACCTGGGGAGCTGAAAATTGGTGGCACCGATATTGATGTAAGAATTTAGCTGTCTTATTTTGGAAATTTTAAAATACAGTACGGTTCAAGTAAGTGCTTTATGAAAGTACTGTGCTGCTTTGTTTAATGATGGCTGTGTTTGTGTCTCCAAGTAAATCACATTTTGAGTGACTTACTGAATTGGAAGATAACTTGAGTCTTTTGCAGATGATCCTATATTAGACTTGTATTGTATCATTGCATAATTAAGTGGGGATTTTGTGCAAGAATTGTAATACTTCTCGAGCTGTAATTTGCCAAATTGTGTTCTAGCTAGTGGATGAAAGTATGATTAAGGAAATAGGGAACAAGATTGCTCAAACTAAACTACAAAAATGTACAGGAATAGTCAGTACTTAAATATATTCTGATGTTTTGGTATTCAATACATTTAAAATATTCAAAGTCAAACAGAAAACTTAAAAAGATATATTGAAACCGAATTAGAAGGCACTGCAAATTTTAAACTGCTTTGGGGGGACTTTACGTCTCCCCCAGGCCTGCTTCAGGTACTGAAATGTTTTGGAGGGGCTTTACCTGAATTGAAAACAATTAGCCATATTTCAAAAGTTAGGTAGGTATCAAAAAAAAACCAAACCAAACCAACAACTAAAACCTTTACTTTGGATATTGGAAGGGTTTTGTTTAAGCCTTACATGTAATCAGCACTGAGAGGTGCTTTTAACACAGGAATTATTTGTAGCCAGTGTATTCTTATGCTGACTTGTATAAGATCCATACCTTTATTTTAATGAAAGCTTGCTAGAAATTTTTTGTTAAAACTTTTTTTTTAATAACCTGTCTAGAATGAACATGGGTGAAAGAGCAATTTGAATTCATTTCTCCTGTTTTCACCAGCTGCCTTCCCTTCATTTATAGCCAAGGTTCTGATAACTGCTTTTTTTCCCTTAGGAAAAACTCATATGGCTACCGAAAGAAAAGGGAGGACAAGTTTACAGTGAGTGTTCATGATCATATTCATCTATAATAAAAGTAGGGTAACAAGGCAGTAGTATGGATATTATGTGGGGTAGCAGGTGAGATAAGTTATTGCACAAGCACTTGTGTGTCACAGCTGACGAAAGACAGCAGCTCATTAGAGTCACGCGAGTTTACTGCGTTTGGTTATCAGAGAAGATTATCTATTAATGCAGAAATCAGGAAAAAGTTAAAATTACTCTTTTATAGTAGCAAAAAATTTCCATCTTAGTGTTACTTTGTCAGCATGCCAGTGTTCATGTTCAGGGAGAGCTAAATAGCTAAGCTAAAATTCAAGACACTTGATACTTGATTATCGTTCATGTAGACGTTGAAGAACACTTTATAGATTCATGTGTCATAAAGTATAGCTAGAATGTTAGTTATTAAATGGTCAGTTCTGTTTCTTAAATGCCACTTGGTAAGGGTATACTAACACTATTGAAATAGCAGTTTTGGTAAGCTTAAATTCAAGGTGAATACCTAAATACCCTTGATACTTGAAAAGGCTGGACTAGGCATTGTATAGAAGAAAAAAAAAAGGTCATTTTTTGTAGGCCTTAAGGTTTGATTCGATAAAACCAAATGCTTTTCTGCAATTCCCTTTTGCCGCACATGGCATGTTCGTGAAGTTGAACCAGATTATTTCCTTATTCACATTACAATTGCAAAGTATCCCCACCACATGAGCCATAACACTTTCTTAAAGGTCTGGGATCATTGCATTTGTGTGTGGCTTCTGCTGCTGAGTAGTCTTAAGGGGACTTGTGTAAAGGAGCATCAAGGTTTGGGAAGCGTAAAACAACAGATGGTTCCTTCCCTTTGGTTGCTTTTAGTTCTTGTCAAACTTCTCAAAGCTCAGTGAGACCAGATTATATGTAGGATTCTCAGTTCTTCTTTCTTTTGCCCTTTCAAAGCTGCTTGAGTTTCTGGATTGATGTTTTCCTATCAACATTTTTGTCTGTCTTTGAAAGAACAAGGAAGTGGTACAGGTTAGGTGTATAAGTGAGTGGCTGGAGTGAAAGGATTACTTTGGACACTCTTACTTGGCAGAGCGGCTCTTCTAACTCAGCTGACTTTAAAGGTTATTTTAACCTTGAACGTAAAGCTGATAGACGTGACTTCTTTAGAGACCCACCGTTCCCTTCTCTCAGCAGCAGGCTTTAATTGCAGCCTGTACAGCTAGGTCCCTTCTAGTCTCTTCTGGCCCATGAATCTGTAGTCTGTACTGTCCAGTGATGCAGCTTGAGCAGGGGTGAGAGCTGTTGCACTCCCACAACTGAACACTAGGAAGGAGCGTACTCTGAAGCGAGCAATAAAAAATTGGCCCTTTTAGACTGTGGAAATAACTGAATCCAGAATCCTATTTCTTGTGTGATGCTGTAGTGATTAGAAAGTCTACACAGGACATTACTACAACCAGTTGTATTTGAATGGAGTGTTGACTTCTTTTGATTTATTTTCTTAAGGAAAAATTACAGAGAGTATGCATTTGAAGAACTGGGGTGTTTTTTTTTTTAAAAAGAAGGTTGGTCCTCTTGCAGTTTGAGCTGGATAAGTGTAGTCTCTCTCTGCAACCCTTTGACAGGTCATCTGACTTCTATTTTTGGAGGTTTGCAGCCTCTACTGCTGTAGCACTCTTAAACTGTGTTCTGGGGGTCATGCTGGGTCAGGAGCAGTCCTGGGAGTTGCAGTTGTTCTTGCCCCTGTATTTATTCTTTCCCTGCTTCCCTCTCAACACACACTTCTTTTGCCATAAGCTGGAGTTTGTGAAAAGACTTCGAACGTAGTTTTGTATCTATTGCTCTTCATGAGAAGGAAGGGGAAAAAACAGTAAGTAATGCAACACCTTTCTGTCCAGAAGCACTGTTCTCACGTTCAGGCTATCTTGGCTATATACCCGTAAATATTTTCCTTTTCAAGATGGGAATTGTTGCAAAGGCTGCTTTGCATTTGGTATTCTGCAGCAGAGATAATCTTAGCACAGGCCTGAGCACAGTCATGAAACAGTTACTTCTTTGTTTACATGATGTAGATGAAGTTAATGGCTAACTTCACTTACAGCATATTACAAAAGGAACTGTACTTTTTCAGTGTAAATAGAATTTAACTTTACCAATCCTTACAAGTGATCTTTAACTGTGGTACTCAACTCCTGAACTGCTACCTCTAGTGCAAAATAGGTGCATTTAGCCCATGGATATTATTTTTTTTTTGCCTAGGACATTGTTTTTCTTCTTGGGTTTAATTAGAAAAACTCTCCCTGTTTCAAAAATAGTTTTGATGTTTATCTTTGCATTTTTGTGAAGCGACCATATACGCTCATGTTAATTAGATTAAAATTGCCGTTGTCTACACTACATGCAAGGCATGCTGTCTTGCCGTTTCTTAATATATCTGAACACGGTGTAAGATTCTTGTTGACTCCTGCCTTTCATTTTGAATGTTACCAACTGCACATAAATGGGCTTTATATTTTCACTATATATTGATATCTAAATCAGTCTGTTTTCCTGTCTCTGTAAGTGTCCATCCTGAAGGAAGGGTCAGTGAGAAGACTTTTCTTGCTATACCAGTGTCACAAAAGTTTATGCATATGAAATTTTTAAGGATGCTTATGCCATGCCATTTAAATAATGGTTAAATATTTTAAGGGCAATAGTGGAAAATGTTCCTATTCCTCAGTACTGTGTGGGATTTCGGGGATGGGGGATGGGGGAGGCCTCTAGGGCTTCATAAATCAAATGCAAAATACAGTTTAGAGTCCCGTGTCGTTCTTTTCTGTCATGCAGTGCAGTAACCTTAACATGTTATTTCTATTCCAGAGAGGCCAAACACAGTCTCCACCACCCCCAAAACCTCCATCTCCTAGCTTTGAATTGGGTTTATCTAGCTTTCCGCCATTACCCGGGGCTGCTGGCAATTTAAAGACCGAAGACCTTTTTGAAAACAGACTCTCCAGTGTGGTAATAGGAACATCAAAAGAAAGAGTGAGTAGCCAGTGTTCATTTTTGTTGGCAAAATGAAGAATTGCATCCCTCTTGTTTTCAGATTTGATGCCTCATACATAGAAAAAACTTGTGGTTTTATATTGTCATAAAAAATGCTTTTAAAAAACAGCTGTCAAATGATGTGCCACTGCCTTCATCACTTATATCTTAGAATTTGTTGGGTATTCTCTTTGAAATGGTGTGGCATATGAGCACCACTTAAGTAGATGTTAGTAGCAGAGATTAGAAAATATGCTCTTTGCTGTTCGTAATTGCTTCAGGCTTTTTGATAGACTCAGGTGAAAAATACATGATAAATTTTCTTCCTGTTTCAAAGTCAGACTTCTGAGTTGTATATAAAACACTTCAAAGTGACAGAGAGAAACTTTTAAGCACTGAAATGTAAAGAAGCTGCCTACATAATTCAGCACACTAGGCATCATAGCTGGAACAAGGACTGTTACCAAAACCAGCTGGATCCCAGTGTTGTCTTGTCATATTGCTTGGAAAGACAAAAATATACCAGAATGACTTGGCAACCACTGCTTTCTAGATGTGGTAGAGATGCAGTTGAAAATTAATGTTGAGTAGCTGTTCATAGATTTCATTCTTAGAACTGTCTCTACCATGCCATCTGTGAGTGACAGTATGTTCTCCAAGACTCATATAACCCTGTGCACTATGGAACAGTCTAGGCTATGGAGGTCTGTATTGGCTTTTTTTGCTAGCTCTGCTTTAACTTGTGTTTTTCTAGCTGTACCACAACTGAAGAAGTTAACCCCTGGATATAGCAGTGCAGAGCAACCTGATGAAACACCAAAATCTCTCGTGTCTCGTCTCTAAAACCAGTCTATTACAGAAGTGTTTTCTTCAGTGCTCACATATCAGGGGTGGGTAGGGAGGGTATTTGTTGGTAAAGGAAAGAGGAAGCGGCAGGGCAGCCTGCACCTGAAGCAGTGATTGTGCAGACGAGCCATCTATTGTCTCCTGCAAGTGGTAACAGGGACAACTATACTCCAGAGTTGTGTTTAGAGAGAATGTGCAGGGCAGTGCCGTGATAAATAGCAGTGTTTAACTTACTTTCAGCCAGTAGTCTATATTGTAGTCTGTTCTTGGCCAAGGACTGTCTGTTTTCAAACTATTTTACCTCTATTATTTCTGAAGTGTTTTTTTGACTGTTGTATTTCAGATTTTAAATATAATTCCAGCACTTGCTATTGATACTACAGCTGAAAAGCCATTGCTCTTCCCAGTACAAATCTAGTACTTGCTTTGCCCTGTACGTATTGTAAAGAACTTGCACTTCTCCCTTGTAGAGGCAGTCTTACTATCAGTCAGGCACTGAGGTGTTATGACAGTGCAATGCACTGTCACATTAAAAAGCTTCCTTTCATTTCCCAATTCCTTTTTCTGGCTTGCATGAGTTAGTCTGTACCATTGTGTGGAAGAAAAGAATTGCCCTGTCTTTCCTTGTCGGCATTAATAAGGAGCTGGCTCCAAAGAGAGCCTGTGTTCTACTACAGACTGTTTGAGTTAAGGTTAGAATCTTGCCAATGTATACAGGCCGCTTTTCACCTTGATCTCAACATTTTTTTCATGTCACTTGATGTAGAGTTACGAAGTGCTGAAGTAGCGTTACACAGTGCTACTCTTGTTTTATAGATGGGCAGGTCCAGTGTACAGAAGCTGAGTGAACTTAGGTTGTGTAATTTCCAACAGTCGTTATCCAAGCATCATTATGCTCTTTGCTTTGTGGTGCTCTTCTAGACGTAGCTCTGGGGAATGGCAGGTGTTAATCATCCCACACTTTCTAACTAGGAAACTGCAGAGCTGTCAGATCAGGGGCTGAGTGTTTTGGCCTAGGAACAGCGCTTGCATGTCGGCTTGACTTGAAGCTATTCACACTTAACCATGTACCTACAAATTTTGATGAACTTGGGCTAGAATGCTCAGCAATGAGCAATTTCAAGCCTTTGCACACACTATTACAGCGAGTAAAACTGTAAAAGCTGCTCTTTTCTTTCTAAATATCCACCTTTTACGGTTTTACTTTTGCTTGGAGCAGAACTAGGCTTAGATCCACTGCAATAATCTATGCTGCCTGGTTTAAAACAGCATCATCAAATACCATTTTCCTTTCTAACAGTGACCACAGGAGTCTCATGTTTTATGACCTTTGAGTGGTGGGGTGGGCTGGGGAAAGTGGTGGCTGTCCTGTTCCTTCTGTGCTTGTGTTCTCCCAGTGCTCTCTCTTTTGCTTGCCAGAATCAGTTTAGGTTCTAGAGACAGATCAGAAGCATGCAAAGAACGTAGCACTTAAAACAAACAAAATTATTATAAACTGCAGAAATACCTCTTTTAAGATACAAAGTAGTCTTTCTCTTTTCTTATTTTGTGACAATTTAAATTCTTGCGTGCATCTTGAACCTGTCCCTTATCTGGAATCGCCACATCACGTGGCACTAACAGTGTCTTTTGAGGGCTATGGAAAAAGCCTCTTTCGCTTGGTAGCAAATCACAATATAGCATAAGAAAGGGACTTTTAAATGATGGTCATATCCATATTGTTTTATTTTTTTTAAGGTTGGGGGTTTTTAGCACCGTTATTGGCATGATGCAGAGTTAGAGCTTTGAAGATCGTTCTTAGTGTGTAACCCTAGGAGACTTTTGTCTTGATAGGGTAACTGTTGTTATGTGAACAGGCACAAGGCCTACTTTGTCACCAGCAGGTGCAAAATCCCCAGGTTGAAAGAAGTGATTTTTGTCATCCAGATGTGTCCCAAAGGGAACACAACTCCCAACTTTCTGGGGAAGAGCCACGGTGTGTGATTCGTTTGTCTGTGTTATGATTGCCTTTCTGTGCCTTTTTTCCTCCTTCAGAACATTAATGTGGATGCAAGTACAAACACTACTCCGTCGGGAATTCCTCGAGAGCCGTTGTTGCCAGTTTCTTCTACATTGCCCAGGACGTTTGAAAGGTCTCCTTCGCCATCCCGGTCTTCTGAGTAAGCACTTAATTACATGGCTATAGTTATTCTGCTCTGAATCACGTTTGCATTTTCTCTCATCAGAAGGCTAGGCGGAACACTGTAAATAACTATTAAAATCTTAATCAATGAAAGAAATAATACTTTGTTGTATATTGTAGTAAAGGCAATAAAGCTTACTTTCTGAACAGTATCATAATAGTGATTCAATTATAAGAGTCATTCAGCAGACAAAAGTTTTAGTGTTGGGGTTTAGTCTCTGCAAGTATTTAGAAGTTTAGTGAATACCTTACTGTCTTGTATTTAGACAGCTTTGAAGCATAGAGAGTAAACCCGCGATCCTGTGGGCAGTACCATTGTCCATACAACAAAGAAAGTTTTATGTAAGACTTTATTTGGAACCTGCAAATCACATTGAGATGTTTGACTAACAGAAGTAAGATAACTGAATAACCGAATGCTATCAGAATGTCACAATTTCCAGGTAGTGTCAAGTTCCACAGGAATATCTTTTTTTTAAATATTTAATAGCATTTTTAAATGCAACGCTAGTCATAATGTGCCAGGCAAATTATAGCTATAACTTCTTATAGTTGTACTGCAATAAAGTTTTAGACCCATTATTAGATCATTCATTTCTCCTGAAGTTTCACTTTTCACGAGCCTTGCTTCCTGCTGAATGCTTACAGGGACTCCAAGGTTGTGGACAAACAGCAGAGAGAGACACAGAGTACAGAAAGGCTTTCTTCTTCTTCCACACTCAGCACTGCATGTAAATCGGTACAAGTCAACGGGGCTGCCATAGTAAGTGACCTTATTACTTCACTTTCTCTTAATGATCCAGTTTGATGCATTTAACAAATATTGCTTCCAGTGTTGCTTAATCAAGTGAGCTCAGCATCCTTAAATTTGCCCAGCATCCGTGAATTTGCATGTTGGTGGCCTCATGGTTACTTGCATGATAAAATTATGCAATTAATAGTGCAAAAGCATTCAAGATAACTTGGCAAATGATAGCTCTTTATCTGAATTCTCTTCTTGGTAGTATCCTTCAGGTAGAAGCATTAATACATATGTTGATATTTAAACCAGATTATTCATTGTCTTTGAGCTGGTTTAGAGTTTGCTTGAATCAGGAGTATTTTGCCCTGTCACAGTACCCCATTTTTCTGGCACATTGTTTCGCGTTTTACCTTGTCGTGAACCTTATTGTCTGTACAGCTTCTGTAAACTTCATACTCAAGCCTTCATCTGCATATTTTGGTGCAGCAGTCTTTTGGGACAAAGACTTTACCTTTTTTATTCATAGAAGTAAATGATTTTTTTCTCAGGATGTTTTGTTTAACTCTGCTGTCCTGTTTGCTTTCGGTTTCACAGGAACTGCGAAAACCTAGTTATGCAGAAATTTGCCAGAGAACAACTAAAGATCCTCCTACGTTGCAACCCCAGAAAGAACAGAAGCCAAACACTGTAGCATGTGGGAAAGAAGAAAGAAAGCCCACAGAAACAATAGAGAAAAACAGAGAACCTCCTCCTGCAAAGTCACATCCTGGACAACCCAAAGACCAGAGGAGACAGTCAGGACGCAGATCGTCCCCTCCAGCTGTTGGCAAACGCTTAAATAAAGAACAGAATACCCCTCCAAAATCTCCTCAGTGAAACTAACACCTGGGAGGGATTTGCAAAGAGGTCTGCTTCCCACAAATTAAACCCATGTTCCCACTAAGATACCTGAGAATGAGTTGCTGGTTAGAAGCTTGCAGTGATACTAGGCATGTAACAATGCCTGCAAGTTATTTTTCTGTGAAATACTTTTTCCCCTCTTGAACACACATTCTATTTTTCTGGATATTTCTGGATAGTTGTTCTAAACCTTACATTTAGGTTGGTGCTTAATTGGAGGTGAAGCTTAGTGTGATTATTTTTTTTTTCAAGATGTAAAATATTTGTCTTTAAAAAGAAAATCGACTTTTTATTAAGCCTCTCTGTGGCTGTGTGAGTGCAAGCTCTGTATAGTGAGTTTTTTCTAAACTGTTAAGCAGAAATGTGCTGCTGCAATATTTTTAATAAACTGGTCTGCAAGTACATATCTAAAGTGTCCAAAAGACTGACAACGGCAGCTAGTGTGTAGAGTGCAAGGAAGTAGATATATACTTTACGAATTAATATGTGACCTTCAAGATTTTTTTTTATTGGGCTGCTGTACTAAGTGTCAGCAAACGAACTTGCACTTTTAGGTTAAATGAGTAGTTGTTTCTAGCGTTTTTAAAAATTCAATCCTTTTTTGATGTTTTGCACACACAAAACGAATCCTACAGAGCACCATAGCAGTCTTTCTAAAATACTTCTCTTTTGACTTACTGCAAGCAAGTAACCATCTTCTCACTCCAGAATAAAACTGATGTTATAATTTGCAAATACAAAGCACATTGTGAATAGAAAGAATTAAGTCTGTGAGCTTCTATGGTGGTGAAGCCTGTTAGTGGATGTTATCAGGAGAAAGCACTGTAGCCTTCTTGTGATAACCTTAGCTTCCCTGTGCTTGTAAGGGAGTTAACTGAGTCAGCGCTGTACGTTCTGGTTACCCCTGTGCTCTGTGTAGACTTTTTTTTTTAAACTCTGCCCCAAGTGCTCTTTGAAAGAGTTCATATCTTAGTCAGCCTTGTGTTGACGTCTTCCTGTAACTACAAGCATTGGCATATGGATTTAAATTTTTCAAGACGTGAGATAATGGTGTTTGTTTTGTGTGGTGGAGGAAGAGATCCCTGATATTTACCTCTGGGATGAGGTTTCTCACACTTATTTACTTTGGAAGTGATGCGCTTTCTGAAGGACAAGGATGCACTAAATTAGCAAGTTTCTAATAAAGTTGAATATAAATTATTTTTGTTTTAAAATGCCTAAAGTTTTTCTTTAAGTGTTTAAACTGCAGGAAGTTCAGACAAAACTCATTCCTGCTGACTATGACAGTACAGTTTATTCCACAAAAATGTTTATTTAAACAACTGATTTTTTTTTAAAAGAATTATTTCCATCCAATATTTAAAGACTTGAATTTTATTTAAACTTGAAAATGACTTTGCCTTAACTTTTGTACAAGACAGCTTAGAGTTATGAGGTCTGACCCCGTGGAGGGTTAGCACGAGCGGAATACAGAATTACTCAGTTACAGTATGTATCTATTGTCACTGGTCTTACTGGGTAAACATACTGTAGTACAGGAACTAGCAGCAGTTTTTGTAATATACCTTAAAGATCTTAAACAGTTGATCTTTTTCAGATTGTTGAAAAACCTGTAAATGCAAATAGTCAATACTGTATTAAATATGTGCACTTGGAAGTGTGTGCTTTGCTTGTACAGTTGTAAATAATCAGAACATATAAAAAGGTACCCTAAAGAAAAAAATCTGATAAAAATTATTGATATTATAAATGTTGCTGTTGAGCTGGATGTAGATAAACTAAATGTTGTGGTTTGAATATTACTTTAATTTGTTGTTTTTTCTTTTCCTTATTTTATTCTGGTGTGCTGAACTGACTCTGCCTCTTCACTGCAAAAGGGAAATGGAACGAAAGTCTTATTTGAAAGCCCTCAAATGTTATCCTAAGTCCCTCTAAAAAGAAGCGATTTAACCAATTCGAAAGTGTTCTGCAATGTAAATAACGAATTTCAGCAGTCAAACTGTAATTCTAAGTCATTAATAAAATCAAATTCAATTGGAAAAAACTTTAGACTGCTACAAAAATATACACTGAAGCTTACGTGTCTGCTTTCAAGAATATCAGTGCTTTCCTTACTGTATGATTCGTAGAACTGTAAAGTAACTATAGAAGTTGACTCCTGATAAATTTCCTGTTTCAAGCATCAATTGGGAACTAGTAGACCTTTTAAATCCAGCCTGTTGTATGCTGCAGAACTGGTCAAAACAGGGCACGCTGGAATCTGTTGATTTTTTTTTTTTCTTGTTTAAAAAGCGCACTTTGTGAATGCTGCGGGAGGAGATAGGACTCTGACAACATCACCAAAACCGCTCGGCTAGTTCTGTCGTTGGATTTTTAATATGCTTTTCCTTTCCCCAGAGGCAGTGAAAACGGTAGCTAGAGTTGTGTATGGTTTAGGCCGGCTGTATGATTCATTTTGTTTGTCTGCTGCAAGTGAAAGGCGTACCACCTGCAAACAGTCACAAGTGGTTCCTTACAGCGACGGTGTACAGCTAGTCATAATGCTCAACTGGTACCGAAGGTAATGGCGTGAGACCAGCGGGATGTGTTGTGCTGTTCTAATGTATTCTGCTGCCATTTGTGTTAGGTCAATACACTGTAATTACTGCTTACCCAGCAACAGTCTGTTGCATCGAAAGTTTAAACCTTCCTCTGATGTGGTTTTTATAGCTTTTTTTAAAAAGAAAAAAAGTGACATGCCAAATAGCTGTGTAATATACAACTTATCCTTACTGCGTTTTACCTTGAGATTTAATTTTTTTTTCCACTCAGTGACAAAATGGAGTTTTCGGAGTAGAGTTGTGAAGTTGCATGCAGACTGTTGCTACGATACAAAGAGAGATTAAAATGTGGCTTTTAAAATGAAAAACCTCCCAAAAGCAGTTGCTGAGTTAAAGGTTCAGGGATACAGTAATTAAAATTGGCATTTTACCTTGTAGGACTGTGTGGTGATGCTTTTCATTTTGAAAACAAGTCAAAATGGGATCTGAGACTCTTCTTCCAGGAATTTAAAAAGAGAAAAACAAACAAAAAAAAAAACAACAAAGGTTGCTTTTAAAACTTAATGTTGTTTCAGATCGGTTCCCTGCCATGACGCTGTCGTTTGCCACTCAGAAATCTGAACAGTGGCAAATTTTTTCCATTGCTGCATTACCCTTCAAAGCCTTCAGCAGTTGGCGTAGAAAAGGCCCTTGTCTGAGCGTGGTGCAGTGTATCAGGAGCAACAGCTGACTGTAATGGTGCATACCTATCTCTGTATCTCCTTCAGCGACCTACCGTTGGGGATTTTTATGTGCTTGTAACCTATTACACTAATAGCAGCAGACAATCGAAGATTTCTAAGGAGACCTAACAGCTGCCAATTCACGAAATAGTAGTGTAATATGGGAGCCTTCTTGAGGGTTTTTGTTTTTGTTCTTCTTCCATTAAGACTGGAATCAAGCTTACATGTAAACTATCAGTAATTTAAGTTTCCTTTTGTGTCATAAAATGTAAAACTGTCTAATTTGAAAAAAAAAATATGTAGGTTATGAAAAATAAAGATTTAGGCACTGTTGAATTCCTGATTTTTTTAATTAAACCTTTCTTCAGCAGTATTTTTCATTACCTTTTGTCTTTTGCTCCCATTTTTGGAAATTGTATATTTCTAATTTTGGGAAAAAAATATCCTTCCTTGCTTTACTGTTCAGCACAGCTGTTGTCACCATCACCTAAGGCTATGTAGCAGCAGCGAGGACACCGAGAACACCTATAATATAACTCTGAAGGCAGCAATGTCTACCTCTGTTACGTAACGATGACTGGTTAACTTTTTAAAAACAAACGAGCTGATGGGATGTTTTGTTTACTGGAGGTTATCATCCTCATTAGTGGTTTCCTCAAATTACTGGATAAGGTGCTGGCTTGGTCTCAAACGTGGATTTTAATGTTTGAGTTAGTGCTTTGGTTGCATGGCTCTTGAATCTGGAGATGTCCTGGGATTATTTTTATCTTTGGCTGGTTTTTGAGGTTATCCAAGTCATGCCTCTAGGAAAGAAGAGCTTCTGGGATATCCTCCCTCTAAGTAAAAGATCTGTATTCTGTTTTGCGAATACCTGAAACCCTTTTTTTTTGTTTGTTTGGGTTTTTTTGTTTTTTGTTTGTTTGGTTGGTTTTTTATCTCTCATTCAGCTCTGTCTGACCAAGTTTAACAATGGACATAAGCATGGAAGTATTAACAATTACTGTGCTTTATAAGCATCTTGGGAAGTGTTGCAGTACTATTCTTCAGGCTGGATCTTCTGTAAGCTTCGGACAGGTTAGGCTGCTTGTTGCTTTATTTCCCTACTACTCGACAGAGTAGGGCACCCCAGGAATGCCAGTGTACACTGGGCACGGCATGTTTCTCTGTCTTAGAAAAGTCAGTTTAACATTAGGCTTTGGTGGTGACATGGACTACAAGAAGTTGAAGACAATCCATTTCCACTTCAGCGTGGAGTATCCTGTTCTGCCCTTGGCACTCAGTTTTCTATTATTTAATGTGTAAAAATGCATGGAAATTTGTCAGCAATATTGTCTTAATCCTACTGTGGCTCTTCAGGACCACCCCAGCTTTGGCAGAAATCGGGAATTTGTTCACACAACGAAATCGGGCAGTGTCCCCTTTGTGCTTGTTTTCTCCAGTGCAAAGTGATGTTTGATGATGGCTGCGCCAATGTTCATGTTAAACAATTTTTTTTGTTTCATAGAATCGTTAAGGTTGGAAGGGACCTTTAAGATCATCAAGTCCAACCATTAACCTAACCTGACAAAACCACTCCTAAACCACATCCCCAAGTACCACGTCTACCCTTTTCTTAAACACCTCCAGGGATGGCGAATACACCACCTCCCTGGGCAGCCTATTCCAATGTTGGATAACCCTTTCAGTGAAGAAATTTCTCCTAATATCCAACCTAAACCTCCCCTGGCTTAACTTGAACCCATTTCCTCTCGTCCTGTCAGTTTCCTCTTGGGCGTAAGGAGAAATGGTGACTATGGAAGACTACATGCAATTAGTATCAAGAGATTGTTTCTTGTCACAGAAACTGTGACTCATTGCATTTGGATCCAAAGGCAATTTCCTCAAGAATGAGAAAAAAAAAAAAGATTTTCTGAAGTTTTTAGTTTTCTAATATGGTTTTACTTCACAAACCTCTGGAAGTTAAAACCTCCTATTCTGTTGATTATCATGGCCGGGCTTTTATGAGTGCAGCCACTTAAGGGAAGGGATTGAATTTCAAATTATGCTGGTTTATAGGTGAAAGCGACTACCTACTTCATCTCTGCACTTGAGAGAATAAGCTGTGTAGCAGTATAGGTGCCACCCGGTTACAGTAGCTCAGTTACTGCAACATCCACTCTCAGCGTGGATATACATCTTTCAGTGTTCAACTTCAGTTGATCAAGTAGAAATTTGCTCCTACTGAGGTGGCGCGTGGACTACTGCTACCGAACTGGTATGCCGAATAAGCCCAAACATGCTGTGAAGAGGCTGGCCTACCGGAGCTGTGCTGTGTCCAAGAAAGAGGGCTTTTTGGAATAGCTGAGAAGCTGTTGCATCATCAGCAGAATGGAGGAAGGGCCAGGAATGTGCAGGCGGTGCCCAGAGGGGACTGGTGTGGCGATGGGCCTGGCACGGACGGTGACTTACATCAACCAAAGCAAACTGAGTAGTTGTACAATTAGCTGATGCTGAATGGAAGGCAGAAGGTCTTGGCTTAAATTGTAGCCTTGCTTGCTCAGGTGAACACAGCTCAGCTCGTCATGCTTGGTCCTTTTTGAGCCGTATTTTCACAAAGGGGAGAGGAAGGGAGGAGAAAGGGTCTGGCTTTTGTATTAGCCTTTTTGGTTATTCTTATGTGTGAGATGTAAATGAGCTAAATCTTAAACCTGTCTCATGGTGATCAACTCTCAAGTCTTTGTGTGTCGTCTTGTCACAGCTGGTTTGGGAGCAGTTCACTGTTTTGCCAAATGGAGGGCAAAACGTGTCTGTGCTGGGAGAAGGGAGTCTAAGCTAAAATCGCTCCTTAATCTCTCTTAAATTCTCATCAGTTTGAAGAGCAAATTGCTTTGTGCGCTTGTGTTATGCACGCACGGTGCGGAAACCATCCTGCAGTCTGATAGCTTTACATCCCATTTACTGTAGGCAGACGGTGTCTGCAGAGTAGTAAATCTACCATGGCTAAGGATGCTCTGAGGAAGGAGGGATAAACGGATGAATTTAGAGTTGTAAAACGTACTGAAGCTGGAAAGATCTATGAAATCTACATGGATGGAATTATTGATACCTAATGAAATGTCTCTGATGTCTTCCAAAACTGGAGCCAAAGTCATACGTATGTTCCCCATGCAGCTTGAGACGTGGGCCCAGGCAGAGCAAGTGAGTGAGGTTCAGCAGATCCAACCTATCTGACTGTCTTGTCTCCAGGGCTGGGAGTGTTCTCCAGGAACTACAGTTCATAGGCTGTAGCACACATGAGAAACTTTGGTCGTTCTTGCTTTTTTGTCTCTGACTTCAACTTACTTAGCTCGGGTTTAGGATGTCGGCATGCAGCAGAGCTGGCTCTGCGCTGCGGTGGCTCGCAGCTCCCACCAGCCAGCCCGGAGCGGTGGGGGAGACAGCTGCGGGTCTCACCGGGACAGGAGGGCAGCGGGACACACCGCATGGTGGGAACGGAGGTTTGGAGATAGGCAGTTAAATAGGTTCTCTGGGGAAAAAGGCCTTTTTCCTAAATGACAGTTCTCAGGGGTCTGTGGTGTCTGTGGCCGGCCTTGCCTGTGCGGTCTCCGACTTCTCCAGAAGGAGGAATGTGATTTCTAGCTTGTTTCCCTTCAGAAATAGGATGTGTAAGATTTTCCCTCTCCTGGGAAAATTTTCTCCTCCTTCTCCTTTCTAGTGATTCAGGGCTCTCACTCGTGAGAGTGGCATCACTTGTGGAAGATGGCAGCTGTTCATCCCTGCTCCTAAGAATTACACCTATTTTCAGAAATATAATAGGCTCAGCATTTTGAAACATTGCCGGTTGCTGTAGTTTTGGAGGTTTGTCCCAGTTGTTAAAGCAAATTTGGTACTTACAGGAGGATTATCTTGATGTGTGTCAATTCTTCGCTCTACATTCCCAAACCATAACGTATACAATAAATTCAAACACTTATGCACTATCTTTGAATATTTATAGCTGTTGCTGGGTTTATGGTGTTTGTCTGATACCAAGTTCCTCATTTCCATGTTTCCTGGAATCCCTGTCCTTCCTACATACTGGCAAATGCTAGCTCCGTCTTCTCTGCTGTGACTCATGGTGGCACTGAGGGAAGATGACTGCCTCGAAGCTATGGCAAATAAGTGCTGGAGAGACCTGTTGATTCAGACAGTAGACACTGAAGTGACTGATTTGCTACAGTGATTTTTCTCAGGGGATTTGATTGCTTGGACTGGCAATCAAATGCATCCTTGGTAGCAAATCCTGTTCCGGATAAACCTTTGTATTTTACTTTTCGTTTGAATTAGCTCTTCCCACGGAGACCTAAGCTCAGCCATGCTGGCTGCCGTCCTGCGTACTGATGCAGGCTTTCATCCGAGCCGAGAAAATCTGAAGGCAGCTGCACGAGGTTGGATACATAGAAGTTAGATGCAAGGTCTAATGTACATTGAGCTTGAAAATAATAATAAAAAAAAACTGAAGTGCCTTTTGGAACTGTTTTTTAGTTTTGACATGGAGAAGGGGATATAGGTACTGTAAGTGCTTCCAGGATGGGAAGGCAGGGAAGTACAGCGGAGCTGGACTTAGCGCGTCACACAAACAGCGCACCGTGTGCTGTAGCACACACCGTTCAGCTGTAGCAGCTGCTGCTGTTCTAATGGTTCTGACATCGCAGGATGCAGCTGACATCAGCATTGTTTTGGTGTGAAAAGCCTCTGCTTTGTTTCTGCACCAAATGATGCAGAATTGTCTGAACCCAGATGTACCAGCCCTTTTCCCTGTAACTTCAAGCTGTAGTTTCTGTTGACGGTTGCTCTTTAACTGGAAGAGGGTGAGCTGCTGATGTCTACCTGTTGTATTGCTGGCTGTGATATATCAAAGATTTGTTTTGTTGACCTGAATGTTGGAGATCTGGTGATCTCGACAGGCTGGAGAAACGGGCCAAGAGAAATATTAAGAAGTTCAACAAAGGGACATGCAAAGTCCTGCACCTGGTGAGGAATGACCGCATGCACCTCGGGGGTGACCAGCTGAAAAGCAGCTTTGCAGAAAAGGACCTGGGGAGGTCCCGGTGGGCAACACGTTGGACATGATCCAACAATGTACCCCTACAGTACAGAAGGCCAACGGCACCCTGGGCAGCACTAAGAGGAGTGTTGCCAGCAGGTTGAGGGAGGTGATCCTTCCCCTCTGCTCAGCACTGGTGAGGCCACAGCCTGTGTGCAGCATTGGGCTCCCCAGTCCAAAAAAAGTCATGGACGTACTGGACTGAGTCCAGTGAAGGGCTGTGAAGATGATTAAGGGATTTGGAGGATGTCATACAAGGAGAGTCTGCAAGAGTTGGGACTGTTCAACCTGGAGAAGAGACAGCTCAGGGAGATCTTACCCATGTGTACAAATGCCTGTTGGGGGGAGTAAAGATGGTAGAGACAGACTTCCCAGTGGTGCCCAGTGCCAGGACAAGAGACAGTGGGCATAGTCTGAAGCAGGGAATTCTCCTCAGGCAGAAGAAACTCCTTTTTTTGCTCTAAGGGTGGTTGAACACAGGTGCTGCTTGCCTAGAGAGGTTGTAGGGTCTCCATCCCTGGAAGTACTCAAATTCTCACCAGACACAGCCCTGATCCACCTGCTCTGCCTGCCCCTGCTTTGAGCAAGGGTTCAGACTGGATGATCTCCAGAGGTGCCTGCCAACCTCAACTGGTCAGACTATACTGTTAATTGAGTAATCTAATCCCCAGTGAGAGCCGCTGTTAGTTCTTCACTCAGAGCCCTTCAGAGACGGTTTGGCTCCTTTGCTCTGGCTTATCAGCAGATAGTTTTGCAGATACCAATGTGGGTTGGGTTTTTTTTCTGCCATGCTGTGAAATAACGGTTCATGTTTGATGCATTTTATTAACTTGTGTTTCAAAGCCATCTTCAAGTGTATGATAAAGGTAAAAACTTCTAAAGAACATATTATTAAATAGCTTGTTTTAAAGCATTTAAATTGAATGACCAAATTTAAATAAGAACTTGATTTTCTGCAGAAAATGGTAGCATTTTCCATTAATATTTCCCCCAAAATTTCCATCTAGCTGTTCCACTTGGATGTCAAAATGGAAGCTGAGTTACTTGGATAACTAGCCCAAATTCTGACTATTGACCGTTTTCCAACATTTGCCATTATTGCCCTTTTGGGAAGAAAGGTAACACAGTACCCTGCACAGGTAGGGCCAAGGACTGACACAAGATGCCACTGTTCTACAGCAGCACATGGGACCTGCCACTGTCACTTCCACATAAATACCAAGCAGTCGTAGAGTCTTGCTAGTGTGATGTGATGCTTGCATGCAGATGGGGATTTCCGTGCGCCTTCCAAGTTCTCCGAGCACGTCCTGAGTCGGGACATGTTTGTCCGTGGGTCCCCAGGCTGTGGGAAATCCTGGTGCTTCAACAGCACTAATGGTGTGCTCCACAACCACCTTCAGGTGTTTGGCAGCAGTTCTAGGGATATCTGAAGGTTTTCTGGCTTGATTCCATTTCTGTAAGTACTGGTGGTTTAAAAATAAATAAAAGGTACTGTCTAGTAGTCAGAAACAAAGCAGAGTGCAGGGGAAATGGTGTGCTCTGCACCAGGAAGAGAAAGGCAGGCTTAGCCAGGTAGCTGCAGGGGCTCCTCATGCCCTATGGAGTCATAGAGTGGTTTGGGTTGGAAGGGACCTTGAAGATCATCTAGTTCCAACCCCCTGCCATGGGCAGGGACACCTCCCACTAGACCAGGTTGCTCAAAGCCCCGTCCAGCCTGGCCTTAAAAACCTCCCAGGGATGGAGATTCCACAGCTTCTCTGGACAACCTGTGCCAGTGCCTCACCGTCCTTGCAGTAAAGAATTTCTTCCTAATATCCAATCTAAATCTTTCTTCTTCCAGTTTGAAGCCATTCCCCCTCATCCTATCACTACATGCCTTTGTAAAAAGTCTTTCCCCAGCTCTCCTGTAGGCCCCCTTTAGGTACTGGAAGGCCGCAATAAGGTCTCCCCGGAGCCTTCTATTCTCCAGGTTGAACAGTCCCAACTCTCGCAGCCTGCCCTCAGAGGAGAGGTGCCTCAGCCCTCTGAACATCTTCGTGGCCCTCCTCTGGACCCACTGAACAGGTCCATGTCCTTCTTATGTTGGGGGCTCCACAGTTGGACGCAGTACTCCAGGTGGAGTCTCATGAGAGTAAAGGCGCAGAATCACCTCCCTTGACCTGCTGGCCACAGGTCTGATGCAGCCAAGGACTGCAGAGCATGGAGACATGAGCACCATGACTGCAAGACACTTCTCCATTGAGATGTATAAAAAGGTTTGTGGGTCTCCTCTGCTTCTTACAAAGTCTCCCATCCCTTACCCACAGCTGCCAAGTCAGACTGAGCTCAGCATGGTAAAAACTCCCAAGCAAATGACACTAGAATTGCCTTGTAAGCAGTTAAATGGGAGATTGTGTTAGGCTGTTGTCTGCTAATGCAGCATAAAAAAGCAAGGAATGTGTATATAATACGCAGAAATTGAGTTATAAACCACTAGGCCTTGGTTTGGACTCAGCTTGCAGATGTACATAAATTGAATTGTCTGCTTAGGCCGTGGAGATTGGATCAATAGGCAATGGAGCCTGGAGAGCTGTTCATCTGCATCTTGATTGGCTGAATTTTGATCCTGCATCTTGATCAGCTTGCGTAGCTCTTCAGGCTCCACTGAAATATGAGGACACGTATACACAGCTTATACAGACACCCATGGCTGGGTGTCTTGATCTGTGGACTCAGTTTCATATATGAAAATGGCCAAGTGGTACAATTCTTTATTAATGTAAAAATAAATAGGACATTTTTAGTGGTCTGAATGACAGTTAATTGATAGACTGTTTGGAAGTGGCTACAACCCACAGCATGTTTGGGGGTTTGCTGTTAAATCTTTTCCTAGATATGGATTCAGTAAAAACTATAGAAACATACAGTCATTCTGGTCTGAAGGGATCTCGTGAAGTCTTTGGTCCAACATCTTTCTCAAAGGAGGATCGGAGCAGGTTTCTCAGGGCGTTATCCAGTTGGGTCTTGAAAACCTCCAAGGATGGAGACTGCACAACCTCTCTGGGCAACGTGCTCCAGTGTTTGACTGTCCTTATGTGGAGGAAGTTTTTCCTGAAACCCTTGTGCCTGTTCCCTCTCGTCATCCCTCTGCCTGCTGTACAGAGTCCAGCTCTGTTTCCTTGACGGCTCCCCATAGGTATGGGTGGGTTTGCAGGTAAGTTTCCCCAAAGCCATCCCATCTCCAGGCTGACCAGGCCCAGCCCACCCTGGCAGCCCCAACCACCTTGGTAATCTCTGAACTGGCTCCAGTTTGAGCTGCCTCCAGTTTGCTGATGTTTTTCTTTTATCGGGGCCCAAAACTGGACCCAATACTCTTGCTGCAGTCTACCTTCCAGCACTTCTCCACACAAAGGAGAATAATTTTAGCTGTCTTTTGCCATTGCATAACTGGAGACTTAGAAAATTAGAAATTAGAAAAAGTCCACTTCTTGTAAGATGTTGTGTAACATTTGACAAAGTCTAAAGTGAGTCACAGTGGCTGCTCATAACCCTCATCACCGCTTCTCAGAGTCGATGAGTACTTGTCTGGGTTTTTTCTTGTACCCAGTGGCTGCTATTATGAGACAGTAAATTTTTGAAAGTATGGGTTGCCATCTCAGTGTAACAGGGAAAAAAAATCTAGAAGGGCCTTCAGGAAATGAGTCTATTGCCTTGCTTTTGTTCCCTCCCTCCCAGACAGATTATTTGTTATGTTTATTTTGTTTCTACAATGGAAACTACCTTCCCAAGCAATCTAGTCCAGTGTTGTCCTGTCCTTACCCTGCTCCCAGCCTCCCCGCTATCCCCCTTCAGACAGCCACCCGGGCTCTTCTCCCTGCTCCGCTGGGACACGGGGAAGGAGCCTGAACCAGGCATGAGCAGGGGCAAAGGAAAGGACAGACAGGGAAAACCAGAAATTTACGGTCTTGAAGAATAAGGCTCTTTGCTCCTTTTTCTGCGTGGAGGGTTTCAATACAGCGTACACCCCTGTGTGCCAGCAGCAGCGCAGCGCAGCGCCGTGGCCAACGATGGAGGGAGGCTGCAGGTGGTGGCCAGTCCTGCTAACCTGCTGCCCCACCAGCCCGTCCCTGCTGGCCCTGCTGTCAGCAAAAATGGGTGCCTTTTTTGCTTTTTTTTTTTTTTTAATGTCTCTCAGACAGAGCTGGCTCAAGTTAGATGCTTTGCTGACACTGAAGTAAGAGGATCATTCCCTGTTGGAATTTTGAAATCCAGTTTATAAGAAATAATGTAATGGCAGTGCTGATTTGCGTTTCAGCCGAAGATATATTGTAGTAAACTAACGCTCCAAATGCCTTTTTGACTGCATCTGAGAATACTTTGCTAGATGGAGCAGTTGCTTTCTCAAAGGGTTCTTCTTCAAGGACTAGGGAATTAGCCCTGTCTTATAAATACACTTCTAGTGCATTAAACCATTGACAAATGCAGTGTAGCCATTCTAAACTAATTTGTCTTAAGTGGGCATCTGATGACTCAATTTATCTGAACTTAGTCATTTGGATGTGGCTCAGCTGCTCTGTTCAAAGGAAATAATCTGGATGCATCTGCTGTTTCTTGCTCTCAGCACTGGTCTGGGACCGTACGAAAGAGGGCTGAGCAAACTCCAATGAGCCGGTATTTGATAGAGACAGAGCACACATGGGCTCAATTACTGCACATTGCCCGTTCCCCGGTGGTAAACATGAGTCTGAGCCCAGAGGTCTGGAGAGAAAGCAGTATTCTTTTAGGGGAGTGTCTTTCAAAAGAAATAGCCAACCAATGTAGCTAAATCAACTAAGTGTCTCTCAACCACTCTACTTTTACTTAAGTCCATCCTTAAAAAAAGGGATTTGCCAGAGCTAGCAAATTGTCGTGCTATTTAGAGTATATTGATTCTTAAAATTGCTAAAATGTGACATTAAATTCTAAATTATCAGTGTCAATTCTCTTTGGCCACAGGCAATGTGTTTTTTACTAAGCAAGAAATCTGCAGATAAAGATTTGTAGGATCCTCTTCATATGTTAGAGTATTTAAGAGATGGTCCAGTTACACAAATAGTCTTGGACAGAAGTTGCTTAGCAGCCTGGCACAGCAGTCTTCTCCCACTGGCTTCCAGTGCAGAGCTCTACGTGGTCCTTCTCAGTGTTCTTCTCCGTGGGAGGCCCCAGTGAACCATCCACAAGATGTCAGCTTCCACCCGGCGAGATGCCGAAGCCCTTTGTCATTAGCGATACAAAAAGTCATTTTGTGAAGTGTTTCACAGACATGCCTGCAGCATGTCGTGTGTAGATACCTAAACGAACACCATGCATCACACTGTCTCTTGTTAAAGAGAATTAGCATCTACTGGGGAAGCTCTAGTGATTTCTTTTTTTTAAGAAGAAAGCACCGATTCTTTGACTAAAAGACTGTTTTTATAAATACAAAGACAATTAATACTTTCCTGAATGTTTTTTATGAGTTTGCATCTATTAGCTTCTCTTGCCCTTTATTTAGGGAGATGACTGGCTGATTAAATCATCATCCCCTCCAACCCGACCTCAGGCTCTGAAGTAGATGTTAGACCCATACTGCTGGGCTTCAGCTTTGGATATTTTCTGGCACCGAGGAGGGAATTTCCAGACCTCTCCAGGCTAATGTTATTTTTGGTGATCTGGGCTATAATTAGGCTTTCGAGGAGACTTGCTGGGACATCTGACTTGAGCTAGTAAGAGCTAGCTTATTGCCGGGGCCAAACAACAGTCTACTGGTTATGGCTGTGGGGTGAGGAGGCTTTAGTCTTCCCTGTGTCTGGCACTGTTACTGGAAGGCAGGATTAAAGTTGAGACATGTAGGACACCTAGTAAAGCTAGGATTGGGCAAATACCCCTGTGTCGGGGTGTACCCCTTGGCTGGGAATAGAGCATAGCAGACTTCCATCTAGGTTAAGGTTTTTTAGGTTCTCCAGTCTCCTGAGGCCAAGGAATGGTGATGATGTTTCCAGGTTAGGTGAGCAGAAATGACAGCTTTTTTGGTGGCTGGGAGCACAGCTGGATCCGTGCTTGTGGGTGTCCAGCTGCCCAGACAGCTGCAGAGAGCTCTTTGGGGTAACCTTAGTCGTGGGGCCTGAAGGGCTTGTGAGCCATGGGCTGGGTGGCACGGTGGCATTCGCTCCTGCTGCAATGGGTATTGGTAGGGCTTCTCCCAGCAGCATTTGGGCTGGCACGAGTAGGAGGTTCCCGTTAGGCTGCTTTGGGTTTACACGGGATTCGCTTCAGCACAACACCAGCTCCTGGCCCTTGTAGCTCTCCCTGAGGTGACGGGTATCATTCGCTGGAACAAAACATTTAGGAATTTCAACATGTTTTATAGGATAGAATTATTTCCTAATTAAACTGTGCAAGCTTAAAATGTTAGCTCTGTGTGTACATGTACCTGGATAACTGCTGCTCTCCTGAGACTTTACAGCCTTCCCAAATCTAGTCATTAAGACTTCCAAACCTTGGCTGCCCTCTCCCTGTAAAGTTCTGTATTTTTTCATAGTACAAAAAATATTTTAATTAATACCATTAAAAAAAAAAGAAGGGCAGGAAGGCTGGGTCTTCACTGGTTAGGAATCGTGCACTGAGACATGAAGGACTTGCTGTGGGAACTGCTGCCTGGTTGTCCACGGCATTCATTATGCAGCTGATCTAGATCTCGCTGGTTCCTTCTGGCCTTCAGTGTACAAATCTCTGCAGAAACACCCCCTGCACCGCGCTCTCTCAAGCAGATGGTTAGGCAGATGAAGAGCAGAGATGTGCTACTTCAGCAAGCGCCTTCTTGGTGCCAGAAATTTTAAAAAGCGAGTTGGAGGAAGGAAAATGTGCAAGAAAACTGCAACAGAATGGACTGAAACTTCCCAGCAAGGAGCTCTGTGCTGGAAGGATGGGCAGGATGGTGACTGGGGAGGAGCGATGTCTGTGGATCAGTGAATTGAACTGAAGGGAAAACAGGAAAGGAGGGAAACACATGACCCTGAGGTGTGAAGGACTGGGATGGTCTCTCCTGTGTTGAGCATGTTGCTTATCTCTCGCTGGCATGCGGAGTTTGCACTGCTTCCCAGCGTTAGATGAGGATAACAACATCACTTGAGAGTCCCTTTAAATGCTGTGGCACAAAGGACTCGCAAACATCTCGGACAAGTGTGAATTTTGATGTCAGGTGGGAAAATTAAAATGACAGAGAAGACAGCTGAGAAGAGGGATGGTAGCTGGGATCACAGTGATTTTAGCAATGATGTCAAGCAGAGAGGAAAGGATATTGACAGGTCAGGGAAAAATCAAGGATACAGAAAGTAGCTTATCAGCTGAGACAGAGGAAAACCCTTTGTAAGTGCTGTAGCTCTGGGATTTGTCATGGATTTGGGAGGACGGTGACTTACAGCTGGTCCTGGAGCTCTGAGCAGCAGGAGACATGATATCTTGCACAAGACACCTTCAGGACTTTAAACCAAAGTCCAGTAATAAATACCACAGGGCTGAATGTATTCTGCTGTTTATTAGCATGAGGAGAGAAGTGACCTTTTTGCTTTCTTCCCCTCTCCCTGGGAGCCTGATGGGCTGCGATAACCCACTTAGCAGGCGTGTGGGCAGCGGGTGATGGCGTCAGAGTGACGAGAGGGAAGCGGCTCATGCCATATCCTTAGCGCTACGGCACTCTAAAAATAAACGCCGTCTCACGTCGGGAGCCTCTGGCTGTGCCTCAGCTCTTCTCGGCTGTTCCTCTCCCTGGCGTGTCTGTCAGTGCTGCTCTGCGGCAGCTGATGCGCTGCGCTGCCTCTGAAGCATCTGAGTCACCGGGGACCAGGCTATGGGGAGTCAGATGTTTTTGCATGGCAGGGAACACAGAGGAGCCGTGGAGCCGTCATTGGTCCCCACCGCTGAAATTTCAGGGACTAGGGCACCCGCAGCCGGCAGCTCCTCTGGGTGCCAAGCTGGGAAGCAGAGATTTGGCCTCATCCCAAATCAGCACCAGCGGCAATGAACTGTAGAGTGGGTTTAGCTCAACGCATCTGGCACAGGTCACCAAAACCCTTCTGGATGAAGGGAGCATCTTTGCTGCAGAGCTGGGACAGGCACTCAGCTGAGCTAGCTCAGGTAGGAGGAGGTCCCAGGCAGGGCCTGACCAAGGATGGTACCAGAGGTGGCGACCTCCGTGGGCCACATCGGGTCCCTGCTGTACTCACCACTCGGTGCTCTCGGTACGTGCAAACACGGGCTGGGGCAGTGCGGTCCCCGCTGTGCAGCTCTAACTGGCAGCACACTGAAACACCTCGCCATGGGGTGCAGCAGCAGAGGGCATACCATGGGGCTTGGGGGCATCTGGCATGTTCAGCTTGGGACAGGAAGGCTGATCCGGAGAGGCAACGCTTCGACAGGTGACTTGTTTACACATAGCAACTGTAGGATGGCTTCTGCAAACACAAACACCAGAACAAAACAGAAAATAAACCCCAGGAGGACAACATTGCTGTAAGAAAAACGCCTGTGCCACGGCTGTAAGAAAAGCACATGCTCCATCGTCTCCCTTTCTCCCTTGCTTTCCTTGCATGTCAACGATGGGCCCAGCATGTCAGACACCCAGAGCATTCCAGCCCCAGTGCTTATAGGCGACCACTGGGGCAGACTGGGCTGGGCTGGGAAGAGGCTGGATGTGGGCTACAGCGTTCACACCATCAGTGAGATTAGCAGCTGTTCCATGGGACCTGCTGCTGCTGAGCTCCTCATCACCCTGCCCATGGAGCTGTTGCTGGCTCTTTGTCCATCACCTGCATGGTTCCTGCTGCATCTTTTCTCCAATCCTGAGCTGGGACTGTTCAGCCTGAAGAAGAGAAACTTCTCTTTTAGAAAAGGGGGATTTTATCTGTGTGTATAAATACCCGCTGGGGAGAGTAAAGAAGACAGAGCCAGGATCTCCTCTGGGCATCCAGAGAATGGACAAGAGGCAATGGGCACAAACTGAAACACAGGAAATTACACTGAAGCGTAAGAAAAAGCTTTCTTCTGGTGAGCATGGTCAAGCACAGAAGCAGGTTGCCCAGAGAGGCGAAGGGTCCATCCTTGGAGATAGTCCAACCTGATCGGACGCAGCCCTGAACAATCTGCTCTGGCTGACCATGCTTGAGAGGGGCTTGGACTGGATGATCTCAAGAGGTCCCTGACGTTCCCAGCCAACGTGTGGTTGTGTGGTCCTGCTCCCTTATCCCTTCCCCAGCTCCTGCCGGCCATCTGACCTCCTGGCACAGCCATGCACAGTTTTCAGCAAGCTGTTTCTGGTGTTGTCTTTTTCCCCCTGAAGCCCCTGGGTCCTCCCCTTATCGAGCAGCATCAGGTGAGATGGATGCCTCACCTTCACTAAAGTGCAATAAAGTGGCACATTATCTTTGGACTGAGAGAGATTGAGTGGTAGGTCATGGAGAAAGGAGCTTCTCTCCTCTTCTTTAATTGCCTGTGTGACATGAAGGCAAAGCTTGTGACTTGCAGCACTGCTCTCCCTGAGCTGCCCTCTCTCAGACTTTGTCCCTAAGAAGATAACCAGAAAGGGCTCAGATTGTTTATAAATAAAATAAAAAAGTCTTTAAATTATAGCAGGTGAGAGATTTTAACACCAGTTCAGGCTGAGGTGGCATTAGAATATACCAAATAGCTGAGGACAAAGACATCAGTCGCAGGTAGGAAAGTGCCCCTGGCTGCTGTGGCACTCGTTTGGCCGGGCAGGTTAACGATGGGTGGGAACGGGCACTGCGGGGCTGGGCTCAGCGTGGACAGGCTGTCGCGCCTGGGGACCTGCCACTGCACTGCTGGAGTTGGCACTCCGTCTCGTGGGACAGGGAACAGGATGCTGCCTTAACCCTCAGCATCGTCCAGCGTGTCCTTGTGACCATTGCCGTTCCTGGCGAAGGCAGTGGCACCTCACCCCAACCCCATCTGAAAAGTTCTTGTGCACGTGCAAACACAAGCAGCACATACGCATGTGTACGTGTATTACTCTTTATGTGACCTGAGACTTGTCCAACCATCCTGAAAATTGTTTCCATAAAGAGGAGAAAACTATGTCGGAAAGCTCATTTTCTATGATGCTGCCCTGGTTATTCACAAAGAGCATGTAACGCTTTCCTGCATCGCAGGAGTAACCAAAGTGAAGGTAAGCTTCGACCTCTGTTGGGCAAAGATGAACCTCAGACGTGCTTTTCCTCAGCTTTTCCACCCAAGCTTGCTTGTATGAGATGCCTTTTCTGTGTCCTTTTCCATTTTTTTCCCCATGTTTCACAACCTTCGAAGAACCCCCCCGTACCTTGCCTGTGCTGTGTTTTCAGGCGAGTTCAGGTCGTGGCATTTTGCTGTGGAATTGTGACTATTTCCACAACCTGATACTGTAAGAGAAGGTTGGGTCTTCCCACAACTAGCGGAAAAAGGAGCGGTGAGGATGTACTGTGGTTACAGCACGGCTTGTGGGGGCCGGTGTTTGAAGGCATCACTAACTTCCCTGCAATGTCCTCCTGTACCAGCCTGCAGAAGCAGCTGCCATAAGAAGTTCCCATATTTCATAGCTTCTTCCCACAGAGTGTATGTCAGATTGTAAGTCCCTGAGAACAGTAGGGAGCAGAAGAAAAAGGAGAGAAAATGAGTGTCCTGCTGAAACCCCGATTTTTATTTTGGAGGAAAGACCTCAGCAGAGCCCTGCCTAAACTGGGGGGTTTGTCCTGTTATCTTTTCTCCAGTAGCAATGTCATGGCCAACTCCTGGCATCTTAGCTGAAGCTGCACTGCTGTGGACCCTCTCCTACATCCCCTCAGCTGCAGACTCCCTGGGAGCCCGGTTTTGGTGGGGCCGTAGATACCCCAAAATGGCAGTGGCTTCCCCGGAGAGCTTCCCCGGCACCATGCACTGTCCATGCCCTGGGCAGGCAGAAGTCCTGTTTGTAGGAGGATGTGAGAAACTAGTTGAACAAATAAACAGACGGAGAGAAGCAGAAATTGAAACCCGAACTTCTCACGGTGTGACACTGAACAGCTTGGCACCTTGCAGGGCTTGGAGTCAAGAGTGGAACATGCTGGAAAATTCATGCCAAGGTTTCAAAACATTCTGATTAGGATACACAAGAGAAATAGATCAAAAATGAGAATAAGCATTTTGAAATTGAAATTGAGTAGTTGGGCAAAACGTACGTACTCGCGACTTGGGTTTTCAAAGGGAGGATGTGGCTTAAAGCTCTTGTTTTGTCAGGCAGCAAAGACAAGAGGGAAGACTTGGTTGTGGTCACTCCTAATAGCTTCCTCTGTGACTGCAAGATGTGCACAGAGGAGGAAGAGGGAGAGGATGGGAAAAGGCTAGGGGGACACAGCACTCTTGGGATGTTGTTGGTGCCCATGGCAGCTTCAAGGGAGCCGTCGGTGGCAGCCGGGCCGCTGGGCTGGACAGGACGGGTCAGGGTCTCACCACACGTGCCCAGGCGAAAGGCAGAGCAGCAGGAGAGGAAGGCAGGAGAAAACTAGTGGGGTATGGATGAAAAGAGAGCTTCAAAACTGCAGCCTGATGGGAATTGAGGCTGGTGCAGCACTGCTCCATGGCTCGGGGAGTGCTGCCTGTCCTCCCATGGGCCTCTTGTCCATTTGGGGGCTCAGCCACATTAGTCCTCATTAGGCTTGCTTGGCATCGGTCACCTTGGGGCAGTTGATTTCCAGCCCCACACTCTGGATTACCAGACCCTCAGCATCGTCCTTGGGCTGCATCGGTCAACCCTGTTGTTCAGCCTGAGCCAGTCCTTTAGCTCCATTTCACGTCTTTTCCTGTTGGTGTTTGTACCTGGGATGTCCTGGAGCTCTCTTCTACTTTTGGCAGCTGAATACGCAGGTGACAGCTCCCCTATCCTACAGAAGCTGCTGAAATTACAGCAGTGTGGCTTTCCCTTACACCTTGGGTGAGCAAAATGATGTCAAGTACGGAAGAACACAAAAGCGAACGCCGGCACTGAGAGCGCTCCACTGGCACAGCCGCCTTTCCCACCACATTTTTGGAAGAGAGCCGTCAGGGTAACAGGTCTGACTCAGCCTGATGAGGTGGTGTTCGGAGGCAGAGATTAAGAACAAGTGTGAATTAAATGAGGTTCAAAGTGTTAAACAGCAGGCACTTCCCTAGCGTAAATATTTTGGCACAGAGCTTTGTCAGGGTTTTAATCTAAAGGAAGCAGTGAGACTGGAACAGACATGTCTTCAGGTGGTTTTGGAGATACACCTGTCCCGACCTGCGGCACAAAGCGGTGAGCCCCTGCCTTGCCTGGGAGTCTCCATCAGTTTTGGTGGGCTTGGGCCCATTTCAGCAGTGGGATCAATGCCACCGTGCCCTGTCCCCAGCACGCCCTCCGCAGCGGCGCGGCCGGCTCCCAAATGGCACCCTGCCTGACAGTGGCCCCCGCGGCATTACTTTTTCAGGCATGTTTCACCTTAACCAGTATCAAAGCATACAGCTACAAATAACGTTTTCTCCATCCTCTTCTATTTATCCAGTGCATTGCGAGAAGCAAATTGCAGTCTCCTTTCTTTACATTTAGTTTTTCTATCTGGCACTAGAGGGCAGAAGGAAGGACGGTGGAGCCTCGCAACCCAGACCTGTCTCTTCTCAGCAGCTCTCCCAGGGTGCAGAAATAAATTTGGCTTGAAAGGCTTCTCCCTTCGCCCATTACGAACGCACATTAAGGGTTTCACGCCCCAGCCTCTTTAGTGCTATGAAAGTTTAATAGTTAGACGTTGCATTTCAGAGGTAATACAATGCGAAGCGGTCCTCCATGCTCCTTGGCAGGCACCGCACCGAAGCAGCACCCTTGTTTGCTCTGGATGTAAAGTGGGCATTTGTGGTTTCTGCAATTTGGGAAGTGATGGAGAAGGTGTTTTCTCCCTCGCAATGAGGCTGCCTGCCTGCCCACCCTTCGCATCCCTTGGAAAGCCTTGTCCCCCCAGCTCCGTGCCTGTGAGGGGGTGTTTCATAGCCCCAGGGCAGGGCAGGGGGGAGGTACAGAGTGCCATTTGCCCAGAGGTAGTGGTGGAGCCAGGTTACGAGCCAGGAAATACCAGCTTTTCACAGGCTCGAGTGATTTCTCATTAAAATCAGTGCAGACAGGGGCATTTTCATGGTGCACACAGCTGGACGCCTCGTCACATGTTTATTTTCTCTGCCAGAGAAACACTGTCTGGGAGCCACCAGGGCTGTGGATCACGGGGGATTAAACCCCGCCATGATGTCCCGGCTCCCAGACTGCCTTTGTCAGGAGGAGAAAGGAGCATGTGAGCCCGGGAGGCTGAGCACTGCATGCCCTGGTCAGAAGGCCCCGAAGACACCAGGATGCTTGTGGTCATCTGTAGATAAGGAGGGGTTGCCGTGGGAAAGCCACGGAAGGTTTAACGCTGGTTCTGCTCTGGGATGAGGAGAAGCAGAAACCAACTGAACCAGCTCCTCCTGCGTGTCCAGCTGCCACTATGTGACGGCTGAAGCATGAGGGGCAGATGGCAGTAGATAGCAGCTCACTGTTTTTATGCCCCTGTTGAACTAACTCATTTAATTTTTCTTCTGATTTTTACAACGTCTGTAATTAACATGCATGATGTAAGTAGTTATTTAACCAACAAACAAGACTGAAAATATTCTTCCTTTTTATTTTTCATTCGGTTCATCTCTTCAGTGCATCACTTACTAGGATGAAATGATCTGACAGTTGTGGGTAGTGGAGAAACGAAATTTCTTAAATTCAAATGAAACTGCACTGAAAAGGGTTTTCACAGTCTGCCACGCTTTTTGAGATTAAGAATTTTACTCTGTTTTCCACAGAGGAAAAGGAAACTTCCATGTCCCTTCCAACCTAAACCATTCTATGATTCTATATGCTGACAGTAAAAAGGATGCCAAAAGAGCTAGTAAACAGTCCACTGGTCAGAACATTTAATTTGTGGAAGAGCTGGCATTGGGTTTATTATCTACTCATTTTGACCTCTTATGCATGGTTTTTCAAGAAAAGCACAATTTTTTCAAGCAAAATTTTGGTTTCGATTGATCAGCATTTCCTCAGTGGAGGAAACAACTGTCAAAACTCCTGACCACATCCTACCGCAGGAGCACCAAATGCTGAGAGAAGCTGGGACCAAATCCAGCACTCCCTTGTCCCACCACACAGTGCAGCAACACCTGGGAAAGAGTGGTGTCAGCTGGGCTAAAACTTTGTACAGATCCACCACAACAGTGGTCTTTCCCGGAATTATCTTGCAATGTCAGTACACTGATATTTGCATCCTGAAGCTAATTAGCATCTCAGTTTTGTTCACGGTCTAATGTGTAGTTCTTCGTTCCTGGACTGGAAGGACCCACGCTGTTGGTCCTTAGGAGCCACCGCAATGTCCAGCTCCTTCTCCTGGTCCTCAGGGAGATGAACAGAAGGACAGTATCAAGGGTGAGGGGTGTGTGGTACCTGAACCCTTCTTCATGTTTGGACAGCCGACACTTCTGCAGTGAGGCCTGATTGTTGAATTAGACTTCGCTTAACTCATAGACTATTGTCTTTCGGAAAGAAAGACCTCAGAAAGTGGTTAACAAATGGCAAACACTCATACAGATTTTCAGGTGAACGTGTAATCCATTGATGGAAATGGATTTGTAAATGTTGTTCAGCAATTAACGTGTACCTTGATGGGAATTAGGATTATTTTTCAAATAACATATAAAAAAAAATGTTTGTCATAAACTGTGAATAAAGAGTAATTGAACAACCCAAAGCATAACATATGCAAGGGGCACCCAGGCTGGGGTTTCTGTGTAATGTCAGCAAACATTCAGGAGGCTGAATAAGTCACTGAGTGTTTTACTCAGGGCGATATTTGGAAGATGTCAGGAATATGTGAACAGAAACAAAGAGATGTGGGACAGGCATAGGAAATGGTCCTCACTCAGAGGGGATGAGACTTATTCCTTCTCCGTGGAAATAACCAGTGTCAGGCAGAAGGTGTTTGTGTTCAGGCCTGTTGGCCTTAAACAGCCACTGAGCTCTCTGTGTTCGCTCTGTTCCTCAGCAAATGTGTTAGACCTGTGGGCCCCATGGACAAGAAACTTCAGTTTTACCTCTGATAGTATTTATACATAGCATAAAAAGTACCAACTAACTCAAAATCACTGCAGGGAAACAGCTAGCAGTGTGACTAACTCGTGAGATCACACTAGGGGACAGAAGCACATCCTTCCTAAAACTTCTAGAGTCTGAGAGTCACCGGGTCCTCTTACTGTTTGTCAGAATAAACCAATGCTTGGCTGGTCATAAACTGCTCCATGAAGTATTTCGGTTAATAAAACATCTTCACATTTCTGCCCTGTGTTTTCCTTCAGCTTGCAGCTCTTTAGGGCAGAGATTTCATCCACTTTACTCCTTCATCCTCAGCTCAGGGGACTCCTAATAAGGTGGAAACGTGAAGGAGGATGGCACAGGCTGCTTTGATTTGTGTTGCCTGTGGGACTGGTAGCTCCCTAAATTGTTTTGTGGTGCAGCGCAAGTGTTTCACAGGAACCATGCCAAAGGATGAGCATAGTCCTGGCCACCCAGGGCTCCCTCCAGCCCCGCGCGTTAGCCTAGGGCGCCGTCTAACCCAGCTGTGGCATCTCGAGCACATAAAAGCCATCATCATGGTTTGTAGTACAGCAGTGCACTCAAGACAGCTAGAAAAATGTGAGCTGGATGACCAGTGTATGTTTGCTGGGGAAAGAGGAAAAAAAGAGAGTAAAGAGGATTTCTGTGAGTTTCCCTCACGTGAGGTGTGATACTACAGCTCTGTTGTGCTGATCAATTTTTAGGAAGCAAGAGGAACATTTCCAGTGTCATTCACAATGGCAGCTGGGGGGCACAGAGAGACTGCTGGCCTGGCTGCAGCTACCCCAGGGCACAGGAGGCCACCCAGCCTGTCCCACCACCTCTCTCACACCGTTGCAGCAGATGGTCACCTCCACAGACCTGTACATGCCACTGCTCCACCTGACCACTCTGCTCCCAAAGCCCACCCGTTAAAGCCTCCGCTGAAAATATTCAAGTCAAAAATCTGCTTAATTTAAATGGCCTGATGAGAGTTAGGGACCAGCTGCAATCCCTGCGGTGCCAGCAGTCCCGGTGGTGATGGTCCTCAGAGAGGAGACGCAGCTCTCGGCAGCCCGGCCCAGCCTGGCTCCGCAGCAGCTGACAGCTCCGTCATTTAGGCCTGAGGAGATGCTGAGAAACCTTTCCAGGTGCTTATCACCTTCATCCATTTCGGAGACCGGCGTGGCTGTTGGTGGAGCGGTGGGTGCTGGTGGGCCGAATGGGCTCCTCTACACGCTGTAGCTCAGCACCGTTATGTTGTGGGTTCCTTCTGTGCAAGATGGCAAGGGGAGGAAAATCTGTATCTCTGAGCAACCGTCACTGTTTCTTTTTCTTTAAAGGCTAAAGATAGACTCCATATGGGCTGTGCGCAGTGCGGTCTGACCGTACATACTGTGGATTTTTTGTCTCGGCCTTTTTTCAGGCAGCAGTAGACCTGTGGTGAGAGGTATCCCAGTGGTGGACTTACTTGTCCAACAGCCTTGACAATGCGTGCATTGGATGGCTTTTCAGTCAGGTCAGGACAATTAATAGACATTTATTTTATCACCTATACCTTACAAATACGACCTGATACTGAAAATTGCTCTCGTCAGTCTAGAGAGGAGAGATGCACACAGGAAGGGAAAGTGGGAAGGGTTCGTTTCCCACAGCACCTGGGACGGATGCAGGGGAGGACATTGAAACGGGTCCTACTGCCCAGCAGGACATGACCACGCTGCTGCTGAAGGATGTGAGGGCCCATGCTGCTGCCGAGGGATGTGGTATCCAGGGGGGTGGCTTGTGTCTGGCGTGTTTGTCAGCCACAGCCCCCAGCTCACCCAATTTGTGGGTTGCTTAACCAAAACCGCATGGTCACCATGTGATAGAAGTGTAGGGCTTCCTCTGTGGGGAGACGAAAGTGGGGACTGCTGAGTAACTCTTCTCCCAGTTTGAAAAGCCAGAAGAGAAAAAAAAAAAAAGATCACGCTCATGTGTTTTCGCTGATGTGGTTTTGTAAGCAGCACTTGTACCATTGGTACTGTCCGGTTACAGAAAATAAACAATTCCCACCTGACTACTACCGTTTCCATTACAGTGCTTGCCATCTTCAGTCTCCTGCTGAAATGATTTCTGCAGCGTCTGAGAAAGGAAGACTGTTCCAGGGAATGACGGACACCAGGCCAGGAGTGAGACAGCTGTCCTGCTGTTTTGACTTGGTTTTACCGTGACACTTCTGGACCTCAGATACGCAGTCAGCAAGCAGACCTATGGAAAGGTGGTCTCCAGCTTCTGAGTCCCATTAACGACTGGGGACCCATGAATGTTTTTGCATGTTCCAGGTATGGAAATTGGAGCAAACACTGGGGCTGAAGCAGCTCCTCCTGCAAACAGCGTTTGCCGGTCTGGTTGTCCCACAGCTGCTGTCTGGTTTCTGGCCGTTGCGGTCCCTGCCCAGCACGAAGCTGCTCTGCTGCATGTGTGGGCACAGGGCAGGAGGGCAATCCTGGTCCCAGGGAAAAACACAGGACAAACCTGCAAGGCAGTGGGAAATTTCAAATTTCAAAATCCAAGCATGGAGGCTTCCTCCTCTGACTGTGCATAGCATGAGGTGGCATTTTTTAGGGAAATAACCAGTCACGACTTGTGTGTACCTGGAGACACAACAGTCCCAAGGCATAACTTCGCTTTTCCCTGTGTATCTGTAGTAGCCTGTGGTTTTGGATCTCAAAGGGCCTCTTCCAGTGGGAACCACTGCTCAGTACAGGAGAGTCTCAGTGGCTGCAGTGCACAAGCAGGATGTTTCCTCCTGTCACATGTCCAATGTGCATATAAAGGTGCATGTTCTGGAGACAGCCACCTGCACGCAGCCATTTTCCACCGCCCGCTTTCTTTTCCCCTACCTACTGAGCTGTGAATTCCCTTATGCAGCAGTGGAGCTACTGCTCATTAAAACTAATCAGCTGAGCAGATGCTGAAGTAAATAATGGGCCGGGAATAAAGAGGATGTTGGTCATACACCACCAAAAATCTCTGCAACAGGCTTTTGTGGTTCACTGAGTTTTCATTCTTTTCCAAATCAACATGCAAAACAGCTCCACCGGGAGCAGAGCAGTTCAACGAGGAAAGGGAACTTCAAATTATGAAGAATTGATTGCCAAATGATACAGAAGGAACCCATCATACAAAATATTCTGCACTGAGCAAAACTTGCAACACAGTAATGGACGTAAGTGCAAGTCAATCTCATCCTACTGCCACCACAGCCATAATTGGCAAAATGAAAACTCTCTCCCTGCCCACGCCCTGAATGTGTACCTGCGATACGGGAAGCTAAGAAGGATGCTCTCGCTTTCAGTAAATTGATATACATTGCAGTGAAGAACCAAGCTCAGAAAATGGCCTACATTAAGTTAATATCCGAGTATACAAATAACTTAGGGACAAAATTAGCCTTCAATTGCATTAGTATAAATGCAGCATAACATCACTGGGTGGATGGGACTTTCTAGACTGTAAGCAGAGAGAGGATTTGGCCCTTAAGAAGACTGTAACAGGAAGAAGGGAGAGTGAATCCCATTATCTGGATTTGCAGGGGAATTGATAGCGGTTTCCATATGAGCGGGCTGCTCCAGATGGCACGCTGGTGAGAGCCCTAACGCGCAGCAAAGGCAAGGCTCAAGTGTCAGCCTGCAATGCAGGAGCGCACTGATGAGACTGGAAAAAATACAGCAACAAAAGGTGGGGAGGTAAAGCTGTGTTTGCTAAGGTCATTTTTTCTAAAGACTCCAATTAAAAGTCAACATAACAGTAGGTGCATTTGTAGCATGTCAAACATACCCGCTGTTTTTCTGGCAGAGACGGGGCTTCATATTATCTGTTTACCTTGGTGATGCTACCCAATGCTCTCTCGCATCAGATGCCCAGACAAACATGCTTTCACTCCTAATAAAATTTTGTCCTTTTGCTTTATAACTTTAGTTTTTAATAAAAAGCATGGAGTCTCTTTGGCTTGTGATTCACATTGGCAACTTTTGGAAATGTTGTATTTCCGATCAGTATTTGATTTAGTTACAGAACAGAAAGAATTTTTGATGAAATTTTATTTGAATACAGCAAAAATTTCTGGTGACATTTTTATCAAACTAGCTCGGACACCTTCAGGAATGAATTTCCTCTTTCTCTCTTTTCTTGTTTTTTTTGCTTGTTGGATGTTCCTGATTTTTTATTTCTCTTTGTTCTTTTTTGCATATTTTTAAAATCATTTTTACAACCAAGAACACAAATGATTCATAATTGGAGCTGTGCAAATAGCAGGTTTTTCAGTTTAGTGGCCAAGCTGGAAAACGAAGGGTCAGTGGACTACATGCATTTGGAGCTGATTTGAAACACAGTATTTCATTGGGAGTTAATTTTTACCCCCTTTAAGATATCAGCTCGGCATCAAACGAGAGCAAACATTTCATTTTTCAAGGTCACGAATCCATCTCTCCTGATTTTTTTGTTGTTGTTGTTGTCTGAAACACTTTGCTGGGCTTCGTTCCCCAAAACTGCACTCCATAGAGGTGAATGCAAGACTGCTGGGAGGAGAGATGATAATAGCACAGGATAAGGAAGATGACACTTTCTTGGAAACAGATTTCCTGGGGCTGTAAATTAGGAGTGAAGCCAGACTGGAGGATTAAGGTCTGGGTGTCCTCACGCATTTTGTGAGTTCATCCAGGTTTCCATGTTGGGGATCAGTCCTTCTGTAATTAATGGGACTGAACCTCACGTCTGAATGGGAAGCTTGTGAAAAATCCTTCCTGGAGCCAAGCTTTCATAACCCCGGGGCTCAACTCCACTGGGTCTTGGTATCACTAAAAGCAAGTTGTTCTTTTCATGGAGCTGCCAAAAGGAAGCACTCGGGACTGCTGGCAGAGTCAAGTCCCCAGTGCAACCTTAGAACAAAGACTTTGAATCCCCAAATCCCCACACTCCCTGAATTCCATGTGTCCTCTCCTTTCTGCTTCCCATCTCCCTCTACATGTTCCTCTCTCTGACTTGTCTGGTTTCCTTCTTTTGCCCATCAGAAGCTTGGTTTACTCCCTCAAGCCCAGCATGGATGGAGCAGCTCCTTCCCTCCTCCTCAGCCAGCAACAAGGGGTGGCATGGGGCCCCTTTGTTTTTTGTATGAGTATTACGAGGGTCACATAGGAACATCTATTTCCCAAATAATTATTATTCCCAACAAGACTCAAATGTACAAGGCCTTTTTGCATATGTGCTGCAGGTCTTAGTGGCTTCCCGGTGGCTTCAGAAGCAGACCACAGTGAGGTCAGGTGGCCAGCACGTGCATGGCTTAAGAAGACAGGACCTGATTCTCACATCTTACAGAAGTCGTGGACTGATCCCTTTTCCTCATTCAGGATACCACGCCAGGACTTCTCTTCACCGCCCAGTTCACTGTCATATCCCGTGTCTACAGCACCTCTCTTTCTCCCATCTGCAACTCTTTCTTATTTTCTAAGCCTACTTCTTTCTGTTTACTTCACTCCATCATCCTTGCTTCTCTTTACCATTTTTTTTTAATGTTTTGTCACCTTTTCTCTGTTTGTATTTTCAGTAACCTCAATCTTGAGGTGGGTGAGAAGAAATAAAAATAACAACAAAATCCCTTACTCTTTTCATTTTTTAGATCAAAGATGACTGAGCAACCAAGGGGGAGAATTGAGGGCAGCCTTTGATGCACGGTATTGATGTTGGCTTAGCATGAAAATCTCCTTGTGCTATATTTGGGCCAATTACCAGAGGTCTACACAATTAACCTGAGACACACTAGCCCCATGTGAAGCAATGAAATTTAAGGCCTAGGGAGGTTAATTCCAATCTTAGATGTTTCTGTGATAGGAGATTACTTACCCTGTTCCTTTGTATTTGCTAGGAATCTTTGTGCTGCAGATTTTGATATTCCGTCAAGGTTGTGCTCTGGCGGCATGCCCCTCGCTGCGATACGTCATTGCCTGCCTGCGCTGTTGTACCCTGAGCACCGTAACTGGGTTGTTTCTACACTAGAGGTGCTTTTGCTCTCACACCTTACCATCCCCATGAGAAACGCTTCCCAGACTCCTGAAATGGTGTCTGAGCTTCTGCAGCAGTCTTCACAGCAATAAACCAACACCAAATCCCTTCACCACCCTGGTTCTGTTGGATTTTTGCTTTTTTTTCTTTGTACAGAGTTTCTGCCGACCAGGTCTTGGTCAAGGCAAGACGTCACACAGCAGAGATGGGAATCTCTGAGACCCACGTGCAGACTGACACAGCTTCATCTCTGATAGGTGCCAGGGTTTTCTGACTCCAGCCACTCCTCAGAAAACTCACCGTTCGTTGGAGCTATGAACATAATTCTTCTGCAAATGAAAACAGCCTTTATTTCTCACCTGCTCTATAATGAAGTAGTACCAGTCCTGGCACCCCTGCACTACATGACCTAAAAAAAAGAAGAGCTTCTGGTTTGGACAGGAACTCCTGCAGCAAGGGACTGCAAAGGAGGTGGAAATGGGGGGCAAGACAAACATATTGGGTTGCATTATTGAGTGCAGCCAGCAGGTCGAGGGAGGTAGTTCTCACAAGTCCTCCATGCAGGACTTGTGAGGCTGCACTGGTGTCCAGTTTGGGGCTCCCCAGTACAAAACACCAGCAGACTGGAGTGGAAAGCTACCAAGACAGTCAGGGAGACTTTTTCTAGCTCTCAGGCCTCAGTGTGTAATTTGATTCTGTAGAACACCATGGCTCAGATCCACAAAATAATGTAACCAGCTGCCTGGGTCTCTTTGGGACCATTGATTCAGAGCTGCTGTGAGAAAAGACCCCTCTGGGGCTTGTCTCCTTGGAGCTCGCTGGTGTTTCCACAAGATCAGGTATGTGAACATTTGAAAGATAGCTCACCCTCCCTCATACCATCCTCTCTTGGTGCTTACTTCTTTACAGTGGCTCTTCCCATGCTTGGAGGCAGGATGGCCAACCTCTTGCCTCTCCCTCACCTCGTCTTTGAGAACAGAGCTAGTCACATTCATCTGTGCTCTGGAACTGGTTCAGATACAGCCTGAAGTACACTAGCCAGTCTCCAGAGGAAGGGTCTGGAGTTACAGTCCAGCAAGAATACTTGCCTTTGCAGGTGTCCCGAGACTCATCCTGGAAGAGCATAGACAAGGTCTGGACTACATCAGAGCCAGGTCCTATACACATTCCCTCTCCAGGGGCTGAAGAAACTCCTTTTATTGCTTGTAGTCTGGCATGGAGCCTGCTGGCTCACACAACCCTCCTCCTCTTCTGTGGGCTCAGAGGGAACTGGCCGTGCTTTTATCTCCATCTGACAGGTCAGACCTCACTGGACAACTGACATGGTTTCCTATGAGGACCTTCTCAGGACCTGAACCTTGTTTCTGCAATCAAGTTTCTTCTGCCAGAGAAGGAAACATTCCTTTTGAGCCCCTGGGCCATAATCCCATATATCAGTCACGGACACACCTTTTATGAGCTGGAGGCTCCTTATTCCTTCCATACTCTAGTAGGCTCAGATGAGAGCTTTGTCAGCCCTTCTACTCTTTGTCCTTGTTTCTCCTACTTGTGTAGTCAGTTGTTTAATGGGTGGTGTGATCCCACTCTGGCTTGAAGAGAGCGAACTTTTCTTTTAGGTGGACTCTGATCACTTTTGAGATTTCAGATTGCCATTTGCATCACTGAAGTAAGCCGTGGTGCTGTATTATCCTTAGTCCAGCAGTTCAGACTTTTGTTTCACTTACGCTAAGGCACTTGGCTCAAATTGAACAGGTTTGCCTTCTGTCTTGGTCCCGTGTAAAAAAAAAATTGTAAAGAAAACATGTATTTTTACCTGTTTATGCCTTGGCATATGGCAGCCATGGATTTCCTTAGCCTTCCTCTTGTTTATTGCATTCTATTTTGTTATACGTTTGGCTTCGACCATATGGACAGAGATTCATCAGCTAATTTAGCCACAAAGCGCTATACATAAACACTGACTGGGCTTTACAGATCTGAAGTGTTTCAGCAGACTGGATGGCTCATTACTTACAGGGTCGTTAAAGCTGGGAGGCAGATAATAAATAGCCCATTAAATCATCCAGCCCCACCCCTGGCAATAGGTGGTCTCTCTTTTTACTCATGGCCGGACATTTCACCTCGTTGAACCTGTTCAAAGCCAAGGCAGATCCACCATGGGGTTTTCCAGCAACCTGCCAGCAGAACACACAAAGGACGAGCGAGCATCAGCCCTTCTGCTGAAGAAAAGCTGAGTCTCTGCCTTGTGTCCCACACCACGTGTCGCCCTCATCACGCGTTGCAGCAGGAACGCGCAGGGCTGCCGGGGCAGGGTGGCAAAGCAAACCCGTCCCACTCGGGGACAAGAGCCGCAGGTCAGGGCTCAGCCAGCCACAGGAGCTGCCTGTAAAAGGCACTTGGTAAATTTGTCACTTTTTATTCTATGGCAGTTTTGCAGATAAAAAGAAGGCCTGAGTCCCCAAGGGGACTCCATCTGGCACTTTTCGTGAGCACTAAATAATTTAGTAAAGAAAGTCTTTACGTGTTCAGTGCTCCCTTCCTATATCTGACACGGCTCACCCAAAGCCCTCTTGAAAATAAAAATGCCTGAAAATAATCCTTTGCCAAAATAGTCTGAACCCCAAATATTTTTAGAGTTAACATCTTCTGACCTTTGCTGACTGTTCTTTATTAATGCCAAATCTATATAATATTAAAACCAGAATTACACCAGTTGTAATAACCTTGTCTTCATTAATTGCCTGTGCAGCAATTTGGATGTCTTAGCAGGTACAGTGAAAGTACTTTTCTTTGTGAAGGAGTTCTTTATTTCTTTTTATATTCTGCAACTTTCTTAAGCATAGTTGCTAACTGCCATTTTTTCTATGCAAAATAGTTTCCTTTTTCCCCCTATTCCTCATGTTCTTTCAGTTTTATATAGAGAAGGAACAGGCTGCCTGATTTTCACATCCTAAATGCTCAAAAAATGATTGGTATGCCTGGACAGCCAATTTGAGAAGTCTTCAAAGAAACCTGATTGAAAACTGGGGTGCTCAGTACTTTCTGGAAAAAAAAAAAACCAAAACCCTGAAAGCCAGAAAACAAAAGACATGCCACTGTCAAGGTATTTCAAGCAGGGAATCTATTGCTGATGGTGTTTCTGAAAGCTTTTATCCACTTTCCTTATGTCTTCTCCAGACACAAAGGACACACACACACACACAGAATTACTTTTAAATACTCATAAATTTCCAGTGTACCCACGACAATGGTGTCTGGATTGTGGGAAACAGTGGTGGGATGCTCAATTTTTAGGGCCTGCCAAGAGGTGTGAGGCCGTTCATCATGGAAGCCAGAGGAGAGTCTATTTGCTGGGGAGGGAGGTTGCTGCCAAAGAGGGATGTGAAGCCCTGCGGAGAGGGGCCCTCAGTGATGAAGTGGACCTTTTCCCAGATAAAAACATAAAAAATCCTTTCAAGGAAAGGATTTGGACAGACTGTATTGAGTTTGTGTAGGAGAAAGGGACAGTACCGACTGTAGATGTTCAGAGGAGCCTTGTAGAAAAACATTTTTAAGATGTATTTTTTGAACCTGAAAAAGGTTGTTTTTTCTCTGTCCAAGTTTAATCTAAATGTATTTACGCCAGTCAGAAGCCCTATTCAGCAGGATCTTACAGCCCGCTGAAGCCCACAAGGAGTTAAACACATTCTTCAATGATTTCAAAGCCAGTCTTTCTTTTTTTTTTTTCCCCCAGTTTCTGTGTTCTTCACACACTGGTCCATGCATGTACCAAAGCAACACAAACAAGTCGGTAGGACTGCCTGCAGATCATAGAGCTTCATGCCCCACTCCTTTGAAACCCATGGCCTGTGCCAACGCAAATTTCACCAAAAGTGGTGAGGAAATATTATGCGACGCACTTCGCTTGTGAAAGACACACAAAATGGGTCTTGAAAGGTTTGATGGTGCATTAAGTCAGCAGACACTCACTCAAAATGCGTCTGGGGAAGGTCACAGCCTGGCAGAAAGAGGTGTGCGCTGAGCTGCACGGGAAAGGCTTCAAGGGGCCCCGTGTCCAGCTGGTGTGACCCTATGCAAGGCTGGTGAGACCAGCTGCCTCGTGTGTGACCTGGTCCCTCATCCAAATTCTGACTTTGTCAGCTGCCCTTCTCTTCTCACAAGTACTAACTGCTCTCCAGGAATCGTCCCCGTCGCCAAGGCAAAAATTTTAGGGATGCGTCATTTTGTCCCTCCATCACTCTATGCATTTCCTAGTAGAACTTGCTCATCTACAGCCTAAAGATTTGGGTCTCTTGAAAGTCATCTGCCCAGTCTCTTTGACAGGGAATGGGCTGGATAAGTCCTGCTGTGTCCTAGTCCAGGTAAGGAAATTGTATCTTTATTTGGAGCAGGAACTGCCTCTTAATAGAACTCACTGCCCCACCACAAGCAGTTGCATTTAGAAACCAAGAAGCACGTATGGTGCTACAGCCAAGAGAGCACAATGTGGGTGAACTGGGCAGCATGGTGCATAAGAGATGTATTTATACTGCTCACCTCCCCACAGTTCAAATTCCCTCCTGGAAGCAGAAGTTCCAGCTTTCTGGCACACAGACTATTTCAGAGACATTGCCAGGAATATTGCAGGTTTACCGGGAGACACTCTGCTCCAAGCCCTTCCCAAGCTCATCAGAGAGAAAATGAAAAATGAAAACTTCTGGAAATGTACCCTTCGGGAGCTGGGAGCAGTGGAGCAGCAGAGGTAGAAGGCAGGAGCCTAGGTAAAAGCTGTGATATTGCAAGATGGCCCGAAACAGAAGGCTCGTGCAAATTAAGATAATTTGACGTAATTACACCTTTGATCTTCTCCATATTTATGAAATAGTGAAGGTGGAACCCTGAAAGAATGCAAGGGAGAATGGACTCTATGCGAACCCTTCCCGTAAACCCAGATCCATCATAAATCACCTTTCCCAGCTGGCAGTACCTCACCAGAGGGGCGCTCCCAGCCCCCTTAACGCAGCACTGCAATGAGCTCGGCCAGCCCAGAGCCGCCCAGGCTACATTCTGAAAAACCACAGGAAAAGCAGCGTAAAAGGACTACTTAGACTGCACGGCTCTGGGGATTGGGGCTACCATTTTCTTGTGTCTCAGCACCTCACAGTGCATATTAATCCCTGACTAGTGTCCACCTAGGATCCCAGGAACTGCTCCACTAGCTATTCTTGCAATTATAACTCTAGAATTTAAGAGAAAGGCACATCATTCAGGTATTTAAAAATAAGGCCTTTTAATTTTAACCTTAATTTCCTTGAGAGCTGGAAGGGTATGTGTATGTGCTTGTATAACCCCCTTATTGCAGTGCAAAATGTTTGTTATCCTGATATGTGTTTTGAGAACACCAGGGGTAGTTTTGCTACACAAATAAACAAGCAGAGGAATGAATGGAAATACTGTTCAATCAGGAGTCCCTCATTGATAAAATACCTGTCACATACCTCTGCCTAAAGCACACAGACACGCTTGTATAGCAATGTGGCAAGTGGCCCACTAATCATATTCCAAGTAAGTCCTAAAAAGGAAAATTTCTACAGTCTTCAAATCTATAGAGGAGCAGATGGATGATGGTAAACTCTAAGTGCTTTACTGGCTGCCTGCCTGCCATCCTCTGAACAAGGGCTAATAATAATATCACTTAAAAGAGCCGCTGAAAGGTTAGATTAGTTTCATTGCTGCAATTTGCAAATAATCCAATATCTGAGTTTACTACATCCTTTGCTATGACCATGGTCAACAAATTCCTGGGTGCAGTATGTTTACCCAGTGATAGGAGCTCGTGCTTACCTTTCAGGAGGAAGAAATCAATAGAGTGGATCTGGGTCCTTGTGAAATCACTGGCAAAATACAGACAAAGTTTCACCAACCATTTCTTTTTACAACAGCTCCCAGTCTCTTCAGTCAGGGGGCAGGGATGAAAGCTTGCTCCCACTCACCTTCTGGCTTTTTCTGCAGCTTTGTAAGCCTTTCTTGATGGGATTTTGGAGCCTTTGGTGTTGCATGTGAATCAAGGGAAGCACCGTCTCACCTTGAACTCCTGGGCAGGCATGTGGTTAAAGTTGGACTGGTTTGCACAGCTCTGCCACGATGCACAGCTCTGCCGCGGCCAGGGGCTACGGGGACCCACTCTGCAACCCACCTCCGCCCATGGGGCTTGGGGCTTCATGCTGCCAGGCTGGGCGTTAGGCACGGCCTGGTCAGTGCACAGCCAAAATATCGCAGCCCCTTTCCTCCCCAGCAGAAAGTCCCACTCTGAAGGAGGCAAGCGTGGTGTCAGCAATAAGAGCGATGAACTCCTCTCTCATCAGACACCAGGCTGAGGAAAGGGCTCAGAAGTGCCACCGAAATGAAATAGCTGGCAAATAACCCTGGATATATGAGTTCCCAAATTAAGAGATTTGAGTCTCTCTTCTTCCTCCTGCTTCACTTCTTACATGATGAGGTCTCAGAATGTTTACAGTCAGAGCCATGAGCCATGACTTTGCCCTTCCTCCCTCCAAGGATTGATAAACTCAGATTTGGATTTTATTAACTGGCTGAAACTTGGAAGGCCACGATTTTACATGAAACAGTCATCGTAGAATCTACATCAGGGAATAAAATGATCTTGGAATGACTTAACTCCAAATATCTTCAGAAAACATCTGAACAAAACAACAAGGAGGCTTGGCACTTAGAAAAATGACCGCGGCACTTGGATCTGTTAGAACTGACTGGTGTAATACAGAAAACACTTTTCTTCATTTCCTGAACCTGAGAGCTGAACGAGGCTAAATGGCCCATCCTGCTCATTCTGTTTTTTTTTCTTTACTTGTTTTCCTCTCTCTAATCATCTCTCTAGAAATGGTTATTGCTCCCATGTTATTTGTGAATAAACAGGAGCCATACCATCTGCACCTTCCTTATCAGTTCCCACTCAGATCATTGGATTTCTTGGTAAGAGGACCAGGTATGGTCCATTTGCAAGGAGTTTGGTCACCGTATGGCTCCTACAATCTCCTAGGCAGGGCAGACAGGCTGTGATACTCTCATCACTGGATGGTGTTACCAGCAGGTTTTCAATCGTCTACATCATCTTGCTTTTTGATACCGATATGACATCTCTGCCTGTTGCCAAGCAATCCAAAGAACACAGGCAGGCTAGGCATTTGCTGTACAAGGACTTTCTTATACTATTGTTTAATACTAAATGGAAACAAAATAAATCACAAAAAAAACAGCTGTAACACTACACTGACCCACATTTTGCAAAGTCAATGAATATTTTCTTTCCTCCCTGCAGCCAGAGCTGCCAGCACTCCCTAGGGAAGAGCATCAGACCAGCACTTCTCACTGCGTTCGGGTTTCCACAGCAGACCCGGCTGAAGCAGAAGGGACACACATCCAGTGACATCCAAGCACACAAAGCAGAAGGAACCCCAGCAATCTCACACTAACCTAGGGACTGATTATAGCAACAGCCAAACAGACTGGTGCAGGACTGTGTTATTACCACTACTGTCAATATTAACCCATCTATTTTGCTCATTTAATACTTTCTGTTCCTGAGAGGTTCTGCATTGCTGGTGTTCGCAGCCATCCTTTGAAATGTTGCAGAAGGAATCCCTGGAGCTATGGAAATGCATTTTCTTTTTCCATAAAAAAATCATCCAGGTTTTGCTGAGTTGTGAACTTTGAAAATGGCAGTTTCTCTTCTGTCCTTTCACGTTTTCCCCAGAAAAAGTAAGCAGTGGATTTTCAAACCAATTGATCATGACTATTCTTGTGCCCCAAAGCACATCTACATTTATGCAGCAGGGCTGGGAGCACTGGCTCCAGACCCACCGACGGGACAGGCTCCTCCAGCGAGGGCTTTGCTGGGTCCTCCAAGTTAGCAGAGCAAGGGTGGGTTGGAGTGGCCTTAGCTGCCATGTGAGGACGTTATGGGGCTGATGACCAGCTCTGGTTGGATAAGCTGTTGTGGAAATGAAAAGAAAGAGAGGCTGGTGTTCTTCAATCCTCCCCTCTCCTCCTGTCTCCTGGTGGGCCACCCCTCATCCCATCAGCAAAACCCTACGTGGCAGCTTTGTATGAGCACCACCTGGTGTGGCCAGACACTGGCAGAGGTGGTAGCAATGCCAAGTAGTCAGCATGCCCCTTCTAGTAATACTGCAGAATGAATGCATACAAAAAAGGACATAACAGTTTGACATAAAATAATTGAGTTTTTACCTCTTTATTTAAAGTTACATAGAAAATTACGTTTAGCAGTACATTAAAAGAATTCTATTTAAGCTTCAAAGTCAAGCATTGGAGATGAGGGAAAGGGGTGATTAGTGTGCAACCTTAATTCTGTTCCCTATCTGCATTATGTTACAGAATTTAATTGTCGGTTTGCTTGTGCCTCAGGGAGAGTCCAAAATGGAAGTTCAAGAGGCAGAATCAAGACAATTTTAATGCAGCATTAATTTTTTCTAAATTTGCAGTACACATTTTTGCATCCTGAGTGGCTATTTTGAATACAATTTATAAGAAAAAGAAAAAAAAAATCTTCAGGAAAGGAAGTAGAATTATTTATGAATGGGAAACTGAGACATGAAGCAATTAAGGAACCTGTTCAGCATCACAAAAAAAAAACGGCAGTAGAGACGGAATTGAACCTAGTTTCTCAGTAGAGTTTCTGATCTCAGCAAGCTGACCCACGGTGGAATACTTGTGTGCAGCTGTTTAAGTTAAGATGATTTTTAAACAACTTCTATCTATAATGCCTGTATTTTTGTAGAGTGTCGGACTGGTGCTTTCACTTTCTTCTGTACTTTAAATGAAAAGAAGCCCATGACCTAATTCCTGTGTGATGATGACTAGAATAATACAGAAACCTCCTTTCTTTATTTTTGATTCTCTGATTTATCGCCCATCCAGGATTTTGCTTGCATTCTTTTTCTTTACTGAAAGGTGAGTTATGAAAATGATGGCACTGGGACAAGCCTTTCCTGCAGGCCACCCTTTCCTCCACACTGCCCTCATCACTGGGGGGGCCCTACAGCTTTCTGTGTTTCTGGTAAGTGATGCTCAGCACCATTTTCCAGGAAAAGCAACTGCCCATTAGTTTTCCATCTCTGCATGTGTTTTGCACAGAGAGGAGAGCCTGGCAGGCGTAAACTGGCCTTGGTGAAGAACAAGGTGCTGCAATTCAGCAGCCCGTACCAGGACACCACTGGCCCCTCTGGCTGGCGTGGATGGATACAGCCAGTGAAACAAGGGTGTCTGCAAAGCTGTTGTGAGGTCTGGTTGCCTCAAAAATCCGGCTCAGTAGATAAGGGCTTTTGCGGTGTGCTGGGTGCCTTCACTGAGTCTTTCCAGGGCCGGGAGCTGCTGTGAAGCTGCTCTGGCCACTGAGTGCAAAGCCTTGGCCTGACTCAGGAGGAGACTCTTTCTTACAAGGAAAGGCTGAGGCACTTGGGTCTTTTTAGTCTAGAAAAAAGAAAACTGAAGGAGGATCTTATCAGTACTTATAAATACTTAAAGGGAGGGTGCCAGGTAGATGGGAACAGCCTTTTTTCAGTGGTGCCCAGTGATAGGACAGGCACAAACTTGAACATAGGAAATTCCATCTAAACACAAGGAGGAACTTCTTTACTTTGAGGGTGGCAGAGCACTGGAACAGGCTGCCCAGAGAGGCTGTGGAGTCTCCCACACTGGAGACATTCAAAACCCACCTGGATGCCATCCTCTGCAACCTGCTGTAGGTGACCCTGCTCTGGCGGGGGGGTTGGACTAGATGATCTCCAGAGGTCCCTTCCAACCCTGACCATTCTGTGATTCTGTGAGACTCAATGGTGGCATCTCAGCAGCCACAGCAGAAACGCTGCTGTGGGTACATCCCTCTTTGGTCCTTCTCCTGCTCATTTCCAAAACACCCCATCCAGGCGCCCCATGGCCAACACAGCACCTGCAGCCTCCGAGGAAGGACGGGGTAGGAGGGCCAATGAAACATGGCTTTTCCCTCTGCCAGTATTGGAGGGGACATATTGCTCCCATCACTCTTACCCCACCCTGTGTCCCCAGCCCATAGAGGGAGCGTAACTGCTTTTCTCTGCAGCCCTCTCAGTTCAGGAGCTTCTTCTCCATCCCTCCTTCTGCCGAGTGCCCAGCCCTGACCTTGTCACGTACGGCAGCACCTGGCTAACTCTGCCCGTATCGGCACCCCATACGTGCGCACCCTCCAGTGATGAGACCCCTCATGCACGCAGCTGGGAGCCAGGGCAGGGCAGCACGGAGACAACCCACTCGAGCAGCAGAAACCTCCCTGCCAATAAATCCAACCTCCTCCAGGACCACGGCCCTGTACTTCATTCCAGTTTTCTCTAGGAAATGACTGCGAGCTTTGGGAATTTCGTTCCATCCCGGGATGCAGTTACGCAGCCTCTGTTTGTTTGCACAGATTTGTTCTGCCATTAGCTTTGTGCTCTGTACAAACAGCAGGGAAGCTCAGCGGATGGCAGGCACGGAGGTTCCTGGTGCTTGGGCAGATACTGCGCTGTGCTCACGAGGGCTAACGCTAGAAGGGTTAAGATATATGCCTGAGCCAGCACGGATAAATCAAAAAAATCTTCTCTCTTTAGTCTCTCTTTATCTACATATATGGCCTTCAGCTCTGCCTCCCACCAGATCACAAACGTACCCCTGCAGCTCCTTGCAAAAGAGCCAGGGCTTGACTGAACCTCTGAGAATACTTTAGGTACAAGATCATCTTCCCCTTAGCCTGAACTCTGAATGAAACCATCCCGATGCTCAGAAAGCATCGCTTAACCAGTGCTTTTCTTTTCTGCATACCTCAGTTCTGCCACGGGGACACGTGGTACACACAAAAGCCTTTATTTACTACGAGAGATTTATGATGCAGCCAGAAATGGAAGGGAAATGCTTCTTGATGCCTTGCGATCACTTTGCAGCTCCACACAACCACCTTGGAAACCGTGAGCTGCTTTGCAGCCCCTTTTGCAGAAAAAAATCCATCTTTCCCAGTCTTTTCAGGTCACCCGTCTCTTTCTCGGGCCCCTCAAGGATGCAGCCCTATTTCCTTTACAAGCACAGCTGAGTAACTCTGGAGAAAGCTGGAGAGCAGATCAGCAATGCTGGGTAAATAAGGAGTGAGGAAAGCTGGGCAATGATCTCGTGAAGGTCTCTGCTGTGGCACGGGTGTTTTCCCAGAGCTCAGTACAAGCTCCCTGAAGTGCCTGGGACACTTGTCAGCACGAGACAATCAGCTCTTTTATTTATGCCTAGAGCTGCTGCGTCTCCCTTCTGGTGAGGTGCTGACCATGGCTTTTTCTCTGCAACAGGTAAGGGGTTAGAGGGCTGATGTAACCCGGGGTGGGACCAGACACAGAGCTTCGAAGTCAGCAATACTACTAACAACCTAATTCAGGTGTTTATATTGCAGATCATCCCAAGGGGATCCAGAAGCTCATGCACATGGTGAGGATCAGTAGTGTGCTCACACCCAGAAAAAGAAGCTGGACTCACTCACCCCAGCATGGCCCCCGTTGTGGTGGGTGGCTGTATGGACCCAAGCGATGTGTCAGCCAACTCGGATATGAGGAAGATGTAGGTTTCAGCTATTCCCGTTTGACACTGCGGATGTGTGTCCAGATGTCTCCGTGCTAAAGCAGTAGTAAAGGCACTGCTGAGCTTCCTTGTGTCTTTGATGTTGCTACCTTTTCATGACCAAATGAAAGTTGCCCACTTTGGTCATAAACTCCTGGGAATGTGTGGAAATCGATGACAAATTCCAGCCAGTTCATAACATAATTAATGAGCAGTTAATTATGTTGGATGGGAAAACCTGGCTACCGGACTGCAGCATGGAGAGACACTGTGCACTGTAAAAATAGAAAAAAGATAAAACTATTAAAAAAATCTAATTTTCAATGAAACAGTTGCTCAAATGTTACAACTACGCTGACAGACTAAGCAAAGCTACAAGCTAAAGAGGAATCATATTTCTTAAAAAGAGGCTTTGACACACCTTTCTGGACTGTTCCTTCACCAACTTTCTTTCCCCAGCAGCAGGGTGTCTGAGCTGGGCTACAGTGTCCCAAGGACGCAGTGCAGCCTGTGACACAGGCAAAATTAATTCCTACCCAACCCTGAGCCCAGACGGTGGGTTTTGCTCTTGCAACAGTGTCCCCCACTGACTGCTGCAGGGCACCAGTGCAGTCCCGGGCTGGAAACCCATCATCTCCACTCATGCTCACCCAGGTCACCGGTGATGCGCCATCTCCAATACCAACCCAGGGACATCTCTGCCCTCATCCAACTCCTGGGATAAGTAATCTTGGGATTTATAATGCAGTGCCTGGGTTGGAGGCTGGAGGTTGAATGTTGTAGGGGGTACCCCAAGGCATGGGGGTACCTCCTGGTCATGCTGCCCTGTGGGCACAACCTGCTGGTTTTATTTGCATAACCCCCATGGCAGGGCCTTCTGGGGTTTGCGTGTGTGAAATAGCTGCTGAAGCACAGCTTGGTCTTGTTGTCTGTCTCCTGGGCCTGCCTCAAGGGCTGCATGCGGAGACATTTCCATGTTATCTAAATTAGACCCAACCTCATCAGACCCCGACTGCTTCCAAGAAAGTGCAGTGCCACGTCCACTCCCCTCGATCTCCTGAGCATGCGCCACTGGAAGAGTTTCTTCTTACCATGGCTTACAAGATCTGGTTCTCTCTGCAGATTATCCTGGGCATGTTTATTGTTTTATTTTCTCCCTGGCTTTAAATGCCTCCTCACCTTACAGTCTGTATTTATGACTGGCTCATAGGATTGATTGCTGGGTGTGCCACCATACATCTGCCTCAACCGTGAGATGCAGACGGCTTCGCTCTTCCCATTATTTCATTGCTAAATCACTAATTCATTATACATTAAAATGTCAGACAAGATTTTGAAAGCCTTACTCACAAACACGAGCATTTACCCATACGAATAAGCTTCCTTACGCTGCGGGTGTGCTTCTACGCCCATTGAATGAATAAAAGAGTATGACCTCTCAATCATGCTATTAAGAGGCAGATCTAGGTCAAATTTTGGTTTTACCCATTCCTTATTCTCCCAAGACTTCCAGAAAGTCATGTCTACAGGTGATTCTTCCTGAGACAGGCTGGAGGCATGCAGAAACATAGGCAAGTAGCTCACCACTAAGGTACAAACCTCTCATGTGATCTTGCCAGTACACACATAAGGAAAAAGGGAATGTGGTAGGTTCTTGGGCCAAATTTGTCCTTCACGTCAGCTACACGACAGATTTAACTGTAACCACTTACCACTTCTGAGTGCGATGCAGGGCACAACTTATGCTGCTTGACTATAATTTGAAGAGAGGACATAATCTTTTCTTCGGACTTTCTCAAAGTCTGAGGAAGCTTAGAATAACTATAAGGTTAAAAACAGGGGGCAAAGCAATTATGGCTAACTTGCAGTCTCATAATTCTATGGAAGATCAAAGTAACCTATGTATTCCAGGAAAGACTAATTCCCAGTGTAATGTTTCTTACCATTTCTGCAAATGTTACTCTGTCCTTGATTTAAATTAGATTTTTCTATGGGAATTATTCCTCCAGCATCTTATATTCACATGCATTTCTGTCTCCCAGATATATATATACTAATTCCAGCTGCATCAGTCCCATCTCTTCTTCATTTTTTGGAAGTTGCTCTTGCTTACGCAGAAGTAACTGTTTCTTTGGGAAACAGTCCTAGCTCAGCAGGTATTTTATTAGGAACATGGTGGGTTTTGACCAACTGAAGAGACGTTCCTTATAATGAACTCTATTGCTGTAAGTCATTCAAGATGATTCTGGAGATTTAAGAAGCTAAGAAACATCATCTTACAGTAAAAAAACCCTCAAGATTTAATATGGTGCTTGATTAGTTTCAAAGATGTGATATGTTACCCATAAGGGCAAGAAACTCAGCTGAATTCAGTAACCTAAGTAGACCTGCCTATCCACCTCAGGTGGTCTATAAAACATCCCTCCTTTACAACCAGGCAACCAACAGCTGTGACTAAGGCTGAGATTACACACAGCGAAGCAATGACTACAGAAATCTGGATTTTGGAATGCAGACGATAGCTATGGATCCATAGTGTTGAGGAACAAGTCAGTAACACTCTGTATCTAATATTGATCTTAGTTTACGACCTCAAGTAATTTGCAAGAGGAGTATAGCTTGTAGCTCTCTGATCTTCTTGGTTTGATTTTAAGGTCACAAGAAACTAAGCTAAAAATTCTTTAAAGGATTGTTTCAGTCATTAAAAGGATGGTACTTCTTTCCACAGCACATTTTGCTAGCCATGAGATTTACATATTGTACCAGCATGCATGTCCCACTCAGATTTGTTAGTGAAGGATGCTAAATAAATTTGCTCTAGGAACTAAGCTGGAAAGTGGGCAGACTTCAGCCTTAATGCATTTAAACTCTTAAGTCTGACACTCCCTCTCTTTTCTATGTTTGAGCAACTTGAACAACTTTATTTTAATACAGTTTGCATACACAGCACATATTCACATGCCGTCATTGTAAGTACAGTTACATTTTGGCAGCAGGGTGATACAGAGAAAGAGATGCGATAAAAACAGAGAGTCCTTGGTTTGGCTCTAAATAACTGGCTAATGCTCAGATTTTATGTCCCCGTTTAACTTTCACTGGCTCAGAGTAACAGAGTGGGTCAATTAATCCTCATAACAGGAAGTAATTGCGTTGCTGTTCCAATCCAGTCTGCAGAGAAAAAACACCGTGCTATTTTCAAAGAAAGCAACTGCTCTACCAAGCCAGGGTCCCAGACAATTTATTTAGCGTCAATTTGTGACAGCCTCCAAGATCTGTGCTGCCACGTCTGTGCATTTAATGTCACGGACCTGGACATAATTGCTTGTCATGAGTGTTGCAAAGTCCATTAAAGACCTCGTTCCCTCGAGGAGGGAACCAAACCTGCGTCTGTGATCTGCGTGGCAAGGGCTTTGTCTGCACAGACCAGATGCAGCACTTGCACATCGTTTGTTCTACGGCCCCTCAGATATCACGAGATGACAGATTTGTTGAGGAGCGTGCTCACACAGTGTGCAGGTATTTTACAATTCGTTATCTGTATTGCAAGAATGGTCCTCTGCATTATGTACCGCAAACTGTTTATACTCTGCTCTAAAGAAAAAGATTATTAGATAGGACCTTTCCTCATTAGTCTTCCCATTATGTTCACCACAGTAGTATCTGAGGTCTATATCTAAAAAAGGAGGTGTGAACACACTAAGTGTGGTGGTGCCTGGCTTCTAGACAACTAACAGACTGAAGATGTTTCCTACCCACAGGCAGGAGCTGGGTAACACCTGGGTACTTAGAACAGGAGGTACCCACACTAAGGTGAGATAAATGTGTAATTTAAAATTTTTTGCTCTTTCCTCAGATTATTGTGCCTTCTAGACCTCAGTCCCTTCTAAGCACTGCAAAAAGAAGATTGTTACATATGCTTTTCTTTTTCAAAGAGGAGACAGTTCTCATTATAGCCAGTAATGCAATGTATGGAGCATTCGCCCAGGATGTAGGTGACAGATTAAATTCCTTTCTCTTACTGTGGAAATGTCCCACTAATTTCACGTACATTCTCAGTTCTCCTTTGATGCAGGAAACATTCACGGAGAACAAATTCTGTGTGCTGCTTGCAAACTATCCATGTTTTCTGGCGTTATCTTCTTTTTCCCATGTAGACTTTGCATCATGCCTTGTCTTCTCTAAAAGTATGAAGTGTCTTTGCCATTACTTTGATGCTAGGAACCAGCAGCAGATGCAAACATAAATCTTGCCAGAATTCATTTAGACAATGCCTTGTTCTATTTTCTGTTTTATAATTTAAATAAGCCATCTTTCACATACGTCTGTCGCTCTGCATGAAACTGTATATATGTGGGCCTGTGAGTAATGTCCCAGCACAATATAAGGCCCTAAGGTTTGTTTCCCAGCGTCTTTCCCTGTTACAGGCAAGAGTAGATGGTCACTGAGCAGCATTAGAGAAAGGAGACAGAAATCCCCATGACAGCTGCCTGCAGAGAGGAAAGACAGGGCCTGTGGCTGATGTTTTATCGATTGCAATGCAGACATACACTTTCCTATGAACTGATGCAGTGTCACTACAGAGCAACATGGGAGAGATTTTCTGCCGTGCTCTGATGCAGGCTCAGAAGGTATGATGGCCATCTACCTGCTGAACATCGAGTACTATGCTCTAGTGAGTATGCAACTGGAAAGCTGTAGGTGCAAAGTTTAGGCTATTACTTTTGAGGTACGCACGTAGGAAGGCTTTTCGCAATAGAAGTAAGAACATACAGTTGAAGGTGTATTTATTATGCATTCGTGTCTAAGTTTCCAATGGGCCAGATTCACATCCCTCCTGTATGACTGTGGAGCAGCTCCAGCAAAGGGCACAGTATTACTGCAGGTTAGGCACAGGCCCCCCTTCCACAGATTCACCGCTTTCATAAACATTTCACCTATGTAAAGAGCCTTATGTCCTTTGGCAGGGACAAGAGTTTTGTTTGATGTGTGAAGCAGCAGCGAACAAGGCTGCTCAGGATTTGTCTTAATAAGAAGTCTTGGTTTTGACGTAACTTTAATTGATTGCCAGTTCCATCTAATTAGCCAGCAGTGTTACCAACGCTCGTCCAGACAAGACTGAACTGGAGGAAAGCTGGTGTTTCTAACTCATCATTTGCAACTGTATGAGGGAAAATTCAGATGTCCTCGTATGAATATGACTGACAAAGTTTAATAATTAATGTCTCCAAAAAAATGAGCTGGTGAGGCGGACAATACTCATTTCCTTCAATAAAAAATCAGCCTTTCTGGTATGAGCTAATTCATAATCATCTGCCTTGAATTACAACACAACAAAAATTATTTCTTCCAGTCTTCTATGTAGAAATAGGAAAAGAAATAATTAGCACAGGATGACACAACTGCAGGGTGTCTTTAGTCCAACCATGTAGTCTGCTACACTAGCCACATGTGGAATTCAATATTTTGATGACAAAGGAGAGCACTTACTGCATTCCTCATTGTATAAATGACTCTGCAGCCATTGGTAAATAGGGTTACATAAAAGCCTGACTCATGGGATGCTCTATTAAAAAGAACAAATTGATGGGGAAGATCCCATGAAAGGCTTCAACATTTCTGCAGATTGAATAAAATTATCATGGAATTGCAATCACAAGTTTTGCTAGAATATTTTCCTTTTAATACTGAATGACAGACTCCCTTAAAGTAGCATGAAAGGACGAAATAAAAAGGAAAGGGTCTATTATCCTAAATTGATTCTTAAAGCATGAAACAGTTTAGGAAAAAAATAGGAAGAAAGGAAAAATTGGTCTGTCAGGCAAACAGCCTCCTCAATTTCCTAACTAGAAATTGTATGAAGAGTGATACACAAAAAGCTCTTAGACTGGCTCTCTAAAATTATATGTCCAATTCTCATCCAGAGTGGTTCAGAAGAAAAGACTTTATGCAAAGCTGATACTGCCACTTGACAAATCCAAGATGTGAATGGGACACATCATTGCTTTCTGAGTACTATGAAATGAAGGAGAAAAGCTACTGTTGGTGTTCCTGCTTCTTCTATTATCTTTTATAATGAAAGAATGATATCCTACTCAAATACACTTCAGTTCAATCACTGACGAATCAGGAGTCCCTCCCATACTCCCATCAAAGATTCTTGAACATCTGCAGAATCTGAGCTTTGATTTTTAAACAAAATCATTTTTAGTCTCTGTGTCTGAAGAGAAAAAACTTTCAAGTATGAACTGAGTGCAAACTGGTGCTATTCTGTGCTACGAGCTGAGAGAGTAAATCAATAGTGGTATGAAAGATGAACTCCCTCCCCGTCTCCCACCTTTCATCTCACTAGGCTGAAGACTCTGAAGATTGCCTCTGAAGGGTGATTTTACTGTCAATGTTGTTATCAATTCATTTTTCTGACAAAGACTGTGAGGAACATGGAAATAGGGCTGAGCAATCCTTCTGGGTCACTGAATTGACTCCCCTGCCATGGCTGTACAGCTACATACAACTCTCCCCATAAATACATAGTACTCTTTTTTTGGTCTAACTCTGTTTTTTGGCCCCCACTATTCTGATTAAAGGCTTCACTGCTCCAGGGTAGCAGGTACTTTCTTCTAAAACCAAGACCAAATGTATTCACGATCAGTTTATACCAATTTGATCGCATGCCAGCATCACTCTTCAGTGTAAATAGCGCTTCTCCTTTCTTGATGTCAACCCCACAAGGTATTTAACAGAAATTGTATCCCTCTCAGCCTTCATTTGCCAGACTAAACAAGTGAAGCTCTGTGAGTCTCCTCGAAGCAGGCCCCCACTTCCCTGATCCTGCTAGAATTGTACAGGCTATTTCCAACAAAGACTCACCAGCATATTGCATAAAGTAGCAATAATATTTTCCTAGTTTTGTTGGGAAAAGCCTCCTGAGAGTCTTTCTTTTCTTAATTCTGGCAGGTTTGAGAATAAGAAGCTGATGAAAATTACCCACACTGACAAGGCTATTTAAAATACGCCTATGGGCACCCGGCTGATGGAGTGGCAACCCTTTCTACTGCCAAGAGAGAACTGGTGAAGCTGAGGTCCCCAGGCATCTCAGCCCACACACAGTCTGAAGAGAAAAAGGGAAACAAGGAGCGTTAGTTATTATTTCTTAAGTAATTGTTTTTGTAATATATATTTTTTTAAAGCCCAAATGCTCTTCTCATATTCCTTTTCCCTGCCCTGGTGCTTCACAACAGGAACCAGTAAGGAACAACAGGAACTGGGCAGGGCAAGGAGAAAGCTGGGGCACGGTGACCTGGCAAGCCTGGCAGGGGGGAAAGAGAGCTGGCAGAGAGAGAGGTCCACCCTGAGGATGCTCCTTGTCCCAGTGGTGCAGCTGCAGGGTGCTTCTGTCAGCCCAGTGCTGTACATCACCTATCCAAATGACTGCCTTATGCCATCAATATTAGTTTCCCTGATGTCCCCACCATGATGGGAATTTTCAGAAAAGATACATTATAATAAAATGCAAATAGCATATTGTCTCTGAAAATGCCCATAGCTGAGTGGGCAGCGTAATGGTACTAATTCAAGCTTCTAAACAACATCTAATGCTATTGGTATTGTTCTGACACCCATAATTGATATTAATGGGTTGTATATTCAGTTTAGTTACTCCCTTCTGAAATATCACCTTGAAACTTTCCACTGCTGATTGATAGCACACAGCGGTGAGTCCCTTTCCAGAAGAGGTAATTGAAATGTGGCCAGAGAGAGAAATGAAAAGCAGGAGAGATGGAGACAGAATGGCTATGGAAGAGTAGGGATCTCTCAGTTATGCAGATATAAGATAATGATTTGCTTTTGCTATCAGCTTGGCCCAGGAGGAGAGCACTGGCCCTCTCACTCAGATGAAGTTCCAATAGAAGAAAAAAGAGCCAAGCATGGTTGGTGCCCATTTCACGCAGACCTGACTGCAGTAACGTCACTGTCAGGATCTCTCATGCACCGCACTGCTCGGAGCACCAAGTCACCACCAGAGAGAGCACTTCCAGATCTTTTGGTCAGACAACACAAAGCTTGGATTCAAGTACTGAGGTGAGAATTTACACTTTCGATCCATGCAGACCTGCTTCACGAGCAAACAGTTGAAATATAACTGATATAACTGGCATGCCAGCCACTGGAGTGTGCTGATGGAGGTGCAACTCAAACTCCATTATGACCAAGTCCATAAAGACACCTGAGCCTGAATTTAAAAGCACTTAGATAAATCTTCCATCCTTATGTATGAATTCTAGATTAGGCTTAAAGCACAAGTTATGTGGTTTGACCTCTGAGAGTAAGGGCTCAGGACCTCTTTCCCAACATTTCATATTGGTCTAGGGGCAGACAGAAGTACCAAGCCTTGATCTTGGGGAAATGAATGCTGGAAGCCAAGCCTCAGTAAAGAAATGGTTCCATTAAAATGTCTTCCCCAACCTTATGATGAAGCAAATTCACAAGCTTGCTTCCACAGGTTTTCCACAGTTGGTTTTTCCCCCCTTTTTCTGGCTGGATATTTATTTTCTCCACCTGTGCTAACTTGAAACTGTAATTGCAAAGCTCAGAGTCTCCCAGTGCCTGCTTTCCATAACTATTGACCCTATTGAGGACGACAAGGAAAACCAAGGGTTTGCAGTCCTCATATACCTCCTGGAATGTCTGACAGAGACACAGTGCTCTGGAAAATTTGCTGATCACCTGTAATCTTCAAGAATCCCATATAAAAAATAACCCATGTAACCAGAAAAAAGGAAAGATGCATGTTATCTGAATGTAGTTCCAGTGTACTCAGAACTAATTGCTTGAAGGCCTTGGAAGAATTCTGATGGAGTATACTAGTTGTTGAAATGTTTTCCCAGTGCCCAGGAAATACGGTGCTGATTTTACTGGGCTTTGCGTGTTAATTTTGTGCAGTATTATTGATAATACTCAGAAACCTCTCACTGTGTGGGTAGGATTAATGCAAGATGGTACTGATGCAAATATAGCTTGCTTGCTGAATGTAAGATGGAAAAGTGTTTCACATGCTCACTAAGCTATACCCTGTTAGGCACATATTGAAATGTGTTCAGAAGCTGATGTTATTTCTGTGCATCAAGAACATAAATTAGAATCCAGATTTCATAAAGACAGGAAAAGATGTATCTACCAGAATGGGAAAGAGTATAGGTTAAGACACATAACTGAGTTTCCCCAGTTTAATGAGGCAACACAGACCACTTGAGCCACTGCACCTAACCATGAACATGCCCTTCGCTTGTGGCAATGTGAAGTAAAACACCGTGCAAAACTGATTTGCAAGCTGGCAGGAGTGAGCATGTGCTCCATGACAGTGGCCCAGCTGATGTTCAGTAGTGTGTCCAACCAGAAGTCACGTTCTTCTCTGCAAGGTGGACACTTACCATTTTTCTGTTTTGGACTCAGTGAAAATAAGCTGCTTCCGGCACCCTCAGGCTCCAATGCTGGGAAAGAAAGGAGCACCGGGCACTGCTCACTGCAGGGCTGCCAGCCTCTGTGCTGGTAGCTCAGCTGTGTGCTTGAGACATGGATCTCCAAAGGTCTTTAAAGGTTGGTTTGATCTCTAGTGGTGCTGAATACAGCATCTTGCTGTGAATTTAATGGGATCCGGGAAAGCTCAGCACTCCTGGAAAACGGTCTGCTTGAATCTATTGACATTAAATATATTCAAAGTTTTTTCCTTGTACTAATTAGTTAAGATGTTGAGTCAGCATCTTAGTATCAGGGATAGTAAACAACCTCCTGAAAGCAGTTCTACCTCTGTCTGCACTAAATCACTCACCCTTTACATGAAGTGATTAGGGTATATAGGCAGTAGAGACAAGAGTTAACTGATGCCACATAAACCTTATCTAAAAGGATGATCAGTCAGTACCAGCAACCCCAGCTGCTGAAGCGTGCTCAGGTTTCAGGGCTCCCTCCCTGACCTTTTGCACATCACCAAGCATGGCTTGATTTTTGCAGGAAAAAAAGTCACATTAAATAATAGTCTACATCCACTTTTTGTAAGAGACCTGGCCAAGTATCAAGGTAATCTACATACTAAACTCTGTATTAAGGTTTGTGATGAGCTCCATTCCATGTTCTCATTTTAACTGTTACCTCATCTCCGTTTCCTCACCCTGTACCTCCTATCTTATCTCCCAACATGAACTGCACTGGGTCTCATTTCGTTTAAAGACAGAAACCAGAGGAGAGACACTGGACTCCTACAGACTTCATGGAAATGCACAGTGGGGAGAGGAAGGAGACCCAAATTACCGTCTGCCCCAGAGAGGAGGGCTGTGGGTCAAGCCCAGGTCAGCTAAGGCAGAGTGCCCTGCTACGGGGACTGGGCACTGAGGGGCAGCTGGGGTTGAAACTCCCACTCCATTATGAGGATGGGAAGGCAGTGAAAAGGTGTCTCCAACTTGCCTCTCAAGCCCTCCAGCAGAGAAAGCCAAGCGTAACAACTCCGATATATATTTACCATATAAAAACAACCAGAGGAAAAATGTTGTACATTTTTTATCTTATATTGAAACAAAAAGGATATAAATCCAAGCCAAGCAAAAATCCCAGTAGTCATCTAGTTCATTGTCTCACAATATATAACTCCAGCTGAAAACAGTAGGTATTTACTCTGTCTCCCTAAGAAAAACTCAGGCCCTTAATATACTACTGATTACAGTTAGGATTATGTATGGATTATTTTAATGGTTTATTGACATGCTAGCAAACTAAGTACCTTGTTTTATTAGCATCATATAAATCTGTATTAGAAAAAGCATTATTGAATTTAACTCCTAATAACAATAATAATGTAGATTTTTGAAGGAAAGGCAAAACTGTCTATACGTCATTTCTATGATATAGCAACATAACAAGACACGATCCTAAAAGCACATGAAATTCTGATCATAGAACTGATAGCAGAGTAATTCAAGAGTTTTTAAATGGCATTTTGTTCACAGTGGTAATTTACCCTTCATGTGATATCCCTATAATAATCAATCATATCTGCATTGCACAGATAATTTTTTTCTCATGTATGCCTTTCCACAAATTTATCCATCATAATTGTGCCCCAGATACTACCTCTTCCCCTAAATTACACCCTTTTTGAAGTAGTTTCCAATAAAAAAAAAAAAATGTCCATGAGTGGATACACTGTAATGTACAAAATAAGACTATTTCACCGAAGGGTACCCATTATGTACAACAACGGTGATTTGTTTTGCAACATCTATTTTATGCTTTCAAGCTACATAAAAAGCACTCTTGTCCTGTGGTAATTAAAAACAAGACAACACAGACAAGCGCTTTTACTCCTCTTTCTGTAACAGAAACGAGCCTGAAGGGACAAAAGTTTGTTTCGTCCCTTTATGTGCCTGGAAAAATGGCAACTCAAATAATGAGGCAGGTGGTGAGCCATTCAGGTGTCACTAGCAAAGGGTGAACAGATGCCACCAGATGTAGCTGGGAAGCTGAGTAAACAGCAGTTCCTAGGAGCAGGAGCATTTGACAATCCTTGCTTGGTCCGAGCCTGAGACAGCAGCTCTCCTGGTGCAGACCTCCTCACCCACCAGCAGCAGCTCCTTCAACCCCAGTCCTGAGGGACCACCCCCCTCAGGGCCCATGGCTATCTCCCGCTTGCCACTTGAAGGTCCTAGGCTATTCAGTTGTCACAGCCCTGGCTGATCCCCCATCCAAGCTGAGCAGAAGGTGCAAAAAAGCCCCAGGGGCTGGAGATGCGCCCTGCCCAAGGCTTTTTGTCAAAGAGCAGGGGCACTTCAGAAGCAAAGCCACAAGGGCCACAAGGTCCCCAGCCTGGCAGCAGCGGCCCCGGGGCACAAGGGGGCTGTGGGAAACGGGGATTATGAGTGGCAGCAAAGACGAAGAAATCTGGCTGAAGAGCTGACTGAAAAATGAAGTTGGGGATCTGGGAGAAACAAAACTGACCATGAGTTGTCTCTGGTGCGTTCAGAAAACATAGTCTTTGTTAAATTAAAACACTGCATGAAAGAATTAGCCAAATTCATATCATCTGTATTTTCATCCTGCAAACACACTCAAGAAAGATATCGACTGACTACTCCAGCTAAAGAGGCGATAATAACCGCCTCCCTTAAATGTGTGAAATTGTGACATTGGGATTTTTTTCAGACAGGTTCCCAGAAAGCATTAGAAAGAATCTGGAGTCACCTCACCTGTGTTGAATCAACATCACAGCTTGGAGAGAGGTGAAGCCTTGGAAAAACTGCGAATCAAATTCTTTCCTGCAATGCAAACTTCTTTTTTTCCTCAGGAATTACATACAAGAAACCTGAGGACACAATTCAGCTCCAATGGGAAGAAATTTTTATTATCAATAACAACAACAGTGACAAAGCATTGGGACATTTAACAAACTATTTGTGCAAAGAAGGTTGGGGAAAATGAAGAAATTATTTGAATCCTTGCCCTGGGCAGATTTCATCTGAATAAATTATTTCAAGAGTCAATGACATAAAGTCTTCTCTATTATAGACAGTCACACTAATTAAACTGGTGTAACCATTCTTATTTTGGATTAAGGATGTTTCACCTTTCCTAACTGATACAAGCTAACTGATATCACTCCAGTTTAATTTGAAATAAAAGTGGTTTAGATATAGGTTTTAACTAAATCTGCTTCAAAGCAGTCTGTAAGTTACTCCGGCATGCCCTGGAGACCTCGCATCAAAATAAAGGTGTTCATATGCAGACTTGCACCAAAAATATCCAGAGGTTTGAATTTCAGCCCATCTAGTTACTTCCCTTCTCACTGTCACCCAGACAAACCTGTGGCCGCATACTCAGTTACGCTCAGTGGTTCGGCACCACGTACATCTGGTAACATTGCAAGTCAAGGCAAGACTCCTCCTGAAGTGATGCAGGAGAGTTTTTTAAAGGTCAGTAAATAGATCAGTTAAAAATCAGACCAAGAAACAACAGAAACAGAGCAAGAAAAGAGAATGAAGCAAGATCAAAGCGTGTGACCGAAAGATTACCGGTTCCTGGGATGCAGTGTTGCCCTGCTTGGAGAATACTAAGCTCTCCTGCTTTCTCTGAAAGGCGAGGTTTAAATCCCAGAAAGTGAAATGCTCTCCCTCTTAATTATGGTGCAAAGGCATTTTTGTAAAATCTCAAGGACATTCTTCTTTAAATCAGAAAGAAATACTGGAAGCATTTTAATGCATAGAATTGCTATAGTTTTTAAAGAATATTGCTTTCTTATTTTGCTAACAAAATGTTTATCATTAGATAAACATGGTATCTGTGTCATTCATGGCATTTCCTAGGGAAATGCACAAGTACTATTAAATAACTGGTCCTTACAACACCTGAGGAGGTAAGTAAATATTATCCTGTTTCTACACAGCTAGAAGTTACCCCATTCTCTGGATGACGATGAGTCGGAGAAATTAAGAGATTTCACTGTCAGCTCCAATGCCCCTGGAAGCCAACAGGACTTAGATTGGTTCCTGTACTTAAAGGCATTAAGAATAAGAGAAAAAAAGTAATTTTAAACTTGGGAACTGAAGTTCCCAGCTGTCAATCCTGACCCGAATTTCCCAGACTATTTAAAACACAAATGTAAAAGCTTGTCACTGGAAGTTAAACAGTGTAGGGATGATTAATCTGAGCCGCTGACATGGGGTTGTAGGCCAGTGATGTTGTGTTTGTGGAGTTTCAGTCTTTTCTGGTAAGAATAGCTCGCAGGGCCGGAGAGAAGAGGGGGCAGGAAGCACTGTCTGCTGTTATTAAAATGGTCCACTGATCTCATGCCTCTAAGGAGGCTCGGACGAATAAATAGTCAAACATTAACCTTTTTAGCTTAGAAAGGAAAGAAAAACGTCCATGCGCATCAAAAAGCCGTAATGCCATCCTCTGTCAGCGGCTCCAGCTCACGCTGCCCAGCTGTTTGGTACCCCTCCGCTGCCAGATGTGACTGCTCACAGCACCGATCACCATAGGGTGCGTTCGTCCACACGCCAGAGACACCGAGCACCAGTTTCTCATTTGAAGGGTCCACTTGAATTCACTAATTTGCTGCGTAAGCAAGGTGAAGACTAAATCAAAAACTGCATTTGCAGAAAGCACTGAGAAATCAAAACAGCTGCTGGTTAATCTTGTTTCCAGCATTGAACTCAACCTCCCTCTAATTATTTAACAAAAAAATTACATGAAATCACAAATAAGAAGTTCCTCTTCTGTGCTGCCTTGAGGTAGTGCCAAATCATGCACCTGAAATAAAAAATGGGGGATGTGGCTTCATGTTGGAGTCTTTGCCTGCAAAAACATGGTCGTATACCATCCCTGGCATTGAACTCATAAACCAAGTAAGGAAATGGCATGTAAAGAAGAAAACTTCTGGTATGTTTCATTAATGGCTATGTAAACAGCAAACGCTTGCCACTTAAGCCCTGGCAGGGTTGTTTTTTGCAAAGGGTCAGTGAGAATATTTTTTGTAGGGCAAAGTTTTAAAAGACAGCTCTTTCAGGAAAAGCGTTTCTACAGAGAAGCTTTACTACAGTTCTCTGCAGATTTTCTCTGGGACCCCGCAAGCCCTAAAGGGTTTCAGCCTGTAGAGAAGCTGGTACTGCAAACTTGAATAGAGAGAAATGATAGAAGACATCCTTCAGAGCCTCAGGGTAACAGTGAAAGCAAGTTATGGCTCCTTCTGAGACAAAAATAAGGACGGGAGTTTCAGGACAGGATCAAATCAGAAGATTTTCTCAAAAAACCCCATCAGCTTCCCTATGGAGACAGCTCAGAGGTGAAGAGCCTGGCCAGAATGAGGATCACAAGGATCTCAGGACAACTAAGAGGAATATCGTGAGTTTTGACTTCCCAGACAGCATCCTTGAGTCTGCACTACATTTGCTGAAGGCTGACCAAAATGTGTACTCGCTTTTTGGAACAAGGACCTGGACCCTGTTGAGCCAGTACCAAGGTGCACAGACTAGACAGTGACAAAGACCTAAGACTGAATCTAAGTATTATTTATTTCTGTTTAGCTGAGTTACATTCTTACATGGGTTGTGACACTGAAAGTGACAGTGATGGCAATATTTTCTCAAAAGTCAAGTTACCGCCTCAGAAAAGAAAGAGCTTTCTAGCTTCCAGAAAGACAGAAGAAATGACTTTGTGCAGTTAAATAGTGAGATCAGTAATCGTCACGCGTTTACTGCCATTTGTACACAACTGCTAATGGTAGATATGAGATGCAAGATATACAATTGGAGCAGATTGTAAAGATAATTATAACACAGCTTCTCAGAACAAAATTCAAGCGTATTTTTTTGGGTTGCTAAGTAAGGAAAGAAAAAAAAAGTAAAGGTGACAATTTTGACTATTGTTCAGATGGGTCATTTGGATGCGGCAGCAAGGAATTATTTTTGCTTCCAAGAGTCACTGATAATCCAAGTTCTACACGTTGGTGGCATAAATGCTCAAAGTCTTACCAGTAGTAAACCAGTTTCCATGTCAGCTGGGAAAACAATTAAAAGAAGATTGAGAGGAGTGTATTTTTTCTGTGATCATTGATACTTCAAATCACAGAATTATTCAGACGTTTTGGATATATATCTGTTACTCTCCCTTAACAAAGAGTAACCTATCATCTCCTTGATTATCTTTAAGAAAGCATGAACTCTGCTAGGACTATCTTAAAACATCAAAAACATTCCAAAGTGGAATGTTTTGAACGCAGATGGTAACCTTAATCCTAATTTTGGGTGACAACAATCAAGCTGAAATGGATTTAGCATATCTCAGGTAGTGCTAATTGGGCAAAATGCTCAATAGTTAAAATATCCTTTTATTTGTAATAAAATATTTTAATAAATTTTCCTCATTTCCCAAAGAATTTCATATTTGCAAAGGACATTTCATGTTGTCTGCTGTGAATACATGAAAATATTAAGGCATGTCCAATAAGGAGTTTATCCATACTGTAGTAGAAAGAATCTTAATAACTTTTCCAGGTATTAAAAGTTATTTTTGTACCTTAATTGAGCATTGACCTTTTGCAACTTTAATGTTCTTTAGGAAAGGTGAAGATCACAGAGAGGCATATTAAGTGACAGAATATCACTTATATTGGTTTTACAACGTGCCAACAGTTTTGTATGACATCATCTTAAAGCAACAATCTGATTTTTTGTTGCTAAAAAATATGATCTAAATGGAGGGCAAGCAATTAAACATTATTAGTTCCTTTCCCATACATGTATGTTTTATTAAAAAAAAAAAAAAGGAAAACAGAGAAATTGAAAAGAATTTACTCCAGGAAATTTGCTCTCAAATATTCGATTTCACATTTTAGTTTCAGTAGATTGAAAAATTCACCAAATCTAGTCTAAGAAATTTCATTGAAGAAAAACTGCTGACTTTTGAGAAAACTGTAAGAATCACTGATGCTTCAAACCTCGATGAAAGAACAGACAACTATTATTCCTGTAAGATGCATGATGCAGTGAGAGACCGGCTATGTGTGTGCATGTGTTGGGATCTTGTAGCAGAATATTGGGAGGTTTCCTATCTTCAGATGCCAGTTCCCTCAATTTCTCTGAACTTGTGAAATGTGTTATCAATTCCTACCCCAAATGGAGCAGTGGAGAGGATCTTTTTCTTTATGTAAACAGGCTTTGCCAGCCTGCAGGAGCCTAATAAACACTTCTTATGTGAGACTAACTTTCAAACCAAAGTTAATTTAAACTGTACCAGTAAAGGCTTTTCATTAGATTTTTGCTTTTAATAAAAAGAAAGGTGTATGAAAATTATTAAAAATACAAAATACAATTGTAAAAAAATACTTTTAAGTTGATAGGAATCAAATTGCTCCTGTAAGAACAAAGGAAATGCAAAGGGGAGAGAGAAATACCTAATATATTAAGGGAAATTATATTTTCCAAGGTTTTCTTTTCCTTCCTTTTCCTGTGCAGCACCTCACTTCCAGCCAAGAAAGTTCCCTTTTATGCATCTTAGCTCCAATCTAGTTTCATCAGCCTGTGAACTAATATGCCAAAATATGCACAGAAGGAGCTCAGGCATGAATTTATGTTCCCTGCTGCCAGCTGTGCTATGAGGCCAGTAAGCTCTGGCACAGGGACAGGTAGGGAAAGGAACTTCTCATTTTCCCCACTACCAGAGCTCATCTGCAACGATGTTAAGGAAGAAAACGACTGAAGGTGATAGTTCCTCTCAGCTGTCCAATCACTTTTCTGTACACAGTCTGTACAGTCTCTCTAGAGTATTCATCTGGCTTCCCTCAGATTCATTTTCATAAACCATAGGGAATTAAGAGAGGGACATCTACATTATTTTAAAGTATTAAGGCAGAGAGACAAATCCCAAGATATGCAGCAATTTACATCTGTCACATACTCATAGTAGTTAAAGGGATCTAAGGTGTCTAAACAGCTTGGAGAAATGGAACTTGGTGCTTGCCAGGGGAGCACAACAGGGAAAAATCATATGTGAGAAGTGCTGAGCCGCCAGTTTTCCC